>CM046352.1:28346312-28946312 GCA_025403435.1 Artocarpus heterophyllus
AAACTCAAATAGAATCAAGTTTCGATCAATATCTGATAAGATCCGCGTAAAAATACCTAATCTTATTTCTCGCTAATTGGCAGGCCGAACATCTTGATCGGCAGGCCGAACAGGCTTCATCGGCAGGCCAAACTTGTCATTCGGCAGGCCAAACTCCTGAGAAAAAATCTCCGCGAATCTTTTATTTTCCACCCGAGATACTAAAGGATAAAGTCTCAGTTTTGATTCAAATAACCCAATAGAGAAGAAATCTGATCAAAACAAACTTTATCAAGATAATCTCTAAGAAAATAAATCAATTCACAATAATTCTACAAGTTTATCTTGATCTAATTTATCCAAAATTAAATCAACCGATAAATAGATAAGAATTATCTGATCCCAATAATTCAACAAGTTTATCTTAAATTAATTTTATTACAAAATTAATTCAACTAATAAACAGACATGAATTATTTGATTCTTACAAATTTTAAAACCAATCTAATAATTCTGACATAAGTCACCAATTATTGGAAAAGCACGTCGTGTCGTTACAGGATTTTGTGAGCTAGCAAAGGGGACCAAAATGGACCTATAAAGTTCAAGCTCACGATAATTATGAAACCCAATATCCCAGATATACATTTCACAATTATCAACTCCAACGCTACTCTACTAAAAGCTTGGAGCTGCACTCTCGAACTTTATAGAATTACGAAGCTCGTGTAGCTAAGTCTCCATGACATATCAAAGTGTATCATATCCCCATATGATAATCCATAATCGGCTTAAGGTCAAGTTCTGTCTTACCTTCCCGATTATTTTTATCTTACGTTCCATTGTCTCACCATTAAAAAACTTACCATCCAAAGATAGTATACTATTCGGTTACACCTATGTATCCAAATGGTTGAGCGCTCCAGTTTTTCAATTACAAGACAACGCATATAAGAGGATATCATTACTCCTAAAGAGGAGCTATGGATTCCATATCTATGAATAACAAGTCTACGTTATCAAGAGTCATGCCTCCAACGTACCGGCATGCATACCACTATTGAGATGTGGGAGTCACCCATTGGTACATCAAAAGACACAAGTCGAGACAACGGGCCCACTATTCATCTCAGGATTAAGATACAATGCAAATGATTGTCTAAAGTGAATCGATTTGCCAAGATAGAATTATTAATCCAAATCAATTCACTTTATCTCCCGATCCAACACATCGTCACCTATGACAAAACGCCAATGTTTCTATTCATGGAGTCCAACTCCGATGGCCAAGACGAACCATCTCCCAAAAGGAATATAGACAACATAACAATCTTTACATGAATAAAGTGTCCAACTTTATTCCCTCGATTGCGGATCATATGTTTTAGACCGTCACCTTAAGAATCGCATCTTTAGCATAATCAGTCCATTATATGCCCAATTCTTAAGGTTTAGACTGACAGTCTCAGACTACTGTTTGTTTATCATACATTCGACAAATATGCATGTAAAGAGGACAAGATTTGGTATATATAAATGAATAAATTCTTTTTTGATAAAAATGTCTCCAAAAACATATTACATTTTTACTCCTTAGGGCATACATGTCTAACAATATCCTCTTATATGTGTTATCCTGTAATTGAAAAACTAGAGCGCTCAACCATTTGGATACATAGGTGTAACTGAATGGTATACCGTCTTTGGATGGTAAGTTTTTCGATGGTGAGATAATGGAACGTAAGATTAAAATAATCGGGAAGATAAGACAGAACTTTTCCTTAAGCCGACTATGGATAATCCTATGGGGATACGATACACTGTGATATGTCATGGAGACTTAGCTATACGGGCTTCGTAATTCTATGAAGTTCGAGAGTGCAACTCTAAGCTTTTAGTGGAGTAGCGTAGGAGAAGAGCCTCAACCAACTGATCTTCTTTGCTACTCTCTATCCACGACCGGAGTGAGTGTGGGCTCACATGTACAGCTCTTCCACCAAGTAACTCTCCCTCCAACCAATTGAGAGAACCCAAAGCAAGTGTTCGTGATTTGTGAATAAAAGCTCTTAGGGAGTTTTCAAATTCTCACCAGTAGAATATCACTCTTAATCTCTCAATTGATCTGAAAAACTCTTAAGACTTATTCCCTATTTATAAAGGTTGGGTCTAGGATCATTCCTTATCAGATTATGTCTCAAAAATTTAAATCAGAATCAACTTCAGATCAATATCTAATAAAATCCATATGAAAACGCGTAATCTTATCCATTGCTCATCAGTAGGCTAAACAGCACAATTGGTAGGCCGAACACGAGGATTGGCAGGCCGAACTGCTGAATAAGAATTTTAGCGAATATTTTATTTTCCATCCTAGATTCTATAGGATAACGTCTCAGTTTTAATTCAAATAACCCAATAAAAAAGTTATCTGATTAAAACAACTTTATCTAGATTATGTCTCAGTATTGTTATCACAGTACAGTGATACCGCCTTATCCATACCAGGAACTACCTCAAGATCCCTGAGGAACTTGCAGAGCCACACTGCTTCTTTCGAAGCATCACTAGCTGCCACATACTCGGCCTCCATCATTGAATCCGAAATGCAATCTTGTTGCACGCTTCTCCAATTGATGGCATCGTCACCCAGAGTCAACACAAAACCCAAAGTCGATTTCTTAGAATCCAGACAGGATTGAAAATCCAAGTCAGTATATCCTAGAGGAGTCAAGTCCTCACCCGAATATACAAGCATATACCCTCGAGTCCTTCTCAGGTACTTGAAAATATGCTTAACTACAACCCAGTGGTTCGGTCCTAGATTCGCCTGAAATCGACTTACAATCCCGATTGTATAACTAATATCAGGTCGTGTGCAAAGCATGACATACATGAGACTACCCACTGCCGAAGCATAAGGCACCTTCTTCATGTATTCTCTTTCTTCATAAGACTTTGGAGAGTCTTTCTTAGAAAGAGTAATTCCAGATCTAGATGGTTGCCCACCTTTCTTGGAATCCTACATTACAAACCTTTTGAGAATTTTATCTATGTAGCCGGCTTAGGATAAAGCTATCATTTTGTTCTTCCTAGCCCAAAAAATCTAGATACTGAGAACAAAATTAGCCTCACCCAAGTCCTTCATGTCAAACTGCTTGGTCAATTATAATTTGACCGATGACAATGCCCCAACGTCATTGCCAATTAACAGAATGTCATCTACATAGAGCAGTAGAAAAACCACTTTCCCATCCTTAATGTGTTTGTAAACACATGGCTCATCCACATTTTGTGAGAACCCATATGTTTTGACTACCTGATCAAATCTTTTGTTCCAAGAACGGGAAGCCTGCTTAAGTCCATAAATTGACTTTAGCAGCTTACAAACCTTACCCTCTTGACCCGTGACCTTGAACCCATCTGGTTGTTTCATATAAATGAACTCATCAAGATAGCCATTCAGAAAAGTGGTCTTGACATCCATCTACCAAATCTCATTGTCGAGAGCGGCAGCTATGGACAAGAGAATCCAGATGGACTTAAGCATGGCCACAGGCAAAAAGGTTTCCTCATAATCGATTCCTTCCTTTTGTGTATAACCCTTAGCTACCAGTCTAGCCTTAAAGGTTTTGACCTTTCCATCCACTCCTCTTTTCCTCTTGTAGATCCACTTACACCCTATGGGTTTTACCCCTTCGGGAAGATCCATAAGCTCCCAGACTTGATTAGTCTCCATAGACTTCATCTCTATGTTCACGGCCTCTGTCCAGAGCTTTGAATCAACATCCTCCATAGCCTCTACGTAAGTATAAGGATCCCTGTCATGTTCATTCGGTTTAGCCAAGAAGGCTTCCCTATTGAACATATACCTCTCGGGTTGACGCCCGATCCTCCCACTATGCTAAAGCCCCTTAGGTTGTTGTTCAAGGTTCGTTTGTTTTTTCTACAGCTGATCAGAATGGTTTCATTCGGAACCTTCGGAGTGATTGGATCACTCCTTAACATTTCAAGCACCATTTTGCATTGAGGTTTAAAGTCGTCCATGTAACTCTCCTCAAGGAAAGTTGCATTAGCTGAAACCACGACTTTATTTTCCTTTGGGTTATAAAAATAACCCCCTTTAGTCCCTTTTGGATATCCTACAAACACGTAAACTTCCAAAAATGCTTCCAACTTATTTGGATCCTTCAGCAGGACATGAGCCGGACATCCCCATATGCGAAATATGGTTTAAGGATGTCTTCTTACCCGTCCACAACTCGTGAGTTTTAGGGATCGATTTTGAAGGCACATTGTTCAAAAGATAACATGCGGTTTGTAGTGCATATTCCCAAAAGGATAAAGGCAATGATGAATAACTCATAATGGACCTAATCATGTCCAACAAAGTCCTATTTCTTCTCTCCGCTACGCCATTCTACCGCAGAGTGCCCGGCGCAGTCAAATGGGATAAAATCCCATTCTCTAATAAGTGTTCTAAGAACTCATCAGAAAGGTATTCCCCACCTCGATCGGATCAAAGTGTCTTTATGGGTCTACCCAATTGCTTTTCCACTTCAGCCCAAAACTCACTGAACTTGTCAAAAGTTTCGCTTTTCTGGTGCATCAGGTACACATACCCATATCTTGAGTAATCGTCAATAAAAGTGACAAAGTACTCATACCCTCCTCGTGCCTGGATGTTCATCGGTCCGCAAACATCACTATGCACAAGTTCTAGAACCCTCTTCGGCCCTATTGCCCTTAGACTCGCATGGTTTTTGGTCATTTTACCCTCCAAACGAGGTTCACATTGAGGTATAGATTCCATCTTTAAGTAACTTAAAGGTTCATCCCTTACCAGCCTTTGAATCCTATTCAGGTTAATATGTCCAAGGCGTAAATGCCAAAGATAAGTCTTATTAGAGTGAGAAGTTTTAAGTCTTTTAGAGTTATTATCATTCATCTCAGCATTAAGCAATAAGTTCTTCTTAGGTTTGATAAAATATAGATTATTTTGCATCTATCCAAAATAGATAAAAGATTTGTTTTTACGAATTACCACTTTATCATTAAAAGAAACCAAATAGGAGTCTTTAAATAAACAAGCTACAGAAATTAAATTCCTTTTAAATTTAGGAACATAAAAATAATCTTGCACAAATAAATTCCTATAATTATCAAAATAAAGATTTACGTCTCCCATTGCTTCCTTTGAGACCAAGGATCCATCGCCCATCCGAAGTGTGAAGTCTTCATGCAGCAGACTTCTCGTTTCTTTGAACCCCTGTAGAGAAACACAAACATGATTAGTTGCACCAGAATCTATGACCCAAATGTCACTCGATTCCTCAACCAAACAAGTTTCTAAATACAAAAGATCACACCTACCTCCTTTAGAAAGGAAGTCCTTGCAATACTTCTTTATGTGCCTGACCTCCCCACAGAAGAAGCACTTAAGCTTCTTTGGTTTCTTCTTCTTCTTCTTCTTGCTCTTGGTGCTAGCAGGAATAGAAGACTTCCTGTTCTTGGCCCGTTGCTTCTTTCCATTCCCAGAGTTAAGGTTGGAACCAAAAGCAGCTACCATGTTGGCCTCACCACCCGCAGGAGACTCCTTGATCAGCACTTCGAACTCCTGTAACTATTTCATTAATTTCATCAAGGTCATATCCCGTCTATTGCTTAAATTAAATGTGGCTCTAAACAGAATAAATTCCTTTGACAGAGTCTCAAAGACCGTAGTCATCTGAGTTTCAGCATCGATGTCGGCTCTATTGGTTTGTGCCTCAGCGAGGTAGCCCATGACCAACATCATGTGCTCATTTACAAATGTCCTTGGTCTTTGTTTACAGTTTAAGAGTTTCCGAAGAACCCCTTGCCACTTTGTTATAGCCTGGCCTCCAAACATATCCTCAAGATTATCTAAGATCTGCTTCGCAGTCTCATAATCCTGATGTTAAGCCTGCAGCACGTTATTCATGCTAGCCATAACATAGCAACGGGCTTGATCATTAGCATCTTTCCAGTGATCGTACGCTTGGAATTGCTCATTAGTTGAGTCTTTTGTAGGCTCGAGAGGATAAGGGGTTGTCAGTACATATTTTAGTTTCTCAAAGGAGAGGACGATATCCAGGTTCCATTTCCAATCATTATAATTCTCTCCAGTTAATAGGTTTTTGTCAAGTATCGATGATAAAGCATTTTTAGACATTTTAAATTTACAATAAAGAATCATATACCAAACATAAGCAAACATATGATAACAATTTAGTAAGATAACACAATCATGTAAAAAACATACAAATGTGTTTATGTGTCAAAACCTTGAAAATATCACAACCTTACAACGATAATTCTCAACTCAGAATTCAACAAGCTCCTAGGGGAGTCATGCTAAATTCAACCAGGAACACAGATCCCCTCTTGATTAATATATGCCATCCTAGACCCGTATGATCCAGGATATATTAATAATTGTTTCTTTGGTCATTAATTTTATTAACAGTGCTCCTAGGGGAGGTTAATAATAAAATTAATGTGAGTGTATAACCATCGTTTCAATATTTTATCCATAATTTATAATCACCACCTAGGGGTGTGCAACCATAAATCATGCTAAAATACCTTATCCTCTTAGAGATCCAATCTAGTACATGATAGAAATCCCTTCCTAGAGGTCGGGACCACCATGTTCTGTCTATGGACCAACGATGGAGGCCTTAGGTTCTCTCTTCGAAAACCTTCTCCCATTCAATCTTTTGAAATCAAGGTTTTATTTTAAGAATATGCATGAACAATTTTAATATGAGCAGCACTCCCTATTCTATATGACATGTTATCAATATACATGGCAAATCATATTATAATGCAGACAAGCAAAGCAATCAAGCAAAGCTACAAGCAAAATAATAATAACCGTAATATTATGGCTCCACCCTAGAGAAAAGAAAACTAAGATTATAAGAGAATAATCGAGACATATTACCGATTCTTCATCCTTGAATCCTTAAGCTGTATCCTTCTTCATGTAATGCCCATCTTTAAGTCTTCAATCCCGTATGAACCGAATACTTCATATTTCCGATCATATCCAAATTTAATGTTTCCCAAAATTGTCCCAAAAACAAAATTAAAACTACACCAAAAAATGCACCTTTTCTGAACAAATTTCCAACTCTCTACCGACAAGCCGATTTGGGTGATCGGCCTGTTGAACTAGAAGTTCTGCCTGCCACTGAGCCACCTGATATCTGCCCCACTGACGGCCTACGGAACTCTCTAGTTCAGATCAGAGCATTTTCAAAAACACAAGTTTGACATGCTATATGCATAAATTAATCAGATCTTTCTAACCTTTGAATGTCGAAGAACTTCTACAATCTATGAAAAGAAGTAACGTTCCTAGAAAAGCCTCAACCAACTGGCCTTCATTGCTATTATCTATCCACGATTGGAGTGAGTGTGGGCTCACACATACCGCTCTTCCTCCAGGTGACTCTCCTTCCAACCAATTGAGAGAGCCCAAAGCTAGTGTTCATGATTTGTGAACAAGAGCTCTTAGGGAGTTTTCAGATTCTCACCAGTAGAGTATCACTCTTAATATCTCAATTGATCTTAATAACATATGAGACTCACTCCCTATTTACAGAGGTTGGGTCTAGGGTCAGTTATTGTTAGATAAGGTCTCAAAAATTTGAATCAGAATCAAATTTGGATCAATATCTGATGAAATCTGCGTGAAAACACGTGATTTTTTTTCGCACATAGGCAGGCCGAGCTTGCCCCATCGGCAGGCCGAGCTTGAGGATCGGTATGCCGAACTGTAGAAAAAAATATCAACGAATCTTTTCTTTTCCACCTGAGAAGTTATCTAATTAAAACAACTTTATCTAGATAATATCTAAGAAAATAAATGAATTCCTAATAATTCTACAAGTTTATCTTGATCTAATTTATTCAAAAATTAAATCAACTGATAAACAGACAAGAATTATCCGATCCCAATAATTCAACAAGTTTATCTTGAATTAATTTTGTCAAAAAATTAATTCAACCAATAAACGAACATAAATTATTTGATTCTTTCAAATTTCAACCAATCTAATAAATCTGACTTGAGTCACCAATTATTGGAAAAGCACGCCGTATCGTTACAGGATGTTGTGAGTTAGCAAAGGGGACTAAATGGACCTATGTAGTTTAAGCTCTCGATAATTATGAAACCCAATATGCCAGATATACATTTCATAATTATCAGCTCATACACTACTACACTAAAAGCTTGGGCTGCACTCTCAAACTTTATAGAATTATAAAGCCCGTATAGTTAAGTCTCCATGACATATCATAGTGTATCGTATTCCTATAGGATTATCCATAACCGACTTAAGGACAAGTTCTGTCTTACCTTCCCTATTATGTTTATCTTACGTTCCATTATCTTACCATCAAAAAATTTACCATCCAAAGACAGTATACCATTCGGTTACACCTATGTATCCAAATGGTTGAGTGCTCTAGTTTTCCAATTACAGGATAACGTATATAAGAGGATATCACTACTCCTAAAGAGGAGCTATGGATTCCATATCTATGAATAACAGGTCTATGCTATCAACAGTCATGCCTCCAACGTACCGGCTTGCATACCACTATTAAAATGTGGGTGTCATCCTTTGGTACATCAAAAGACAAAAGTCAAGACAACGGGCCCACTATTCATTTCAAGATTAAGATATAATATAAATGATTGTCTAAGGTGAATTGATTTGCCAAGACAGAATTATTAATCAAAATTAATTTGTTTTATGTCTCAATCCAACACATCTTCACTTACGATAATGTGCCAATGTTTCTATTCACGGAGTCCACCTCCGATGATAAAGACATACCATCTCCCAAAAGGGATATGGATAACATAACAATCTTTACATGAATAAAGTGCCCAACTTTATTCCCTCGATTGCGTATCTTATAATTTAGACCGTCACCTTAAGAATCGTGCCTTCCGCATAATCTGTCCATCATATGCCCAATTCTTAAAGGTTTAGACCAACAGTCTTAGACTTTTGTTTGTTTAACATACATTCAATAAATATAAACGTAAAGAGGACAAGATTTGGTATATTAATAATAAATAAATTCTTTATTGATAAAAATGTCTCCAAAAACATAATATATTTTTACTCCTTATGGCATACATGTCTAACAAGAAAGTCACCTGGTAGAAAAGCTATACGCGTGGGCCCACACTCACTCTGATCGTGGATAGAGAATAGTAAAGAAGGCTAGTTGGTTGAGGTTCTTCTAGGACATTACTTCTCTTCACTGATTGCAGGAGCTTTTCAGCACACAAAAGTTAGTAAGATCTAGTTAATTTATGAACATAGCGTGTCAAACTTGTGTTTTGAAAAAATACTCTGGTATAAAAAATTTTAAATTCTGCTACGTATTATTTTTCTAACAATTAGTATCAGAGACATGGTATTTACATAAATTTACGAGTTTATGACTATGCTATATTTATAAATTATGTGATCTTGATCTCTCATATGCTTGAATTTAATTTTATAGAGAATTGGCACTCTAGGGTTTCTATATAATTTTATGTTGTCATGGATTATATGATGAATGTTTATTAATTAATTATGGTTGATTAAATTATTATTTAATTATTTATTTATTAATTAATTTATACCGGTTATGGTTCCTTAGAGGTTAGAATGTGTATTTAGATTTTTCATGTAATTAGATGGCAGACTATTATCTTCGTCTAGGAATTATTATTTAATTTTAAATTTGTAAGAATTTTTGTAATTAAATAATCATTTAGAGAAGACGGATCTAGAAGATAGATGATGGCGCTCCTAGGTATTTCCTGAGTCTCTAATTTTATGTTTTTGAATTGTTAAAAATAAAAGTGATGAATTGCATAAAAAAATTATATTTTCTAGAAAGGGTGATTTCTACTCAGTCGGCATGTTGAGCCCTCCAATTCGGCAAGCCGATGGTCGCAGATCGAAAGGCTAGAGATGAGGCTTGGTAGGCCATAAGCAAGGCAGAAATCAGGTGGCTCTAGCAGCAGGCCGAACTGTCATCACTGACAGGCCGACCTGAAAAGATCAGCAATCCGGTGGGTCATGACCAGTAGGCCGATCTGTGATCGGCTTGCCGGCAAAGAGCTAAAAATTTTTCTAGAAAAGGTGTGGTTTTCAATGTAGTCTTACTTTATTTTTGGGACAATTCTTAGAAACATTAAGTTTGGATACGACTGGAAATATGAAGTATTCGATTCGTATTAGATTGAAGACTTGCAGATGTGCATTACATAAAGAAGGTACAGCTTGAGGATTCAAGAATGCAGAATTGATAATATGTTTCAATTATTCTCTTGTAATCTTTGTTTTCTATTCTCTAGGGAGGAACCATAATATTATAGTTATTATTTTGCTTCATTGCTTTGCTTGTCTGCATTATAATATGATTTGCCATGTATATTGATAACATGCCATATAGAATAGGGTGTGCCGCTCATATTAAAAATTGATCATGCATGTCTTTTAAAATAAAACCTTGATTTCAAAAGATTGAGTGGGAGAAGGTTTTTGAAGAAAAGACCTAAGGCCTCCATCGTTGGTCCATAGGAAGAACATGGTGGTCCCGCTCCCTAGGAAGGGTTTTCTATCATGTACCAGATTAGATCTTCGAAAGGATAAGGAATTTTAGCAATGATTTATGGTTGCACACCCCTAGGTGGTGATTATAAATCATAGATAAAATATTGAAATAATGGTTACACACTCATATTAATTTTATTATTAACTTCCCCTAGGAGCTCTGTTAATAAAATTAATGGCTAAAAAAACAATTATTAATATATGCTAGATCATACGGGTCCTGGATGGCATATATTAATCAGGAGGGGATCCGTGTTTATGATTGAATTTGGCATGACTCCCCTAGGAGCTTGTTGAATTTTGAGTTAGGAATTATCGTTGCAAGGTTGTGATATTTTCAAGGTTTTGACACATAAACACATTTGTATGATTGTGTTATCTTACTAAATTATTATGATATGTTTGCTTATGTTTGGTATATGATTCTTTATTGTAGATTAAAAATTTCTAAAAATGCTTTATCTTAGATACTTGACAAAAATAATTAACCAGAGAGCATTATAATGATTGGAAACGGAACCTGAATATCGTCGTCTCCTTTGAGAAACTAAAATTTGTGCTAACAACCCCTTGTCCTCCCGAGCCTACGGGAGACTCCACTAATGAGCAATTCCAAACGTACGATCGCTGGAAAGATGCAAATGATCAGGCCCGCTGCTATGTTATGGCTAGCATGAATAATGTGTTACAGGCTCAACATGAGGATTATGAGACTGCTAAGCAAATCTTGGATAATCTAGAATACATATTTGGAGGCCAAGCCTTAACAAAGCGGCAAAGGGTGCTTCGAAACTTCTTAATTGTAAGCAGAGGTCGGGGACATCTATAAAAGAGCACATGATGTTGGTCATGGGTTACCTTGCTGAGGCTTAAACCAATGGAGCCAACATCAATGTTGAAACTCAGATGACTATGGTCTTTGAGACTCTGTCAAAGGAATTTATTCTATTTAGGGCTACATTTAATTTGATCAATAGGCGGGATATGACCTTAACAAAATTAATGAAACAGTTACAGGAGTTTGAACTGCTGATCAACGAGTCTCTTGTGGGTGGAGGGGCCATTTTGGCAGTTGCTTCTAGTTCCAATCCCAATTCTGGGAATGGAAAGAAACAACGAGCCAAAAATGGGAAGTCTTCTGTTCTTGCTAACAACAAGAATAAGAAGAAGAAGAAGAACCCGAAGAAGCTTAAGTGCTTCTTCTACGGGAAGGTCGACCACATCAAGAAGTATTGCAAGGACTTCCTTTCAAAAAGAGGTGGGTGTGATCCTTTGAATTGAGAAACTTGTTTGGTTGAGGAATCCAGTGACATTTGGGTCATAGATTCCAGTTCAATTAATCATGTTTATGTTTCTCTATAGGGGTTCAAAGAAACAAGAAGTCTGCTACATAAAGACTTCACGCTTCAGATGGACGATGGATCCTTGGTCTTAGTAGAAGCAGTGGGAGACGTCCATCTTTATTTTGATAATTATAGGAATTTAATTTTACGTGATTGTTTTTATGTTCCTAAATTTAAGAGGAATTTAATTTCTGTAGCTTGTTTATTTAAAGACTCCTATTTGGTTTCTTTTAATAATAAAGTGGTGATTCGTAAAAATAAATCTTTTATCTATTCTGGATGGATGCAAAAAAATCTATGTTTTACAAAACCTAAGATAGACTTACTACTTAATGCTGAGATAAATGATAATAACTATAAAAGACTTAAAACTTCTCACTCTAATAAGACTTATCTTTGGCATTTGCGCCTTGGTCATATTAACTTGAATAGGATTCAAAGGTTTATAAGGGATAGACCTTTAAGTCACTTAAAGGTGGAAACTATACCTCAATGTGAATCTTGTTTGCAGGGTAAAATGACCAAAAGACCATTCAAGTCTAAAGGCAATAAGACTGAAGGGGTTCTGGAACTTGTGCATAGTGATGTTTGTGGATTGATGAATATCCAGGCATGAGGGGGGTTTGAGTACTTTGTCACTTTTATTGATGATTACTCAAGGTATGGGTATGTGTACCTGGTGCACCACAAAAGCAAAACTTTTGACAAGTTCAGGTAGTTTTGGGCTGAAGTGGAAAAGCAATTGGATAGACCCTTAAAGGCACTTTGATCCAATCGAGGTGGAGAATACCTTTCTGATGAGTTCTTAGGACACTTATTAGAGAATGGGATTTATCCCGTTTGACTATGCTGGGCACTCCACAGTAGAATGGTGTGGTAGAAAGAAGGAATAGGACTTTATTAGACATGGTAAGGTCCATGATGAGTTGCTCATCATTGCCTTTATTCTTTTAGGTATATGCACTACAAACCGTATATTATCTTTTGAACAACGTGCCTTCAAAATCGGTCCCTAAAACTCCTCGTGAGTTATGGACGGGTAGAAAGACATCCTTAAACCATATTCGCATATGGGGATTCTAGCACATGTCTTGTTTAAGGATGCGAACAAGTTGGCAGCACGCTTAAAAGTTTACGTGTTTGTAGGATATCCAAAAGGGACTAAAAGGGGTTATTTCTATAACGCAAAGGAAAATAAAGTCATGATTTCAACTAATGCAACTTTCCTTAAGGAGAGTTACATGGACGACTTTAAGCCTCGAACCAAAGTGGTGCTTAAGGAGTTAAGGAGTGATCCAATCACTCCAAAGGTTCTGAATGAAACTGATCCAATCAGTGTAGAAAGACCAAATAAACCTGAACAACAACCTAAGGGGCTTTGGCGCAGTGGGAGGATCGACCGTCAACCCGAGAGGTATATGTTTAATGGGGAGGCCTTCTTGGCTAAACTAGATAAACATGACAAGGATCCTTGTACTTACGCTGAGGCTATGGAGAATGTTGATTTGAAACTCTGGACAGAGGCCATGAACACAAAGATGAAGTCTATGGAGACTAATTAGGTCTGGGAGCTTGTGGATCTTCCCGAAGGGGTAAAACCCATAGGGTGTAAGTGGATCTACAAGAGGATAAAGAGGTGTGGAATGAAAGGTCGAAACCTTTAAGGCTAGACCAATAGCTAAGGGACACTTGCAAAAGGAAGGAATCGATTACGAGGAAACCTTTTCACCTGTGGCCATGCTTAAGTCCATCTGGATTCTCTTGTCCATAGCTACCGCTCTTGACTATGAGATTTGGCAGATGGATGTTAAGATGACTTTTCTAAATGGCTATCTTAATGAGTCCATTTATATGGAACAACTAGATGGGTTCAAGGTCAAGGGTCAAGAGGATAAGGTTTGTGAGCTACTAAAGTCAATTTATGGATTTGAGCAGGCTTCCTGTTCTTGGAACATAATATTTGATTAGGTGATCAAGACTTATGGGTTCTCACAAAATGTGGATGAGCCATGTGTTTACAAACACATTAAGGATGGGAAAGTAGTTTTTCTATGACTTTATGTAGATAACATTCTGCTAATTGGCAATGATGTTGGGGCATTGTCGTCTGTTAAATTATGGGTGACCAAGCAGTTTGACATGAAGGACTTGGGTGAGGCTAATTTTGTTCTCTAGTATCTACATCTTTTAGGATAGGAAGAACAAAATGATAGCTTTATCCCAAGTCGGCTACATAGATAAAATTCTCAGGAGGTTTGCAATGCAGGATTCCAAGAAAGGTGGGCAACCATCTAGATTTGAAATTACTCTTTCTAAGAAAGACTCTCCAAAGTCTAATGAAGAAAGAGAATACATGAAGAAGGTGCCTTATGCTTTGGTAGTAGGTAGTCTCTTGTATGCCATGCTTTGCACACAACCGGATATTTGTTATGCTATCAGGATTGTAAGTCGATTTTAGGCCGATCTAGGACCAAACCACTAGGTTGTAGTAAAGAATATTTTTAAGTACCTAAGAAGGACTAGAGAGTATATGCTTGTGCATTCAGGTGAGGACTTGACTCCTCTAGGATATACTAACTCAGATTTTCAATCCTGTCTAGATTCTAGGAGATCGACTTTGGGTTTTGTGTTTACTCTGGGTGGCGGTGCCATCAGTTGGAGAAGTGTGAAGCAAAATTGCACTTCGAATTTAACGATGGAGGCCAAGTATGTGGCAGCTAGTGATGCTTCAAAAGAAGCAGTGTGGCTTCGCAAGTTCCTTGGGGATCTTGAGGTAGTTCCTGGTGTGGATAAGGTGGTATCACTATACTATGATAATAGTGCAGTGGTAGCTAATGCTAAGGAACCAAGATTTCACAAGAAGAGTAAGCATATTGATTGGAATTATCATGTGATAAAGGACTTCGTCGAGGGTAGGCATGTCACTAGTGTGCAAAATCGCATTAGAGGACAATATAGCTGATCCATTCACAAAGACACTTACTGGAAGAGTCTTCGAAAGGCATGTGGAAGCTATGAAGATGCGAGATTTGTCATATTCACTCACTTAGTGTAAGTGGGAGATTGTTAGACGTGTATGCCCTGAGGAGTAAAAATATAATATGTTTTTGGAGACATTTTTATCAATAAAGAATTCATTCATTATTTATATACCAAAACTTGTTCTCTTTATGTTCACATTTGTTGAATGTATGTTAAGCAAACAATAGTCTGAGACTGTGGTCTAAACTTTTAAGAATTGGGCATAGGATGGACAGATTATGTGAAAGACACAATTCTTAAGGTGACGGTCTAAAACATAAGAGCCGCAATTAAGGGAATAAAGTTAGGCACTTTATTCATGTAAAGATTGTTATATTGTCTATATCCCTATTGGGAGATAGTTTGTCTTGGCCATCGAAGTTGGACTCCGTGAATAGAAACATTGGCACATTGTCATAGTGACGATTTATTAGATCGAGACATAAAGTTAATTGATTTAGATTAATAATTTTGTCTCGGTAAATCGATTCACTTTAGACAATCATTTGTATTGTATCTTAATCCTAAAATGAATAGTGGGCCCATTGTCTTAATTTGTGTCTTTTGATGTACCAGAGGGTGACATCTACATTTTTAATAGTGGTATGCACGCTGGTACGTTGGAGGCATGACTCTTGATAAGGTAAACCTATTATTCATAGAAATGGAATCCATAGCTCCTCTTTAGGAGTCGTGATATCCTCTTATATATGTTATTCTGTAATTGAAAAACTAGAGTGCTTAACCATTTGGATACATTGGTATAACTAAATGGTATACTGTTTTTGGATGGTAAGTTTTCCTATGGTGAGATAATGGAACGTAATATAAAAATAATCAGGAAGGTAAGATAAAAATTGTCCTTAAGCCGATTATGGACAATCCTATGGGGATACGATATATTATGATATGTCATGGAGACTTAACTATACGGGCTTCGTAATTCTATATAGTTCAAGGGTACAGCTTTAAGCTTTTAGTGGAGTAGCATTGGAGTTGATAATTATAAATTATATATCTGGGATATTGGATTTCATAATTATCAGGAGCTTGAACCATATAGGTCCATCAGGTCCCCTTTGCTAGCTCATAAAAATCCTGTAACGATACAGCGTATTTTTTCAATAATTAGTGACTTATGTCAAATTATCAGATTGGCTAAAATTCAGAAGAATCAAATAATTTATGTCTGTTTATCGGTTGAATTAATTTTGTGACAAATTGATTCAAGATAAATGTGTTGAATTATCGGGATTAAATAATTCAGGTCTGTTTATCGGTTGGATTAGTTTTGAATTAATTCATGATAAACTTGTTGAATTATTAGGTCATTTATTTTTCTAGAGATTATCTAGATAAAGTTTTTTTAATTAGATAACTTTTCTATTGGGATATTTGAATTAAAACTAAAACTTTATCCTATAGAATCTCGGTTGAAAAATAAAAATTCGTTGAGATTTTTATCGATAGTTTGGCATGCCGATCCTCAGGCTCGGCCTGCCAAAGGGGCAAGTTTAGCATGTCGGTTAGATAGATCGGCATGCCAACCGCGCAATAAAAAGATCACGCATTTTCATGTGAATTTCATCAGGTGTTGTTTCGAATTTGATTCTGATTCAAATTTTAAGGCATTATCTGATAAGGACTGACTTCCTGGGCTCAACCTCTATAAAAAGGGAGTGAGTCTCATTATTATTTAGATCAGTTGAGAGATTAAGAGTGAAACTCTGATATTGAGATTCTAAAAGTCTCTAAGAGCTCTTGTTCACAAATCATGAACACTAGCTTTGAGTTCCCTCAATTACTTGGAAGGAAAGTCACCTGGTGGAAGAGCTATACGTGTAAGCCCACACTCACTCCGATCGTGGATAGAGAATAGCAAATAAGACCAGTTGGTTGACGTCCTTCTAGAACGTTACTTCTTTTCACTAATTGCAAGAGCTTTTCAGCACACAGAGGTTAGTAAGATCTGGTTAATTTATGCATATAGTATGTCAAACTTGTGTTTTGGAAAAATACTCTGATATAAAAATTTTTAAATTCCGCTGCGTACTATTTTTCCAACATTGTCATAGGTGATAATGTATTGGATCAGGATATAAAGTATAATTGATTTGAATTAATAATTCTATCTTAACAAATTTAATTCACTTTAGACAATCATATATGTTGTGTCTTAATCTTGAGGTGAATAGTAGGCCCGTTGTCTTGACTAATGTCTTTTGATGTACCAAAAGGTGACACCACATTTTATGTTGGTACGCATATCGGTACGTTGGAGATATGACTCTTGATAGCGCAGACTTGTTATTCATAGATATGGAATCCATAGCTCCTCTTCAGGAATCGTTGATATCTTGTTATTTGCATTATCCTGTAATTGGGAAACTAGAGCGCTCAACCATTTGGATACATAGGTGTAACCGAATAGTATACTATCTTTGGATGGTAAGTTCTTCGATGGTGAGATAATGGAACGTAAGAGAAAAATAATTAGGAAGGCAAGACAGAACTTACCCTTAAGCCGATTATGGATAATCCTATGGGGATACAATACATTATGACATGTCATGGAGACTTAGCTATTCGGGCTTTGTAATTCTATATAGTTCAAGAGTGCAGTGTAAACTTTTAGTGGAGTAGTGTTAGAGTTGATAATTATGAGATGTATATCTAGAATATTGTTTTTTATAATTATTAGGAGCTTAAACTATATAGGTCCATCAATTCCCCTTTGCTAACTTATAATAAATCCTGTAACGATACAGCCTGTTTTTCTAATAAATTGGTGACTTATGTCAAATTATCAGATTGATTGAAATTCGGTAGGATCAGATAATTCATGTGTGTTTATCGGTTGAGTTAATTTTATGAAAATTAATTTAAGATACACTTGTTGAATTATCAGGATCAAATAATTCATGTATGTTTATTGATTGAATTGATTTCGAGTAAATTAATTCAAGATAAACATGTTGAATTATTAGGAATATTTATTTTCCTAGAGATTATCTAGATATGACTATTTTAATCAGATAACTTCTTTATTGGGTTATTTGAATTAAAATTGAGGTTCTATCCCAAAAATCTTAGGTAAGAAATAAAGGATTGCAAGGATCATTTATCATAAATTTGGTGGGCCGATCTTTAGGTTCAAGCAGCCGATGGAGTAAGTTCGATAAGCCGATCTGCTAGTTTGGCCTGCCAATCGAACAATTAATGATCATGCATTTTTAGACATGATTGTTATCAGATATTGATACTATTTTGAATTTTTAAAGCCTTTATTTGATAAGGACTAACCCTTGGGCCCAACCTCTATAAATAAGGAGTAAGACTCATGTGTTATTTAGATCAGTTGAGAAATCAAGAGTAAGCACCCTATACTGTAAGTCTCTGAAACTCCTTGAGAGGTATTGTTCATAAATCACGAACAATAGTTTTGGGTTTTCTCAATTGGTTGGAAGGAGAGTAGCCTAGAAGAGCTATACGACGTGTTCCTACACGCACTCTGATCGTGGATAGAGAATAACAAAGAAGACCAGCTAGTTGAGGCTCTTCTAGAATGCCTTTCTCTTCATAGATTGCAAGAGCTTTTCAGCAAACAAGGTTAGTAAGATCTGGTTAATTTATGCATATAGCATGTCAAACTTATATTTTGGGAAAATACTCTAGTATAATTTTTTTTTTAAATTTTCGCTGCATACTACTTTTCCAATAGGAACTAACTTAAGATCCCCAAAGAACTTGTGAAGCCACACTGCTTTTTTCAAAGCATCACTAGCTACCATATATTCAGTCTTTATCATTAAATCCAAAGTGCAATCTTGCTTGACACTTTTCCAAACAATGCCACAGCCACCCAGAGTAAACACAGAACCAGAAATCAATCTTCTTGAATCCAAACAGGATTGAAAATCTAAATCAGTGTCTCTTAGAGTGTTAGATCCTCACCCAAATACACAAGCATATGTCCTCAAGTCCTTCTCAAGTACTTGAAAATATGCTTGACCGCAACCTAGTGGTTCGGTCCTGGATCTAGTTGAAATCGACTTACTATCCCGATTGCATAATAGATGTCCGGTCGTGTGCAAAGCATAGCATACATGAGATTACCCACTGTCGAAGCATAAAGCACCTTCTTTATGTATTATCTTTCTTCATCAGACTTTGGTGAGTCTTTCTTAGAAAGAGTAATTCTAAAACTAAATGGTTGCCCACCTTTCTTAGAATTCTGCATTACAAACTTTGCGAGAATTTTATCTATGTATGCAGCTTGGAATAAAGATATTATTTTGTTCTTCCCATCTCGAAAGATCTAAATATTGATTCCTTCTTTTTGTGTGTATCCTTTAGCTAGTAGTCTAGCCTTATAGGTTTTGGATTTTCCATCTACTCCTCTCTTTCTCTTATAGATCCACTTAAACCCTATAGGTTTTACCCTTTAGGGAAGATCCACAAGTTCCCAGACTCGATTAGTCTCCATAGACTTCATCTCAATGTTCATGGCTTCTGTTCAGAGCATTGAATCAACATCCTCCATAGTCTCTACATAAGTGTAAGGATTCCTGTCATATTTAACTAGTTTAGCCAAGTAGGCTTTACCATTGAACATATACCTCTCAAGTTGACGTTTGATCCTCCCACTACGCCGAAACCCTTTAGGTTGTTGTTCAGTCAGTTTTTCTACATTGATTGGATTGGTTTCAACCGAAACCCTTGGAGTGATCGAATCACTCGCCAATTCCTCGAGTACCACTTTATATTGAGGCTTAAAGTCCTTTATATAACTTTCCTCAAGGAATTTTAAATTCCTTGAAACTATGACTTTATTTTCTTTTTGGGGTATAGAAAAAACCCCATTTAGTCCCTTAACACACAAACTTTTAAACGTGCTTTCAACTTGTTTGCTTCCTTGTACAAGACATGAGTCGGACATCCCCATATGTGAATATTGTTTAAAGATGTCTTCTTACCCATCCAAAACTCGTGAGAAGTTTTAAGAACCGATTTTTAAGGCACATTGTTCAAAAGATAACATACAATTGTAGTGCATATTCCCAAAAGAATAAAGGTAATGTGAAATAACTCATCATGGACCTAACCATATCCAACAAAGTCTTATTCCTTATCTTAGCTATGCCATTCTACTGCGGAGTGCCCGACGCAATCAAATAGGGTAAGATCCTATTCTCTAATAAATGTTCCAATAACTCATCGGAGAGGTATTCCCCACCTTAATCGGATTGAAGTGCCTCTATGGGTTTACTTAATTGCTTTTCCGCTTCAGCCTGAAACTCCTTAAACTTGTCAAAAGTTTTGCTTTTCTGATGCATTAGTTTTACATACCCATATCTTGAGTAATCATCAATAAAAGTAATAGTCATGGGACCACAAACATCACTATACATAAGTTTTAGAATCCCTTTGGCCCTATTTCCTTTAGAGCCAAATGGTTTTTTGTCATTTTGCCCTCCATTGTGGTATAGATTCAACTTCTAAGTGACTTAAAAGTCTATTTCTTACTAACCTTTGAATCCTATTTAGGCTAATACAAACTAATCGCAAATGTCAAAGATAAGTTTTATTAGAGTGAGAAGTCTTATGTCTTTAAGAGTTATTATCATCAACCTCAGTGTTAAGCAGTATGTCTATCTTAGGTTTGATAAAAATAGGTTGTTTTACATCTATCCATCATAGATAAAAGATTTGTTTTTATGAATCACCACTTTATTATTAAAGGATAGTGAATAGAAGTATTTAAATAAACAAGCTAGGATATTAAATTCCTTTTAAATCTAGGAATGTGAAAACAATCTTTCAAAACTAAAATCCTATAATAATTAAAGTAAAGATAGACGTCTCCCACTTCTTTAGCCAACACCAAGGATCCATTGCCCATTTGTAACATGAAGTCCTCATGCAGCAGACTTCTTGTTTCCTTGAACCCCTGTGGAGAAACACAAACAGATTAGTTGCTCTAGAATCTATGACCCAAGTGTCACTTGATTTCTCAACTAAACATGTTTCAATAACCAGCAGCTCACACTTACTTCCTCAAGAAAAGAAGTCCTAGTAATTCTTCTTGATGTACCCAACTCTCCCACAGAAAAAGCACTTCAGCTTCTTAGGGTTCTTCTTTTTCTTCTTCTTCTCCTTGCCTTTCGCTGGGATAGAAGACTTTCTATTCTTAGCCCTCTGCTTTTTTCCATTCCTTGGGTTAGAATTGGAAGAAAACACAGCCGCCAAGTTAGCCTTACCACCAACAGGAGTTTCCCTGATCAGATTTTTGAACTCCTATAACTACTTCATCAAGTCATTCAAAGTCACATCCAGTCTATTGCTTAATTTATATGAAGCTCTAAATGGGATGAACTCTTTCGATAGAGTCTCAAAGATCATAGTCATCAGTGACTCATCATCGATATCAGCTCCATGGGTTTGAGCCTTAGCAAGGTAACCTATGAACAACATCATATGCTCCTTCACAGGAGTCCCTGGTCTTTGTTTGTAGTTTAAGAGTTTCTAAAGAGCCCCTTGCTGTTTAGTTAGGGCTTGGCCTCCAAACATGTTTTCAAGATTATCCAAGATATGCTTCATAGTCTCATAATCTTTATATTGAGCCTATAGTATGTTATTCATGCTTGTCATAATGTAACAACAAGCCTAAACATTAGCATCTTTCTAGTGATCATACGCTTAGATTTGCTCATTAGTGGAATCCTTAGTAGGTTCAGGAGGACATGGTGTTGTCAGCACAAATTTTAGTTTCTCAAAGGAAAGGACGATATTCAAGTTTCTTTTTCAATCATTGTAATTCTTGCCGGTTAATATGTTCTTATCAAGTATCGATAATAAAGCATTTTTAGACATTTTTAATCTACAATAAAGATTCATATATCAAACATAAGCAAACAATCCATAACAGTTTAGTAAAATAACACAAACAAGTGAACATATAATTGTGTTTATGTGTTAAAACCTTGAAAATATCACAAACTTACAATGATAATTCCCAACTCAAAATCTAATAAGCCACCCAGGGGAGACTTGCCAAACTCAATTAGGAACACAAATCTCCTCTAATTAATATATACCATCTAAGACCCATTTGATCTAGCATATATCAATAATCTTTTCTTTGGCTATTAATTTCATTAACAGAGCTCCTAAGGGAGGTTAATAACAAAATTAATCTTGAGTATATAACCATCATTTCAACTATTTTATCCATGATTTAATGATAAATCATGCTAAAATAAATTATCCCTTCAAAGATCTAACCTGGTACAGGATGAAATCCCTTCCTAAGGGTTAGAACCACTGTGTGCTACCTATAGACCAACGATAGAGGCCGTAGGTCCTCTCTTTGAAAGCCTTCTATCATTTTAATATTTTAAAAGTCAAGGTTTTATGTTAACATGCATGAACAATTTTTAATGAGCGGCACTCCCTATTCAACATGGCATGTTATCAACATACATGGCAAATCATATTATAAGACAAATAAGCAAAGCAACATGCAAATCCACAAGAAAAATAATAAATAAATAGCCATAATATCAGGGTTTCATCCTAAAGAAATGGAGATAAAGATTACAAAAGATTAATCAAAACACGTTATCGATTCTTCATCTTGTATCTTCAAGTTGTATCCTTCTTCATGTGGCATCCATCTTCAATTCTTCAATCCCTTTATAGATCAAAAGGTTTATTTTTATGGTCATCATAAAATTCCATGTTTCTTAAAATTGTCTCAAAAATGAAATAAAAAACTGCACCTAAAAACACAACTTTTCGAAAAACATTTTGCCCCACTGCCAGCCTGCTGAACTAAAAGTTCGGCCTGCTGGTCTACGACTATTGGCCTACCAACCGAGCTGAACTAGGTTTTTCTACAAATAATTTTTTAAGCAGTTTTTCAATTTTATTTTCAACAATTCAAAAACAGAAAAATTTATAAACACAGAAAAATAATGGTACTCCTATCATCTCTATCTTATAGATTCGTCTTCACTTCGAATGATTACTTAATTACAAAATTTTACAAATTTAAAATAAAAATAATAATTTCTAGATGGTAATGATAGACTACCATCAATTATATACAAAGCCTAGATACATATTCTAACGTCTAAGAAACCATAACTGGCACAAATTAATTAATTAAATAATAATTTAATCAATCATGATTAATTAATAAATATTCACCACATAATCTCATGACAACATTTGATTATGTAGAAACTCTAGAGTGCAAACTCTCTAAAAAATTAAATTCAAGCATAGGAGAAAATAAAATCTTAGAATTCATGTATATAGCATGATCACAAACCCAAAAATCAATGTAAAAACTTGGCTCTGATGCCAATTTTTGGAAAATGAGTACACAATAGAATTTTTAAAATTCTAAATCAGAGTATTTTCTAAAACATAAGTTTAACATGCTAAATACATAAATTAATAATAGATCTTACTAACCTTTTTTGTATACCAAAGTAGGCCTGAATCTATGTAGAGAAGAATGTTCCAGAAGAGCCTCAACCAACTAGTCTACTTTGTTATTCTCTATCTACAATCAGAATATGGGTGGCCGCATATCGTACAACTTTTCCTCCGATGACTCTCCTTCTAACCAATTAAGAAAACTAAGCGCTAAGGTCTTTGATGTTGAACAATAGCTCTTTGGAAGTTTTAGAGTTTCTCACACTAAAGTACTAACTTTTTGCTTCTCAAGTGATCTAAATAATTAAGAAAACTCACCCCTATTTATAGTGGTCAGACCTTGGGTTAATCATTATCAGATTAGGCCTCAAAATTTGAGTTTGGATTAGTTTTAGAGTAAAAACACGTAAAACATATTCTGACTTTAATTGCCATGGTCGACGGTTCCGAGTGCATCGTAGTCGACCGCATGGTCATGATATTGGAGTTTAAATCTAATTCTAACTCCTCATGCTGATCTGATAGATCCAATCTCAATTAATTAGATAAATCCTATCTTATTTGACCCGGGTATCCTTTATAGAGCCTTAATTTTAATTCACATAACCTAATAGAAAAGTTATCTGATTAAAATAGTCATATATAGATAAACCCATTGAAATAAAATATTATTCACAATAATTCAACATGTTTATCTTGAATTAATTCACAAAATTAATTTAATAGATAAACTAACATGAATTATTAAATCCAATTAACTCAAATTTTAGCCAACCTAAAATTTAACATAAGTCACCGATATGTAGGAAAAATATGCTGTATTGTTACAAGATTTATTATGAGCTAGCAAAGGGGACCCGATGGACTACATAGTTCAAGCTCCTATAATTGTAAAATACAATATCCCATATACATATTTTATAATTATCAGCCCTAATGCTACTCTACTAAAAGCTTAGAGCTGCACTTTTGAATTATATAAAATTACAAAGCTTCAACAAGCCAACCGTCCATGACATATCATAATGTGTCACATCCTTATAGGATATTCATAATCGGCCTAAGGATAAATTCTATTTTACCTTCCTGATTATTTTTACATTTCATTATCACACCATTGGAATATTTACTATCTATAGATAGTATACCATTCGGTTACACCTATGTATCTAAATAGTTGAGCGCTCTAGTCTTCCAATTACAGGATAATGCATATAAGAGAGAATATCATTAACTCTACGAAAAGATCTATGGATTTCATATCTATAAATAATGAGTCTACGTCAATCAAGAGTCATATCTCCAATGTATCAATATGCGTACCATTGTTATGTTAGGATGTCACCCTTTGGTATATCAAAAGACTAAGTCAAGATAATGGGCCGATTTCAAGATTAAGACACAACACATATAATTGTTTAAAGTGAATTGATTTGCACAAACAAAATTATTAACCAAATCAATTCAACTTTTATATCCCGATCCAATACATCGTCACCTATGACAATGTACCAATGCTTCTACTCACGGAGTCCTACTTCAATGACCAGGACAAGCCATCTTTTATTGAGGATGTAGACAACATAACAATTTTAGCATGAATAAAGCGCCTAACTTTATTTCTTTGATTACAGATCTTATGATTTAGACCATCACCTTTAAGATCTTGTCTTCCGTATAATCTATCCATCATATGCACGATTCTTAAAGGTTAAGACTGACAGTCTCATACTCTTATTATACATTCAATAGGAATGAACATAAAGAGGATAACATTTGGTATATGAATAATAAATAAACTCTTTATTGATAAAATGTCTCAAAAAATATATTATAACATTTTACTCTTTAAGGCTGTATGTCTAACAGTAGCTACTTTTGAGTCACCTAAAATTGAGCCAAGCTACCTCTCCAAGCTGAGCTAAGCTGCCTCCCCCGTGTGCCTAGAGCCATGCAAAACCGAGTCGACGAGCTGAATCAGATCCCTTTGCCTAGTCTCACGTTCCACGCGTCACTTGCACTGCTTAGTCAGGTCGCTCCATGCTATTCACGCGTGCATTGTGCGCCTCCAAGGCTAGGCATTTCAACACGTTGTCTCTTTTCTTTTCTGAACACACCACGTGAAGATCAACATGCTTATATAATAAAAATTTGAATTAGTCAATCCATTGCACTTGTACTTGTGCAAATTATTCTTCAACTATGATGAGGCAGTGGCAAAATACAAAGCATCTGTCAAAAAATATAAATAAATCAAAAGGTGTTGGATTCTCCAGATAGAAGGGAAAAAAACAAAAAATATATATAATAAAAAGATTCCTTCATGGTGCAACAATTGAATTCATTGAAGCATGTTTTGATACAATCTGAAGATGGAGACAACGGGAAGGAAGAAGAAGAAAGGAAAAAAAAAAATTCACTGCAATCTTGAAACGTGAAGCCTAGTAGCTGAATTATATCAATTGCTGCCTCCAATGCCACCAAATAATTCATCCACTCGCTCGTAATCAATAGTGCATTTGTCTTTTTTCAAATGGAAAATTTCGTGAAGAATCTACCGGTTTGTCAATAAAAAGGGAGCAATCCTTCAGTTCAAATCACGAATCTCTCTATTTTTTTTTCATTCAAAGAGTCAATAAACAATTAGAATTTTAAGAGAAAAATAGAAGAAGGAGGAGGAATCCAAGGAGGTGCCTGCAGCAAATTCTTAGAGGCCATTACTATTCTTTAAATACTGTCAATCTATTGAACAATAAATGTTGTTAGTTTTTATGTTTTTGTCATTATTTTCAATTATGTATAGTTAAAATTATTTTTGGTTAAAGGTGATTCAAAGCCTAGAACATGATAACATAGCTATTTATATGAATTATATTCCAATTTTTCATTTTGAGATTGTTTATGTTTCACTAAAATTAATGCTTATGGTTATTTTCTTGTTAAAATTGGATGCACAACTAAATGAGACAAGGAAATCACCTAATGCTATGTTAAAAATCAAGATTTGTAATTTTTTTGTACTTTAATCAATAGTAACAAATTATTATCTACAATTGCGGGAGGCTTTTGTTTGATTATGGTGTGAAACATGACCTAAATTGAACAAACCGAGCCTGTGCGTTTGTTGCTTACATCACCTTATCTTTTTCAACTTAATGCTTCTGCTAGATTAAATCTAGAGAACTTTTCTCAGTAATTTAATGGAAAGAAATTTAGTAAAAAGCTTGTTTTGCTAAACTACAAAGTAAGAAAAGATCGAGATAGCAGAACTTGTTACTATTACGGTTGATAATTTCAATAGAAAAAAATTGAAAATAATTCAACAACTATTGCAAAACGATTGTCTAACCGTGGAGAATGAACCTTTGACCAGTTTTACTATTTTTGTTTACAAATTCTTATATTTTTTTATAATGCTACTTAGTCGTAATTCTTTTTCTGATTTAAACTTTAATATTGTTATTGTAATTTTCTTTATTAATTAATTTTTACATTTTTTTATCTACATTTTAATTATCATTTATTTTGCAATATAATTTTACTTGTTTCCTTTCATTTATTTAGTTTAGTTGTTTTGAGTAATTTAGTTAATTTCAAAACCCACTTTTTATTTTGTAAAAAAAAAATAAAAAAAGAAAATATATAAAAATATAAATCTCAATAAATAGAAAATCAATAACATATTAATTAAAATCATTCCTCATAGGAACGATACTCAACTCATCATTATATTAGTTACGACCACGTATACTTGCATGTGCGAGAACCAACACATCAGAGATGACTTGTCTTGGTCATCATAATGGAACTCTAGGTGTAGAGACATTGGTATATTATCATTGATGATGATATATTGGATCAGGACTAAAGTTGAATTCCTTTAGATAATAATTCTATTTGAATAAATCAATTTGCTTTAGATAATCATACCGGTAAATTGGAGATATCTTGAACTATGTAAAGATATGTATATTGATACATTGGAGACACGACTCTTGATTGACATAGACTCATGATTTATAGATATGGAATCCATAGCTCTTATGTAGAGTTAATGATTTAGAGATATCATAGATATCTTTTATCACAGGTGGAGGGATATAACATGTCCATGCTTGCCTACTCACCAGAAGCTACTGAGGTGAACAGAAGCCTCTATATTCGGTTATTTTGCAGCAATTGGTGTAATAGATGAAAATGTTAGTGTGGAATTTTCCTTTTTATAAGGTCCTTACTCAATTTCCTTTGCTAAACCCATGTTTGTGCTCGGGGAATAGAGTTTTCAATTTGCAATGTGGGTCATACTTTAAGGCTTTGAATATACACCTTTTAGATGTGAATTGGCAAATCTCAACTCATGGTAAGATTTGAGTGACAATAATATTTCTAATTCTTTAATGCATGTCCAATTTTATGCCTATAAGTTATGGTATATACTATGCTTCTCCAGGTGCTGACAATTTTGATACTTGTTGGATCTGGCATGATTTATTTATATATGCTATAGTGATTGTCGCTTGGGTCCTTATTTTTGTTGAATTTTTGAAACTTGAGGGCTATAGAATTTCAAAATCTTTCTAAAAGACAATAGTTTGCATCATTGTAGATTGTTTCATTAAATGCATTTGCTCTTTGTATATCCGTTTTTAATGGCCACTTCAATCTAATAATACTCGTGGTTATCGTATTGAGCCCTTTTGTGTGGGTTTGTAACACCTCGAAATTAATTAAGTGGTTTTTTGTGTATAAAATGGTGAATTAGTGTACCATGATGTATTTTTAAACTTAATCTAACTAGTTTGTGATATTTTTAAATTAATAATATTTTTAATTATTTTAATCATTTTTAATTACTCTTGATTATTTTTATATGTTATTTTGAATTTTGAAACAAAATAATTTGTCAAATGACTAACACGTCCCATTTTGGAAAACCACGTGCAGGACATGATTTTCATTCTAAAACTACTATCTCCTTCCCTCTATATATTTCTTCCTTCCTCTTCCTTTCTTCCCCACTCTCAGATACTCTCTCTATTTTCCTCTCACTCTCTTTCTCTCGTCTCTCCACTGACTCTCTCTTTCTCTGTTCCCTCTCATTTTGATAAAAAAATTTTGAGTCCAAGCTTTGATCTTTAGCTGGATTGGATGCTAGGAAGCAAGATTGAGCCTCTATAAATGTGATTCAAGCATCAAATCGAGGTTGGTTTTCTAAACTTTCAAACTTTAAATTTTTTTTCTCAATTTTTCCATTCTCTTTATATTTTGAAATTTGAGCTTCTTTGAGCTTAGAAAACCTTGAATCTAAGTTAGTGAAACTCAAAACATCTAGAATCTAGGCTTGGTTTGATGAAAAACGGATTTGAATCAAGATTTTTTATTTTTCCTCTATTTCGTATTTTCAGATTTAATTGAAATTTTCTTTGTAAATCTTGTTTAAATTAGTTTAAAGGTATTCTACTATGTTTTTCCATCTTCTATGAATGTTTTGTATGCCTAGGAATTAATAAAATAGGTTGAAAAAGAGGATTTGGACTCGGGGAGGCCGAGACCCTAGCCTAGAAAATTCTAGAATTTTCCCAGTTTGACAAGCCGGATTCATGAGTCTAGCGCCGGACTCATCCCTTCGGCAGGCCGAACTTGGGAGCAGTTTGATAGGCCAGTCTTGGTTTGCTGGAAGGCCAAACTGTACAGTTCGACATGATGGACCAGGGGAGTCAGCAGGTCGACCAGACTTTGTAAAAATTTGTTGTTTTTCACCCATTTTTCCTATTTTAAATAGATTGAGATTTTAACCTTATAATATACGTTTATAAACATAAATGGCACATTAAGACACCATGGGATAGCTTAGCAACGTAGGATATCTTAAACTAGATACTGATAAACCTAGTTCATATTTAAGATTGTTTGTGATTCTGTGGAGCTAACGTATAGCGGATCGAGACTACGGTGTTGGACTTGGCATGAATATTAAGGTAGGACTTTGTTCGTGGGTAAGAACGCCCACAAAATGTTTATCTTCTTACTAAACGGCGGACGTTTGTAGTATAGAAAAGTTGTCGTATCCACAGGGAGGTGAAAATTTGTAACTCAAGAGATTGATAAAAATAAACATTCAAAAAGGCAAGTGGTTTTTCAGATCAAAGTTTAAAATGAAAGAAATATTTTTGTGGTATTTATTTTATTTAAGTCAAAATTTAAAGCACAAAATTAAAATGGTGAAGCTTTGAGAATCCCTTGTATGTTTCGCAACTGATATGGAATTTTAACTCTAAATAATAATTATCTAAAGCATTTGATTTATTATATCATTTCTTATTAATATATAGCACTGTTTACTAATTATAAAGGTCAACCTAAATCGACAATATAGCAAGCCATAATGCAGTAAGGGTTTTCCTATAAAAACTAGCAAAATAATCATCTGTCACTAATGATTTGGTGCACTAATTATGAAAATTATAACCGCTGTCACTCAATTATAATTAACATAATTTTAAGATAGAAAAGATAATAACAAATCAAAATTAATATATTTTTATAGAATAAATTATTGCGTTAATTTTGGCAGCACCTCGACTTATTAAATGGTTTAAGAATACACTATGCCATCCTCTTTCTACAATAAATCAAGAATTACCAAGCATTTACTGTGCCAGTCTATGTCTATAATGCAGCAGAAACTCAACTTAATAAACGAGCATGACTCTAGTATTATTAATATTAATTATGCAACACAATTAAATTACATAAAGAAAGCATGACTGAATTTATGTAAAAATTGACAGCATAACAACAGTAACAATAATTATTAAAAACATAAAGATATAATTTATTCCATAAAATATAAGCAGTACAAAACAGATATAGAATTAAAATCCATACCAGAGTACTACGCATACAAAATCATCTCTCTGCCTCACCAAACTCTCTACACTAAATTAAACATATATATATATTTTTTACCTAAGGGACAAAAGAAGTAAAAAGGAAAAAAAAGGGAAAATTGAGAGAAAAAGGGAAAGGGAGGCCTGAAGGCCTTGAGGTGTGTTTTGAATGAGGGGGGAGAGCCCCTATTTATAGTGAAAATATTTCACTATTTCAATTTTTTTATTATATATTTTTCTTTTCTTTTCTTTTCTTCAGTAGGAGCAGGCCCTTTCTGAGATTCACGTGAACAAAAATTTTTTTCTCCGCTTCTGTGCTGATCCGCGTTCTTTGATATGTGAATTTTAGTTTAAAATCCTGTGCTTTGCGGCTCACGGTGGAACTAAAGTGGCACGATCTGCACCGTTAATTGCATGATCGAACGGTTACAAGAGACGGCATAATTGAGCCCATGTGGGACCAGTGGGACCGAGAATGAATACCGTTAGATTGGTCATGGTCAGCTGATCCAACGGCTAGAAAAAAGGATGCACGTGGCGTCGATCGTACGAGATCGAAAACTGTATGAGATTCCCTCTGACGCGCCTGCAACTCTGTCGGCGCGTTTAATGCACGCGCCAATCGTTCTTCGACACGTGGACTATACCTTGAGATTTCGCTGACCGGATGACGAGCTGAAGCACGTCTCTTCCTCAGACGGCTGAGATTGATTTGGCAGTGAATCCGACGGCTCTCATGATGCCACGTGTCCCATTTAATTTAAATTTGAATTCTCCTTATCTTTTTGATGCATTTGATGTCCGATTTTATTCGGTTTGGTGTCGTTTTGCTCCGTTTTTCCTCTAGATTTCAAATCTAAAAATCACAAAAACACTAAAATTAATTATTTTACAAACTTAATATTTACAAAAATATTAAAAATATTTATTTCACACAAAATTAAATAAAAACTCCTAAAATTTCCAGTCTCTTACGATTTAGCACAGATATAATTTTTATGACTTGGAAATACTTTTAAAAATTACTAAAAATATAATAAGACATATTTACAAACTTAAAACACACTAACAAACACACTAAAACTCAAAATAAAATAACCACATTACTTTTACAGTTTTAACTATTTACAGACTAGACACTTATTTAACACACCAAAATGATTCTAAAAATTACTAACAATTCTATTAAACATAAAAACATACTAAAAACACATTTTAAACATATTTACACACTAAGACATAAAAAATACTAATTAACACAAAATGCTAATAATTAGAGGATTTAATGAGAAATAAAAGCATAAATAAATGATTTAAGCCTTAGAAAATGCACACTTTTAGAGTCTCATCACACCCCCCAACCAGCTTATTGCTAGTCCCTAGCAATTAAAGCGATAAAATTTTGAAATGATTTATTGAATAGCCATAAAATGGAAACCATTTAACTATAATTTGACTTATCCAACTAGATAAACTAACAAAACCAACATTTTATTTGAACAATTTATATGCTATTTAACAAAATATATATAAGCTAGACTTAGTGTAGAAAAAGGGGTATAATGAATAATTATGAAGTTTCATCCAAAACTAAGAATATTATTGTTATGATATTTTGCTTCAAATCACTCCTTCAGGCAACAATACTTCAAATTATTGATTTGGAACAATTAAAGAGCAAAAACATAAAATAGAAATATTTACAAACTTTACAATTATGGATAGTGCCATGTTTGGCTCCCTTAAGCTTTCTCCAAACCCATTTAACGAGCTTTGGGTTAGTAACTCCCAGACCGATTGGTCTAAGGTACTAGCTGTTGAAACACCCCTTAGAACTTACTTACTCGAGCTAAAGAGGCTACGAAACCAAACTTATCCAACTTTATTCATTACACACTTTATTTATTTACAATCATTTTTTTATCTTATTCTCTCTTTTTTTTTTGGAAATATTGCTGCCTTTAATTGTTCATCTTCACAAAATAACAAAACTCAAATATTCAAAGCTTGGACTTACCACCACAATTAAGCATTATATTGAGTGTGTGAAAAGAATGGCTTACAAACACTTTGAAAAATAAACACATAAAAATGTTAAATAAAACTAAAGTTTTGAAAGTGTATAAAATTAAATAATTCAAAGAATAGAAAAATAATATTACATTAATATGAAATTCAAAAATCAAAACAAAAAAATAACACATTAATTACTAAGAAACTAATTTTTACAAAACATTTTTTAAAATTTTATGACTCACCAAAATAAAATAAATAAAGAACACACAAAATCTGGAGCAAAAATAAAAAAATATAGGCAAAAATCGAAACATTTTAGCACAGCACATCATTGAAGCACAAATCTCACATGCACATCTCTGAAGCACAAATCTCACATGCACAACTTTGAAGCACAACCCTCTCCCCCCAACCTAAAATATATATTACCCTCAAAGAATAAAAATAGTGAGAGCAGCAAAAAATATTACCTAAATCAGCACAGCTGCAGAGATTATCTATAGCAAACCAAACTAAAAACTAAAAAAAAAAAACACACATTTTTTTGTTGAAATTTATTTGAAAATCCAAACCAATTGCATTTACAAAATCAAACTTATTAGAATGCGTTTTAAGAGAAAACAATTTAACTCCTTAACTCAACCATTCTGAACAAATTTAATTAATAGCCTTCATTTTAAATTTTCAAAACAAATCTCATTTTTATTATTATTATTTTTTTTAAAGAAAATCAAAATAGCACACAACAACACAAAAATATATTATAAAATATATTACAAAGAAGGGAAGGTAAAGATATTACTTGAAAAATGTTTTCTCATCTTTCTTCAGACTCCTGCTCTGGTGGACAATCGTCAAAGAGCGGCTTTCTCCCATAGTAAGTGTCAAAAGACACCACATATAGGTCTTGTGTGAACATGCCCTCAAGATTGGCAAAATTTGAAACATTTAACCTTATGCAACTTAGACACATTTTATATTCTTGGTAGGTCCTTAAAAATAATGCTAGAGACAGTGGAGAAGGTGTTGGCCACATAGGATCTTGGTAAGAATAGTCTTTGGTGAACTCTTGTGGCAACTGAGGTTGAGAATCTAAGACTAAGGGTAATGATTGTTTCTGTTCTCTAGCTAAGTCTTTATTCTCTTCCTCACATTCCTCTCCTAAAAGTTGTTCCTCAAAATAGGTGGGTTCTAAAGTTTCTTCTATTATTTCTTCCTCACCTAAAGAATCAAGATGATATTCAAGCCTATTTAATTCTATTTTTCCCATGGTTTCCATGTATTTTTCTATAGTTTCTTCCAATGTTTCTAGGGTTTCTTCCAGATTTACCCTATTTGCATCACTATATGTTTCTTGCAATTCAAAATTTGACTCCAAAATTTTGGGTTGAGTTTCAGGCCACGGTTCTGAAAAATTTGAATTGTTCTCCCAAATTACATTGTTCCTAGAACTATTCAATCTCCAATAATCATATTTGGCCATATCTTCCAACATATAATAGGCTTCGTCGATAGGTAATTGGTAGAAGGCGGTGGTACCATCTCCTCTCTCTACCCAATTTCTAGTTTCAAGACTTAACCCATATATGAAAATTTCTAAAAGATAATCCCTAGAAAAACCATGGTGAGGATACTGATCTAGCAAGTCTTTATATCTCCACCAAGCACTATAAAATGGTTCTAAGTGTTGTTGGGAAAAACTTAAAATGAAATGTTGATGAAATTTTCAAAACATTTTTTTTTAATTTTTTTAATTTTTTTTGGATTTTTTTAAAAGAAAAAAAATTCAAGCTGAATAATGCTCAATTAATTGGATTCCCAGATCATTGGGGGGTCACAGTGGACACACTTAGAATTCCCAACTTTCTTAGGCAATGGTGTTAGCCTTATAGTCGTGAGATTGAATCCCAAACGGTGGCCTTTTTGACAGAATCCAACAAATTTTACAACTACCCAAACTTGCAAAACAAAAGACAGGATGCAAAGCTTTTCTTTATCCGTAACGAATAAAGTAGTTAGTGAAAAGCATCCGTCTCCTTTTTTTTATTTTTATTTTTTATTTTTTGTTTTTTTTTATTTTTTTTATTTTTTTATAATAAAGACACAAATTAAAAATGCAAATAATTAAAATAATATTTACAAAGGATAGGGATAGTTACTTACCTGTTTTTTCGTTTAATTCAGCAATCTGACAGAGCAACAGCACCTCCCCGGCAACGGCGCCAGAAGTTGTTCGTGGGTAAGAACGCCCCCAAAATGTTTATCTTTTTAATAAACGGCAAACGTTTGTAGTATAGAAAAATTGTCGTATCTACAGGGAGGTGAAAATTTGTAACTCAAGAGATTGATAAAAATAAACGTTCAAAAAGGCAAGTGGTTTTTCATATCAAAGTTTAAAATGAAAGAAATATTTTTGTGGTTTTTATTTTATTTAATTCAAAATTTAAAGCATAAAATTAAAATGGTGAAGCTTTGAGAATCTCTTGTATGTTTCGCAACTGATATGGAATTTTAACTCTAAATAATAATTATTCAAAGCATTTGATTTATTATATCATTTCTTATTAATATATAGCACTGTTTACTAATTATAAAGGTCAACCTAAATCGACAATATAGCAAGCCATAATGCAATAAGGGTTTTCCTATAAAAACTAGCAAAATAATCATCTATCATTGATGATTTGGTGTACTAATTATGAAAATTATAACCGCTGTCACTCAATTATAATTAACATAATTTTAAGATAGAAAAGATAATAACAAATCAAAATTAATATATTTTTATGAAATAAATTATTGCGTTAATTTTGACAGCACCTCGACTTATTAAATGGTTTAAGAATACACTATGCCATCCTCTGTCTACAATAAATCAAGAATTACCAAGCATTTACTGTGCCAGTCTATGTCTATAATGTAGTAGAAACTCAACTTAATAAACGAGCATGACTCTAGTATTATTAATATTAATTATGCAACACAATTAAATTACATAAAGAAAGCATGACTGAATTTATGTAAAAATTGACAGCATAACAACAGTAACAATAATTATTAAAAACATAAAGATATAATTTATTCCATAAAATATAAGCATTACAAAACAGATATAGAATTAAAATCCATACCAGAGTACTACGCATACAAAATCATCTCTCTGCCTCACCAAACTCTCTACACTAAATTAAACATATATATATATTTTTTACCTAAGGGACAAAAGAAGTAAAAAGGAAAAAAAAGGGAAAAATTGAGAGAAGAAGGGAAAGGGAGGCCCGAAGGCCTTAAGGTGTGTTTTGAATGAGGGGGGAGAGCCCCTATTTATAGTTAAAATATTCACTATTTTAGATTTTTTTTATTATATATTTTTTTTCTTTTCTTTTCTTCGGCAGGAGCAGGCCCTTTCTGAGATTCACGTGAACAAAAAAAAAATTTCTTCGCTTCTGTACTGATCCGCGTTCTTTGATATGTGAATTTTAGTTTGAAATCCTGTGCTTCATGGCTCACGGTGGAACTAAAACAGCACGATTTGCACCGTTAATTGCATGATCGAATGGCTACAAGAGACGGCATAATTGAGCCCATGTGGGACCAGTGGGACCGAGAATGAATACCGTTAGATTGGTCTTGGTCAGCTGATCCAACGGCTAGAAAAAGGGATGCACGTGGCGTCGATCGCACGAGATCAAAAAATTTTCTTCGCTTCTGTGCTGATCCGCGTTCTTTGATATGTGAATTTTAGTTTGAAATCTTGTGCTTCATGGCTCACGGTGGAACTAAAACAGCACGATTTGCACCGTTAATTGCATGATCGAATGGCTACAAGAGACGGCATAATTGAGCCCATGTGGGACCAGTGGGACCGAGAATTAATACCGTTAGATTGGTCTTGGTCAGCTGATCCAACGGCTAGAAAAAGGGATGCACGTGGCGTCGATCGCACGAGATCAAAAACTATATAAGATTCCCTCTGACGCGCCTACAGCTTTGTCGACGCGTGTAATGCACTCGCCAATCGTTCTTCGACACGTGGACTGTACCCTGAGATTCCGCTGACGCACCGGATGACGCGCTGACATGTGTCTCTTCCTCAGACGGCTGAGATTGATTTGGCAGTGAATCCGACGGCTCTCATGATGCCACGTGTCCCATTTAATTTAAATTTGAATTCTCCTTATCTTTTTGATGCATTTGATGTCCGATTTTATCCGTTTTGGTGTCGTTTTGCTCCGTTTTTTCTCCAGATTTCAAATCTAAAAATCACAAAAACACTAAAATTAATTATTTTACAAACATAATATTTACAAAAATATTAAAAATATTTATTTCACACAAAATTAAATAAAAACTCCTAAAATTTTCAGTCTCTTACGGTTTAGCATAGATATAATTTTTATGACTTGGAAATATTTTTAAAAATTACTAAAAATATAATAAGACATATTTACAAACTTAAAACACACTAACAAACACACTAAAACTTAAAATAAAATAACCGCATTACTTTTACGGTTTTAACTATTTACATACTAGACACTTATTTAACACACCAAAATGACTCTAAAAATTACTAACAATTCTATTAAACATAAAAACATACTAAAAACACATTTTTAAACATATTTACACACTAAGACACAAAAATACTAATTAACACAAATGCTAATAATTAGAGGATTTCATGAGAAATAAAAGCATAAATAAATGATTTAAGCCTTAGAAAATGTACACTTTTACAGTCTCATCAGACTTCTACCCCTTTCCTTGGTAGCCTAGTCTTCAAAAGATTTTGGCCCCAAAATGATTCCTTTCAAAATATTTTCAATGAATGATTAAAAAGAGATTTTTATTAGTGTTTTCATAAGCACTAGAATGAGGAAATGTTCATAATAAACTGCATAATGAATGTATAAGAATATACTTGGTAAAATGAGTTTTTAATAACTATAGAAAAGTATAGATGGGCATGATGCCATACTTAGAGATCGGGTCATGTAGAGTGCGACCTTAGGTGTAGGTCCTGAAACCTAATTGGGCCACTACAGTGGTGATTCCTATGGTTTGCCCAAGGAAAGATAATAATTTCATTTTCAGACAAACAATGAATTGTTTTGGTAAGAAATATTTAAATTGAATTTATTTGATCATTTATTTAGTCTTGTTTTCTAAATATTTTCTAGAATTATAAATTTTATGTCTAAATTAAATAATTTTCTAACCTAGTCCTACTAAGACTTTCACTCACTTTTTACTTGTTTTCAAACCCTTCCCCTCTAGGTGAAATCTAGCTTAGGATCGACGGAGAATCCACCGATCGGACTCGTGAGTAGTAGAAGACCTCGAGTAGGTTATTTGTATCGTTTAATCAAAGCATGTACTGTATTAATTTCTTTTTCATTGGACTGTGGTTGTAAATTTATCTTATGTGGCTACCAATGTGAGTGCACAAGTTGTGAACCCGATGGGATCCAACACATACTCCTTTTCTTCATTTTATTTTATTTATTTTATTTTCTGCTTGTTTGCTTTATCATTGTAATAATTGTTTTAAAAGGTTTTAAACTTACCATGTTTTTAATAATTAATTTATTTATTAAATTGGTAGATTTTTAACTAACACTTACCCAAATAACCTAATTAATTTGCCACGTCACCTCCCAGCCTTCGGGACATGACCAAATGGTATCAGAGCCCTAGGTTATGAACCTTATGAATTATGCACACATAGGCACGACAATGAAATACCACTGGCTGTCCAATTTTGTTTTAAGAAATGAGAGAATGGCACCCAGGCGTCTTCATTTGCTGTTGACACAAACCTAAGAAATGAGGAAAGTATGACGGGGGCGATGCTTGCTACTTTCCGATAGATGGCAGCAACGGTAAGATCGGAGGATTTCAAGGCAAGTTGTCGACATGCGTACTTTAAGGGTTCTGGCATTCTTCTATTCTGACCTTTGACAAAAATGGGGACCCGCAGGTGGCCGAATGTTGCTTAGATTTAGTCGTGAAACACCTGGATATCCTTGGCATGCCTATAGAGTATCGCGTGGAGTTTACAGCCTATAAGTTTGACAGTGGTGCTAATACTTGGTGGAAGCAAGCTAATCGCCTAGAGAACAACAAGAATATTAGCTGGGATAGGTTCAAGGAGCTATTCTACGACCATTACTTTCTGTAAGGATATAGAGATCAGAAGGCTGCTAAATTTTATAGATTGGAGCAGGGTGATATGTCAGTTCGTGAGTACGAGGCAAAGTTTAACGAGTTAGCTAGGTTTGCTCCATCCACTGTGGCATCAAAGCGTGAGAAGTGTATTAAGTTCTAAGAAGGGCTTAAGGCTTCTATTCAACGGTAGGTGGTTGCCCTACGACATAGGAATTTTGGTGAGCTTGTGTCATTAGCTATATCTATGGAAATGATTATAAGCACTAATGCGAGGATTAAGTAAGGATGTTAGGAGGACCACAAAGGAGCGGCAGAAGGAGTAGCATCAGCTATCCAACTCAAAGGAAGAATCAACATGGTAATGTGAATAGTAGAAGCAGCGGTTCACCCAGTGGTAGGTGCAGCAATCCCTACAGCTTCCATTGCCACTATTGCAAGTAACCGGGACATATTAAGAGGAACTGCCTGATTAGGAGTGCTCATCTAGGAATCTAGGCCAGAGAATGAGCCAATCATCAGAAAAAAATTATTTATAAAGATTGATAAATACTTACTTAAATAAATCTTGATAACACATCACCGTACGAGTTTTGAAAATCTGAAAAAAAAAATCAAAAATACAATTCTTCAAAATCAAAGACAGAAATCATTCTTAAAGGAAACATTTAAGAAATAAACTTTAGCCAAAACAATTTAAAAAGGGCTACCAAAGGAAGGGATAAGAATATCCTACCTCCTTTGAAATTCCAATAACATAAGCTCCAAATAGAATCCAACGTACTCTCCATATATGTTCAAAACCTTAAAAACTGTATTTAAAATCAGAAATCACATATATTAAATATCATTATGTCAGTTTAATTATAAGTGTGCCTTTTTGACTTAAATTAATCATAATGCAAAACTATAATCCTTTTTGAAAAATTTCAGAATCATTAAACATTGAAAACTAGGGCTAAAAGTACAATTTCATATTGCCCAGTCAGCCTGTTGAACACCCAAACAGCCCTACCAAACTTGCATAGTTCAGCCTTCTAAATATCTAGACCGGCTTGTCGAACTGCTACAGTTCAGCCTACCAAAGATATGAATCCAGCCTACCAAACTCATAAATCCGACATGCAAAAGATCAAAAGATCAAGTAGAATAAATTTAAATCATTTTTCGAAAATTTAAACTCAATTTCACCTTTCATTTGAAAATCAAAGAAATATATAAAAACTTGATTAAATCATTTTTTTGTTCAAATAAAGCTGAAATCCATGATAAAACAAGTCATATAAGCTTAGATTAAACATTATCTATGTTAAAAAAGTTCGGATTGCAAAATACATCAAAGATTCAAAACGAAAATCAAGAGTTTTAGAGAAAAAGGGCTAACCTTTAATCATCATTTTTGGATGAAAAACTTGATGATTGAACTTCAATCATTGCTTGAGAGAAAGAGAGAGAAAGGGCTGAACAGGAGAGGAAGAAAGAGAGAGAGAAAGCATGAAAATGAAAAAGGAAAGGACAAAGAAAAAGAAAAAGGAAAGCCCAAGGGCATTTTCGTAAATATGGAGAAAATGTGGGGTAAAAATGTAATTTGATATTTTAACACTAAAAATCAAATTGTAAATATGACAAATACAACAAAATCTCAGAATGACTAAAATTAACAACAAAATTTATACTAGCACACTTAATAATTAAGCTTAACATAATTAACCTTACTTTAAAATTTAGGGGCGTTACAATCCACCTTCCTTAAAAGAAATTTTGTCCTCGAAATTTAAAAACATCAAAAATTTGAAATCATAAATAACACTGTGTACTCAAATATGATTGTAACGACAACTGTCCCGACATAAAACTTTAAAAATCAAAACAAAACAGTGAAAATCTCACAGGTTTAGTTCCCAAAAGATCTAAAGCCTACGCTATGACACTATTCTGTGATGCCCCAAAAAGGGGGTATGATGGTTTTAAATAAATAAGATGAAATAAACGAGGTAAATAAATATATGTAGAAAGTAAACAAATATCATTGGAAACAAATAATATTATCGGAATAAATAATAACATCAGCGGTCACGTCACTGTCACGTGAATGCCATGAAGGTGAGGCCGAGATCTAATTCTCATTCACCATCACGTGGATGCTTACCACGAAGGTGTGCTGGTAAATAAAATACAATATCAAGGATGATAATACAAAAATACTGAAAATCATCGTCTTTAAGATAAATTAAAAATATACAATTAACAGAGGCGAAAATGACATCAACACCAGGACAAGTCGTACAGCACACGCATCATACCACAGTTTTAGAGAAAATACTATTTCAATCCAAAGAGCCAAGTTTCGATCCTAGGCCCATCCTTCCTCCTCAAACCTAGAAGGGGGGATTTAAAAAAAAAAAAAAAAGGAAAACGTGAGCGGAAGGCTTAGTAGGATAATTAATTAAAAACAAGTTATTTAAAATATCATCCACAAATCATATTTACTACAAGAAGTCTCAATAAATTATTTATAAAGATTGATAAATACTTACTTAAATAAATCTTGATAAAACATCACCGTACGGGTTTTGAAAATCTAAAAAAATATCAAAAATACAATTCTTCAAAATCAAAGACAGAAATCATTCTTAAAGGAAACATTTAAGAAATAAACTTTAGTCAAAACAATTTAAAAAGGGCTACCAAAGGAAGGGATAAGAATATCCTACCTCATTTGAAATTCTAATAATGTAAGCTCTAAATAGAATCCAACGTATGCTCCATATATGGTCAAAACCTTAAAAACTGCATTTAAAATCAGAAATCACATTTAATAAATATCATTATATCAGTTTATTTATTAGTATGCCTTTTGACTGAAAATAATCATAACGCAAAACCATAATCCTTTTTAAAACATTTTGGAATCATTAAACATTGAAAACTAGGGTTAAAAGTATAATTTCATATTGCCCAGTCAGCCTGCCGAACACCCGAACAAGCCTGCCGAACTTGCATAGTTCGGCCTTCCGAATATCCAGACCGGCTTGCCGAACTGCTACAGTTTGACCTGCCGAATATATGAATCTGGCCTGCCGAATTCTTGAATCTGACATGCCAAAGATCAAGTTTGGCCTGCCAAACTCGCAAAATCTGGGAACCTGAGACTTCGATTCTCAACCTCCCCAAGCTCAAAATTCAAATTTAAAACTTGTTTTCTCAATCGCATAGCATAAAAATCATATAGAAAGCATAGAAAATCATAGTAGAATAAATTTAAATCATTTTCCCAAAATTTAAACTCAATTTCACCTTTCATTTGAAAATCAAAGAAAAATATAAAAACTTGATTAAATCAATTTTTTGTTCAAATAACGCTGAAATCCATGATAAAAACAAGTCCTATAAGTTTAGATAAAACATTATCTAAGCTCAAAAAAGTTCGGATTGCAAAATACATCAAAGATTCAAAACAAAAATCAAGAGTTTTAGAGAAAAAGGGCTAACCTTTAATCATCATTTTTGGATGAAAAACTTGATGATTGAACTTCAATCCTTGCTCAAATCCATGAGAATAAAGCTTGAAATCAATATCTTTGAGAGAAAGAAAGAGAGAGAAAGGGCTGAACACGGGAGGAAGAAAGAGAGAGGGAGAGCGTGAAAATAAAAAAGAAAAGGGAATAGAAAAAGAAAAAGGAAAGCCCATGGGCGTTTTCGTAAATATGGAGAAAATGTGGGGTAAAAATGTCATTTGGTATTTTAACACTAAAAATCAAATTTTAAATATGGCAAATACAACAAAATCTCCGAATGACTAAAATTAAAAACAAAATTTACACTAGCACACTTAATAATTAAACTTAACATAACTAACCTTACTTTAAAATTTAGGGGCATTACAGTCCACCCTCCTTAAAAGAAATTTCGTCCTCGAAATTTAAAAACATCAAAAATTTGAAATCATAAATAACACTGTGTACTCAAATGCGACTGTAACGACAACTGCCCCAACATAAAACTTTAAAAATCAAAACAAAAATGTGAAAATCTCACAGGTTTAGTTCCTAAAAGATCTGAATCCTACACTCTGATACTATTCTGTGACGCCCCAGAAAGGGGGCCTAGAAGTTTTAAGTAAATAAGATGAAATAAATGAGGTAAATAAATAAAGAGTAAATAAATATACGTAGAAAGTAAACAAATATCATCGGAAATAAATAATATCATTAGAATAAATAAAAACATCAACGGTCACGTCACCGTCACGTGAATGCCACGAAGGAAAGGCCAAGATCTTATTCTCATTCACCATCATGTAGATGCTTACCACGAAGGTGGGTTGCTAAATAAAATACAATATCAAGGATAATAATACAAAAATACTGAAAACCATCGTCTCTAAGATAAATTAAAAATATACAATTAATAGAGACGAAAATTGTTAGACATGTATGCACTAAGGAGTAAAAATGTAATACGTTTTTGGAGACATTTTTATCAATAAGGAATTTATTCATTTATATATTCCAAATCTTGTCCTCTTTACGTTCATATTTGTTGAATGTATGATAAGCAAACAGTAGTCTGAGACTGTTAGTCTAAACCTTAAGAATTGGGCATATGATGGGATGATTATGCGGTAGACACGATTCTTAGGGTGACGGTCTAAAACGTATGATCCGCAATCGAGGGAATAAAGTTGGGCACTTTATTCATGTAAAGATTGTTATGTTGTCTATATCCCTTTTGGGAGATGGTTTGTCTTGACCATCGGAGTTGGACTCCATGAATAGAAACATTGGCATGTTGTCATAGGTGACGATGTGTTGGATCGGGATATAAAGTGAATTGATTTGGATTAATAATTCTGTCTTGGCAAATCGATTCACTTTAGACAGTCATTTGTATTGTATCTTAATCCTGAGATGAATAGTGGGCCCGTTATCTCGACTTGTGTCTTTTGATGTACCAATGGGTGACTCCCACATCTCTATAGTGGTATGCATGCCGGTACGTTGGAGGCATGACTCTTGATAGCGTAGACTTGTTATTCATAGATATGGAATCCATAGCTCCTCTTTAGGAGTAATGATATCCTCTTATATGCGTTGTCCTGTAATTGGAAAACTGGAGCGCTCAACCATTTGGATACATAGGTGTAACCGAATGGTATACTATCTTTGGATGGTAAGTTTTCTAATGGTGAGACAATGGAACGTAAGATAAAAATAATCAGGAAGGTAAGACAGAACTTGTCCTTAAGCCGATTATGGATTATCGTATGGGGATACGATGCACTATGATATGTCATGTAGACTTAGCTATACGAGCTTCGTAATTCTATAAAGTTCGAGAGTGCAGCTCCAAGCTTTTAGTGGAGTAGCGTTGGAGTTGATAATTGTGAAATGTATATCTGGGATATTGGGTTTCATAATTATCATGAACTTGAACTTTATAGGTCCATTTTGGTCCCCTTTGCTAGCTCACAAAATCCTGTAACGACACGGCGTGCTTTTCAAATAATTGGTGACTTATGTCGGATTTATCAGATTGGCTTAAAATTTGTAAGAATCAAATAATTCATGTCTGTTTATTGGTTGAATTAATTTTTGTAAGAAATTAGTTCAAGATAAACTTGTTGAATTATTGCGATCAGATAATTCTTGTCTGTTTATCGGTTGTTTTAATTTTGGACAAATTAGAACAAGATAAACTTGTAGAATTATTGTGAATTGATTTATTTTCTTAGAGATTATCTTGATAAAGTTTATTTTGATCAGATAACTTCTCTATTGGGTTATTTGAATCAAAACTGAGACTTTATCCTTTAGAATCTCGGGTGGAGAATAAATGATTCGCGGAGATTTTTTCTCGAGAGTTCGGCCTGCCGGATGACGTGTTCGGCCTGCCGAACTGGCCTGTTCGGCCTGCCGATCAGCGGAGATAAGATTACGCGTTTTCACGCGGATCTTATTAGATATTGATCCGAACTTGATTCTGTTTCGAGTTTTTGAGACCTAATCTGATATGGACTGACCCCAGGACCAATAGGTATAAAAAGGGAGTGAGTCTCATGATTTACTCAGATCAATTTGAGAGATTAAGATTGATACTTTTCTAGTGAGCATCTAAAAACTCCCTGAGAGCTTTTGTTCACAAATCACGAACACTAGCTTTGGGTTCTCTCTGTTGGTTGGAAGGAGAGTCACCGGTGGAAGAAGCTATACGTGTGAGCCCACACTCACTCCGGTTGTGGATAGAGAATAGCAAAGAAGACTAGTTGGTTGAGGCTCTTCTGGAACGTTACTTCTCTACATAGATTGCGGAGGTTCTTCGACACACTGAGGTTAGTAAGATCTGTTTAATTTATACATATAACATGTCAAACTTGTGTTTTGGAAAATACTCTGATGAAAATTTAAAAAAAAAAAAAATTCCGCTGCGCACTTTGTTTCCAACAAAAATGACATCAACACTGGGACAAGTCGTATAGTACATGCATCATACTACAGTTTTAGAGAAAATACCATTTCAATCCAAAGAGCCAGGTTTCAATCCTAGGCCCATCCTTCCTCCTCAAACCTAGAAGGGGGGATTTAAAAAAAAAAACAAGAAACAAAAACGCGAGTGGAAGGCTCAGTTGGATAATTAGTTAAAAACAAGTTATTTAAAATATCATCCACAAATCATATTTACTACAACAAGTCTCAAAAAATTATTTATAAAGATTGATAAATACTTACTTAAATAAATCTTGATAAAACATCACCGTACGGGTTTTGAAAATCTGAAAAAATATCAAAATACAATTCTTCAAAATCAAAGATAGAAATCATTCTTAAAGGAAACATTTAAGAAATAAACTTTAGCCAAAACAATTTAAAAAGGGCTACCAAAGGAAGGGATAAGAATATCCTACTTCATTTGATATTCCAATAACGTAAGCTCCATATATGTTCAAAACCTTAAAAACTGTATTTAAAATTAGAAATCACATTTAATAAATATCATTATGTCAGTTTAATTATCAGTGTGCCTTTTGACTTAAAATAATCATAACGCAAAATCATAATCCTTTTTGAAACATTTTGGAATCATTAAACATTAAAAACTAGGGTTAAAAGTACAATTTTAAATTGCCTAGTCAGCCTACCGAACACCTGAACCGGCCTACCAAACTTGCATAGTTCAGCCTTCTGAATATCCAGACCGGCTTGTAGTTTGGCCTGTCGAAGATATGAATCCGGCCTGCCGAACTCATGAATCCGACATGCCAAAGATCAAGTTTGGCCTGCCGAACTGGCAAAATCTAGGAACCTGAGACTTCGAGTCTCGACCTCCCCAAGCTCAAAATTCAAATTTAAAACCTATTTTCTCAATCCCATAGCATAAAAATCATATAGAAAGCATAGAAAATCATAGTAGAATAAATTTAAATCATTTTTCTAAAATTTAAACTCAATTTCACCTTTCATTTGAAAATCAAAGAAAAATGTAAAAACTTGATTAAATCAATTTTTATTCAAATAAAGCTGAAATCCATGATAAAACAAGTCCTATAAGCTTAGATTAAACATTATGTAAGCTCAAAAAAGTTCAGATTGCAAAATACATCAAAGATTCAAAACGAAAATCAAGAGTTTTAGAGAAAAAGGGCTAACCTTTAATCATGATTTTTGGATGAAAAACTTGATGATTGAACTTCAAACCTTGCTCAAATCCATGAGAATAAAGTTTGAAATCAAAATTTTTGAGAGAAAGAAAGAGAGAGAAAGGGCTGAACACGAGAGGAAGAAAGAGAGAGAGAGCGTGAGAATGAAAAAGGTAAGGGAAAAGAAAAAGAAAAAGGAAAGCCCAAGGCGTTTTCGTAAATATGGAGAAAATGTGGGGTAAAAATGTCATTTGGTATTTTAACACTAAAAAATAAATTTTAAATATGACAAATGCAACAAAATCTCCGAATGACTAAAATTAACAACAAAATTTACACAGGCACACTTAATAATTAAACTTAACATAACTAACCTTACTTTAAAGTTTAGGGGTGTTACAATCCACCCTCCTTAAAAGAAATTTTGTCCTCAAAATTTAAAAACATCAAAAATTTGAAATCGCAAATAACATTGTGTACTCAAATGCGACCGTATCGACAACTATCCCGACATAAAACTTTAAAAATCAAAACTAAAAAGTGAAAATGTCACAGGTTTAGTTCCCAATAGATCTGAAGCCTATGCTTTGATACCATTCTATGATGCCCCGGAAAGCGGATCTGGAATTTTTAAGTAAATAAGATGAAATAAACGAGGTAAATAAATAAAGAGTAAATAAATATATGTAAGAAGTAAACAAATATCATCAGAAACAAATAATTTCATCAGAATAAATAATAACATCAGCGGTCACGTCACCATCACGTGAATGCCACGAAGGTGAGGCCAAGATCTTATTCTCATTCACCAACACATGGATGTTTACCACGAAGGTGGGCTGGTAAATAAAATACAATATCAAGGATAATAATATAAAAATACTGAAAATCATCGTCTCTAAGATAAATTAAAAATATACAATTAACAGAGACGAAAATGACATCAACACCGGGACAAGTCGTACAGTACACACATCATACCACAGTTTTAGAGAAATACCGTTTCAATCCAAAGAGCCAGGTTTCGATCCTGGGCCCATCCTTCCTCCTCAAACCTAGAAGGGGGGATTTAAAAAAAAAAAAGAACAAGAAAACATGAGCGGAAGGCTCAGTAGAATAATTAGTTAAAAACAAGTTATTTAAAATATTATCCACAAATCATATTTACTACAAGAAGTCTCAGCTTGCTGAACTTGCATAGTTCAGCCTTCTGAATATCCAGATCGGCTTGTTGAACTGCTATAGTTTGGCCTGCTGAAGATATGAGTTCGGCTTACCAAACTGGCAAAATCTGGGAACCCAAGACTTCGAGTCTCGACCTCCCCAAGCTCAAAATTCAAGTTTAAAACCTCTTTTCGCAATCTCATAACATAAAAATCATATAGAAGGCATAAAAAATCCTAGTAGAATAAATTTAAATCATTTTTCCCAAATTTAAACTCAATTTCACCTTTCATTTGAAAATAAAAAAAAATATAAAACTTGATTAAATCAATTTTTGTTCAAATAAAGCTTAAATCCATGATAAAACAAGTCCTATAAGCTTAGATTAAACATTATCTAAGCTCAAAAAAGTTCAGATTACAAAATACATCAAAAATTCAAAATGAAAATCAAGAGTTTTAGAGAAAAAGGGCTAACCTTTAATCATCATTTTTGGATGAAAAACTTGATAATTAAACTTTAATCCTTACTTAAATCCATGAGAATAAAGCTTGAAATCTAAATTTTTGGGAGAAAGAAAGAGAGAGAGGGCTAAACACGAGAGGAAGAAAGAGAGAGAGAGAGCGTGAAAATGATAAAGGAAAGAGAAAAGAGAAAAGAAAAAGAAAAAGGAAAGCCCAAGGGCGTTTTCATAAATATGGAGAAAATGTGGGGTGGTAAAAATGTCATTTGGTATTTTAACACTAAAAATCAAATTTTGAATACGACAAATGCAACAAAATCTCTGAATGACTAAAATTAACAACAAAATTTACACTGATACACTTAATAATTAAACTTAACATAACTAACCTTACTTTAAAATTTAGGGCCATTACAACCCAGACCAGCAACGTGGTTGTCGATGGTATGGTTCTAGTTTCTCAGTCCTTACCGCATGTTTTATTCGATACTGGTGCCACTTATTCTCTCATTTCAAGTTCTTTTGTACATACCTCGGGATAAGAGATTAAAGAGTTTAATGAGCCCTTAGTTATTGCTTCACCCTTGGGGCGGGTATGTGAGAACTATGTATGTAAAGCTTGTAAAATATTGATTAGGGGTGAGACTTTGAAGAGTGATTTGATTGTAATCCCCATGAGTTCATATGATGTAATCCTAAGAATGGACTAGCTGTCTAAATACAAGGCAGTTGTAGACTGTCAACTTAAGAGAGTGACTTTAGTGTTTGATAAGGGAACGACGATCACTTACCAAGGCGGTAATGATCAAACGATGACTGAGCATCTCATGAAGACATGTCTCGAAGGGCAGAAGAATCTAGCCTCTATGCCTTCCTCATGAACCTAGAAGGAGAGTCTAGTGCATCAATAAGAAATGCAGCAATTCTGGTAGTTGATGAGTTTGAAGACGTTTTCCCTGACGAGTTACCAAGATTATCACCGAATTGGAAAATTGAGTTTGGCATTGAGTTGCTTCTGGGAATGGCTCTGATTTCTGTAGCACCTTATCGGATGGCAGATGAAAAAATTGAGGAAGCAACTTCAAAAGCTTGCTGATAAGGGATACATATAGAACAACCCATCACCGTGGAGAGCAATGGTTTTGTTCGCTAAAAAGCATGATGGAACCCTTAGGTTATGCATAGACTACTGGCAGCTAAATCAGGTCATTGTGAAGAACAAGTGCCCTCTACCAGGATCAATGAGTTATTCAATCAGTTGAGAGGTTCGCGGTACTTTTCGAAGATAGATTTGTGTTTGGGATACCACTAGCTCAGGATTAAGGAAGAAGACATTCCCAAAATAGCTTTCAGGACCCAGCATGGATACTTTGAGTTTCAAGTGATGCCATTTAGGTTGACAAATGCTCGGCAGCTTTCATGGACCTAATGAACAGGATATCTAGGCCTTATTTGGATCAGTTCGTGATCGTGTTCATTGACGATATCTTTGTCTACTCTAAGACTTAGGAGGAGCGTGAGCAGCATCTCAGGATCATGCTTCGACTCTATAGGAGCACCAGCTATATGCTAAGAAAGAAAAGTGTGAGTTTTGGTTAACAGAAGTCAAGTTTCTAGGACATGTCATCTCCGAACAAGGCATCTCAGTGGATCCATCTAAGGTAGAAGCCACAGTGGAGTGGGAACGACCGAAGAATATGACAATACTATAGGAAATTTGTGAAGGACTTCTCAAAGATAGTAGTTCCGTCGACAAGACTGATCAAGATGAATGTTAGGTTTGAGTGGGATGAAGAATGCGAGTTTGCCTTCCAAGAGTTAAAGAATCGGTTGACACAGCTCTGGTGTTGATTATCCCAAATAGTGATGAGCCAAACGAAGTTTACACAGAGGCTTTAGGACAAGGACTTGGATGCGTATTGATGCAATATGGATGCATGGTGGCGTATGGATTGAGATAGCTATGACCTCACAAGCGAAATTACCCCACTCATGACTTAAAGCTCGCAGCGATGATTCATGCACTGAAGATCTAGAGATGCTATCTATATGGGGCGATGTTTTAGGTTTTCTCTAACCATAAGAGTTTGAAGTATCTGTTTACCCAGAGGGATCTGAACTTGAGGTAGTGAACATGAATGGAATACATGGAAGATTATGATTTTGCACTATAGTACCATCCCAAGAAAGCTAACGTAGTCGCAGATGCACTCAATAGGAAGTCTTCAGGGATTCTCACTTACTTGGCTCTTGAAGACTAGAAAAGAGATGCAATAGTGAGTGAGTACAGGCTATAGTACTATGAAGACTACGACTGAGTTTTGGTGCATCATATAGAGATGACCCCAACTCTCGTTCAGATGGTAAAATAGAATCAGTGGCGAGATCAAAACTTACAGGGAATCTGGACACGAATTTAGAACGGAGAGCAATTTAAGGAATAGAGGATACATGCGGATGGATCGTTGTACTTTAGGGAGCATCTAGCAGTTTCAACAATCACGAAAGTAACGAAGGCTGTAATGGACAAAGCTCACAAGTCTCAATTCACCATTTATCTAGGGAGCACAAAGATGTATCGTGATCTGAAGAGGCAATATTGGTAGAGAGGCATAAAGAAGGAAGTCTAAGAATACGTGGCTAAGTGTGCAACTTGTCTCTAGGTGAAGGCCAAGTACTAGAAGCCCATAGGTCAGCTTCAGTCACTTCCTATTCTAGGGTGGAAATGGGAGCATATGATGATGGATTTTTTTACCGGTTCTCTGAGGACAAAGCAAAGGCATGATGCGATTTGGGTCGTTGTTGACAGGTTGATGAAATTGACGCATTTCATTCCTTTCAAGTTAATATGCTTGAGGAGAGTTCTCAGGGAACTATATCTATAGAATATAGTACGGTTGCATCGAGTTCCCTTATCCATCACATCCAATAGAGACACCCGATTCAACGCCAAGTATTGGAAGAGCTTTTAGGAGGCCTTGGGAATGGACTTAAACTTTAGTATGGCATTTTATCCTTAGACCGACGGGCAATCTGAGAAGGTCATTCAAATCCTCGAGGACATGTTACCTCTGTGTGTGTTAGACTTTGACGGGAATTAGAAGAAGTATTTGCATCTCGCAGAGTTTGCGTACAACAACAGCTATCAAGCGAGCATTAACATGGCACCGTTTAAAGCACTATATGGATGACTATGTCGATCACTGGTATGTTGGGTAGAACCAAAAGACAGGATTGTTCTCGGGCCAAATGAAATCCATGATAGCAACAAGAAGGCCGCCGTAATCTGAGATCGGTTGAAGGCAGCTCAGAGTAGACAAAAAAGTTATACAAATAGGAGACACCGACCCTTGGAATTCTAAGTAGGAGTTTTTGTTCTCTTGAAAGTTTCATCACGCAAAGGTATATCATGATTCGGTGTGAGTGGTAAACTCACAGTGAGGTATGTTGGGCCGTTCGAGATTACTCAATGCATTGGTGTAGTCGCCTATCGACTCGATCTTCCTCTCGAGCTCTCTCATGTTCACGATGTGTTTCATGTGTCGATGCTTTGTAAGTATCTGCCCGACCAAAACAAGATAGTCTCATTCCATGATGTACAAATCCAAGAAGACACGACATACGAGGAGTTGTCGGTTTAGATTATCAATCAGAAAGTGATCAACTTATGATGTTGCAACATACGGCTAGTCGTGTGGCAACATCATGGGGTTGATGAAGCCACTTGGGAGTTAGAATCAACCATGTGGGAGTAGTATCTGCACTTATTTTGTTTTTGAATTGATTTGTAATTTCGAGTGCAAAATTTCTTTTAGGGGTAGAGAGTTGTAACGCCCCGAAATTAATTAAGTGATTTTTTTGTGTATAAAATGGTGAATTAGTATGCCATAATGTATTTTTAAACTTAATCTTACTATTTTGTGATATTTCTAAATTAATGATATTTCTAATTATTTTAATCATTTTTAATTACTCTTGATTATGTTTATATGTTATTTTGAATTTTGAAACAAAACAATTTGTCAAATGACTAACACGTCCCATTTTGGAAAACCACATGACGTGGTTTTCATTCTAAAACTGCTTTCTCCTCCCCTCTATTTATTTCTTTCTTCCTCTTCCTCTCTTCCCCACTCTTAGATACTCTCTCTCTATTCCTCTCACTCTCTTTCTCTCGTCTCTCCATTGTCTCTCTCTTTCTCTCTTCCATCTCATTTTGATTCAAAAAAATTTTGAGTCCAAGCTTCAATCTTTAGCTGGATTGGATGCTAGGAAGCAGGATTGAGCCTCCATAAATATGATTCAAGCATTAAATCAAGGTTCGTTTTCTAAACTTTCAAACTTTAAAATTTGTTTCTCAATTCTTCCATTCTATTTATATTTTGAAATCCGAGCTTCTTTAAGCTTAGAAAGCCTTGAATCTAAGTTAGTGGAACTCAAAACATCTAGAATCTAGACTTGGTTTGATGAAAAATGGATTTGAATCAAGATTTTCTATTTTTCCTTTATTTTCTCATTTTTTAATTTAATTGAAATTTTCTATCTAAATCATGTTTAAATTAGTTTAAAGGTGTTCTACTATGTTTTTCCTATTGAAAAAATAGTACGCAGCGGAATTTTAAAAATTTTATATCAGAGTATTTTTCAAAACACAAGTTTGACATACTATATGCATAAATTAACCAGATCTTACTAACCTTTGAATGCTTAAGAACTTCTGCAATCTGTGAAGTGAAGTAACATTCCAGAAGAGCCTCAACCAGCTGGTCTTCTTTGCTATTCTCTATCAATGATCAGAGTGAGTGTGGGCTCACATGTACAACTCTTCCACTAGGTGACTCTCCTTTCAACCAATTAAGAGAACCCAAAGCTAGTGTTCGTGATTTATGAACAAGAGCTCTTAGGGAATTTTCAGATTCTCACTAGTAGAGTATCACTCTTAATCTCTCAATTGATCTAAATAACTTATGAGACTTACTCCCTATTTATAGAGGTTCGGTCTAGGGTCAGTCCTTATCATATAAGGTCTCAAAAATTCAAATCAGAATCAAATTTGGATCAATATATGATGAAATCCACATGAAAACGTGAGATATTTTTTTTGCACATAGGCAGGCCGATATATCTAATCGGCAGGCTGAACTTGCACCATTGACAAGCCAAACTGCCAAAAAAATCTCAGGGAATATTTTATTTTCACCCGAGATTCTATAGGATAAAGTTTCAGTTTTAATTCAAATAACCCAATAGAGAAGTTATCTAATTAAAACAACTTTATCTAGATATCTCTAGGAAAACAAATAAATTCCTAATAATTCGACAAGTTTATCTTGATTCAATTTATTCAAAACTAAATCAACTGATAAACAGACAAGAATTATCCGATCCCAATAATTCAACAAGTTTATCTTGAATTAATTTTGTCACAAAATTAATTCAACCGATAAACAGACATGAATTATTTGATTCTTTCGAATTTCAACCAATCTAATAAATCTGGCATAAGTCACCAATCATTGAAAAAGCACGTCGTATCGTCCCAGGATGTTGTGAGCTAGCAAAGGGGACCAAATAGACCTATATAGTTTAAGCTCTCGATAATTATGAAACCCAATATCCTATATATACATTTCATAATTATCAACTCCAACGCTACTCCACTAAAAGCTTAAAGCTGCACTCTCGAACTATATAGAATAACGAAGCCCGTATAGCTAAGTCTCCATGACATATCATAGTGTATCATATCCCTATAGGATTATCCATAACCGCTTAAGGACAAGTTCTGTCTTACCTTCTCGATTATTTTTATCTTACGTTCCATTATCTCACCATCGGAAAACTTACCATCCAAAGACAGTATACCATTCGGTTACACTTATGTATCCAAATGGTTGAGCGCTCTAGCTTTTCAATTACAGGATAACACATATAAGAGGATATCACTACTCCTAAAGAGGAGCTATGGATTTCATATCTATGAATAACAGGTCTACACCATCAAGAGTCGTGCCTCCAACATACTGGCATGCATACCACCATTAAATTATGGGTGTCACCCTTTGGTACATCAAAAGGCACAAGTCAAGACAACAGGCCCACTATTCATCTCAGGATTAAGATACAATACAAATGATTGTCTAAAGTAAATCGATTTGCCGAGACAGAATTATTAATCCAAATCAATTCATTTTATGTCTCGATCCAATACATCGTCACCTATGAAAACGTGTCAATGTTTCTATTCATGGAGTCCACCTCCGATGGTCAAGACAAACCATCTCCCAATAGGGATATAGCCAACATAACAAACTTTACATGAATAAAGTGCCCAACTTTATTTCCTCTATTGCAGATCTTATGATTTACACTATCACCTTAAGAATCGTGTCTTCCGCATAATCTGTCCATCATAAGCCTAATTCTTAAAGGTTTAGACCGACAGTCTCAGACTTTTGTTTGCTTAACATACATTCAACAAATATGAACGAAAAGAGGACAAGATTTGGTATATTAATAATAAATAAATTCTTTATTGATAAAAATGTCTCCAAAAACATATTACATTTTTACTCCTTAGGGCTTACGTGTCTAACACATACAAGTCTAACAATCTCCCACTTGCACTAAGTGAGTAAATATGACAAATCTTGCATCCCTATAGCTTCCACATACCTCTCGAAGACTCTCCCAGTAAGTGTCTTCGTAAATGGATCAGCTAAATTGTCCTCTAACGTGATTTTGTACACCGTGACATGCCCGCCGTCAACAGAGTCCTTTATCACATGATACTTTCGATCAATATGCCTACTCTTCTTGTGAAATCTTGGTTCCTTAGCATTAGCTACCGCCGCACTGTTATCATAGTACAGTGATACCGCCTTATCCATACCAGGAACTACCTCAAGATCTCTAGGGAACTTGCGGAGCCATACTGCTTCTTTCGAAGCATCACTAGTTGCCACATACTCGGCCTCCATCGTTGAATCCAAAGTAATGGCACCGCCACCCAAAGTAAACACACAACCCGAAGTCGATTTCCAAGAATCCAGACAGGATTGTAAATCTGAGTCAGTATATCCTAGAGGAGTCAAGTCCTCACCCAAATGCACAAGCATATACCCTCTAGTCCTTCTCAGGTACTTGAAAATATGCTTAATCGCAACCCAGCGGTTCAGTCCTGGATCCGCCTGAAATCGACTTAAAATCCCAACTACATAACAAATATCCAGTCGTGTGCAAAGTATGGCATACATGAGACTATCCACTGCCGAAGCATAAGGCACCTTCTTCATATATTCTCTTTCTTCCTTAGACTTTGGAGAGACTTTCTTAGAAGTAGTAATTTCAGACCTAGATGGTTGCCTACCTTTCTTGGAATCCTACATTACAAACCTCCTGAGAATTTTATCTATGTAGTCGGCCTAGGATAAAGCTATCATTTTGTTCTTCCTATCCCGAAAGATCTGGATACCGAGAACAAAATTAGCCTTACCCAAGTCCTTCATGACAAACTGCTTGGTTAACCATAATTTGACTGATGATAACGCCCCAAAGTCTTTGCCAATTAGCAAAATGTCATCCACATAGAGCAGTAGAAAAACCACATCCCCATAATTAATGTGTTTGTAAACACATGGCTCATCCACATTTTGTGAGAACTGTTGGAAACGCGGCGCGCAGCAGAATTTTAAAAAAAATTTCATCAGAGTAATTTCCAAAACACAAGTTTCACACGTTATATGTATAAATTAGACAGATCTTACTAACCTTTGTATGAAGATCCTTCGCAGCCTGTGAAGAGAAGTATCGTTCCAGAAGAGCCTCAACCAATTGGTTTTCTTTGCTATTCTCTATCCACAACCGAAATGAGTGTGGGCTCACACGTACAGCTCTTCCACTGGTGACTCTCCTTCCAACCAAGAGAGAGAACCCAAAGCTAGGGTTTGTGATTTGTGAACAAAAGCTCTCAGGGAGTTTTTCAGATGCTCACTAGAAGAGTATCACTCTTAATCTCTCAATTGATCTTTATTGATCTAAATGATCTGAGTAAATCATAAGACTCACTCCCTTTTTATAGCCATTGGTCCTAGGGTCAGTCCTTATCAGATTAGGTCTTAAAAACTCGAAACAGAACCAAGTTCGGATCAATATCTGATAAGATCGACGTGAAAATGCGTAATCTTATCTCCTGCTGATCGACAGGCCGAACAGCCTGATCGGCATCCCGAACCAGCCCCATCGGCCGGCCAAACTCCCGAGAAAAATTCTCCGCGAATCTTTTATTTTCCACCCAAGATTCTAAAGGATAAAGTCTCAGTTTTGATTCAAATAACCCAATAGAGAAGTTATCTGATCAAAACAAACTTTATCAAGATAATCTCTAAGAAAATAAATCAATTCATAATAATTCTACAAGTTTATCTTTATCTAATTTATCCAAAATTAAATCAACCGATAAACAAACAAGAATTATCCGATCCCAATAATTCAACAAGTTTATCTTAAATTAATTCAACCAATAAACAGACATAAATTATTTGATTCTTACAAATTTTAAACCAATCTGATAAATCCAACATAAGTCACCAATCATTGGAAAAGCACGCCGTGTCGTTACAGGATTTTGTGACCTAGCAAAGGGGACCAAAATGGACCTATAAAGTTCAAGCTCATGATAATTATGAAACCCAATATCCCAAATATACATTTCACAATTATCAACTCCAACGCTACTCCACTAAAAGCTTAGAACTGCACTCTTGAACTTTATAGAATTACGAAGCGCGTGTAGCTAAGTCTCCATGACATATCATAATGTATCGTATCCCCATATGATAATCCATAATCGGCTTAAGGACAAGTTCTGTCTTACCTTCCCGATTATTTTTATCTTATGTTCCATTGTCTCACCATTAGAAAACTTACCATCCAAAGATAGTATACCATTCGGCTACACCTATGTATCCAAATGGTTGAGTGCTCCAGTTTTCCAATTACAGGACAACGCATATAAGAGGATATCATCACTCCTAAAGAGGAGCTATGGATTCCATATCTATGAATAACAAGTCTACGCTATCAAGAGTCATGCCTCCAATGTACCGGCATGCATACCACTATTGAGATATGGGAGTCACCCATTGGTACATCAAAAGACACAAGTCGAGACAACGGGCCCACTATTCATCTCAGGATTAAGATACAATGCAAATGATTGTCTAAAGTGAATCGATTTGCCAAGACAGAATTATTAATCCAAAACAATTCACTTTATGTCCCGATCCAACACATCGTCACCTATGACAACGTGCCAATGTTTCTATTCACGGAGTCCAACTCCGATGGTCAAGACAAACCATCTCCCAAAAAGGGATATAGACAACATAACAATCTTTACATGAATAAAGCGCCCAACTTTATTCCCTCGATTGCAGATCATATGTTTTAGACCATCACCTTAAGAATCGTGTCTTCCGCATAATCATCCCATCATATGCCCAATTCTTAAGGTTTAGACCGACAGTCTCAGACTACTGTTTGCTTAACATACATTCAACAAATATGAACATAAAGAGGACAAGATTTGGTATATATTAATGAATAAATTCTTTATTGATAAAAATGTCTCCAAAAACATATTACATTTTTACTCCTTAGGGCATACATGTCTAACAATCTCCCACTTGCACTAAGTGAGTAAATACAACAAATTCTGCATCCCCATAGCCTCCACATGCCTCTCGAAAACTCTCCCAGTAAGTGTCTTCGTAAATGGATCAGCTAAATTGTCCTCTAACGTAATCTTGCACATTGTGACATGCCCGCCCTCAACGAAGTCCTTTATCACATGATACTTCCGATCAATATGCTTACTCTTCTTGTGAAATCTTGGTTCCTTAACATTAGCTGCCACCGCACTGTTATCACAGTACAATGATACCGCTTTATCCATACCAGGAACTACCTCAAGATCCCCAAGGAACTTACGGAGCCACACTGCTTCTTTTGAAGCATCACTAGCCGCCACATACTCGGAGTCCATCGTTGAATCCGAAGTGCAATCTTGCTTCGCACTTCTCCAATTGATGGCACCGCCGCCCAGAGTAAACACAAACCCCGAAGTCAATTTCCTGGAATCCAGACAGGATTGAAAATATGCTTTACCGCAATCCAATGGTTTGGTCTTGGATCCGCCTGAAATCGACTTACAATCCCGACCGCATAGCTAATATCCGGTTGTGTACAAAGCATGGCATACATGAGACTATCCACTGCCGAAGTATAAGGCACCTTTTTCATGTATTCTCTTTCTTCATAAGACTTTGGAGAGTGTTTCTTAGAAAGAGTAATTCCAGACCTAGATGGTTGTCCACCTTTCTTGGAATCCTGCATTGCAAACCTTCTGAGAATTTTATCTACGTAGCCGGCCTGTGACAAAGCTATCATTTTGTTCTTCCTATCCCGAAAGATTTGGATACCGAGAACAAAATTAGCCTCACCCAAGTCCTTCATGTCAAACTGCTTGGTCAACTATAATTTGACCGATGACAATACCCCAACGTCATTGCCAATTAGCAGAATGTCATCCACATAGGGCAGTAGAAAAACTACCTTCCCATCTTTAATGTGTTTGTAAACACATGGTTCATCCACATTTTGTGAGAACCCATAAGTCTTGATCACTTGATCAAATCTTATGTTCCAAGAATGGGAAGCCTGCTTAAGTCCATAAATTGACTTTGGCAGCTTACAAACCTTACCCTCTTGACCCGTGACCTTGAACCCGTTTGGTTGATTCATATAAATGGACTCATCAAGATAGCCATTCAGAAAAGCCGTCTTGACATCCATCTGTCATATCTCGTAGTCGAGAGCGGCAGCTGTGGACAAGAGAACCGGATGGACTTAAGCATGGCTACAGGCGAAAAGGTTTCCTCATAATCGATTCCTTCCTTTTGCGTATAACCCTTAGCTACCAGTCTAGTCTTAAAGGTTTCGACCTTTCCATCCACTTCTCTTTTCCTCTTGTATATCCACTTACACCCTATGGGCTTTACCCCTTCGAGAAGATCCACAAGCTCCCAGACCCGATTAGTCTCCATAGACTTCATCTCTATGTTCATGGCCTCTGTCCAGAGTCTTGAATCAACATCCGCCATAGCTTCTGCATAAGTATAAAGATCCCTGTCATGTTCATTCGGTTCAACCAAAAAGACCTCCCCATTGAACATATACCTCTCAGGTTGACGCCCGATCCTCCCACTACGCCGAAGCCCTTGAGATTGTTGTTCAAGTTTGTTTGGTTTTTCTACACCGATCGGAATGGTTTCGTTCGGAACCTCCGGAGTGAACGGATCACCCCTTGACTCCTCAACCACCACTTTGCTTAAAGGTTTAAAGTCGTCCATGTAACTCTCCTCAAGGAAAGTTGCATTAGTTGAAACCATGACTTTATTTTCCTTTGGGTTATAAAAATAACCCCCTTTAGTCCCTTTTGGGTATCCTACAAACATGCAAACTTCCAAACGTGCTTCCAACTTATTCGGATCCTTAAACAGGACATGAGCCGGACATCCCCATATTCGAATATGGTTTAAGGATGTCTTCCTTCTTGTCCACAACTCATGAGGAGTTTTAGGGACCGATTTTGAAGGCACATTGTTCAAAAGATAACATGCAGTTTGTAGTGCATATCCCCAAAAGGATAAAGGTAACGATGAATAACTCATCATGGACCTAATCATGTCCAACAAAGTCCTATTCCTTCTCTCCGCTACGTCATTCTGCTGTGGAGTGCTCGGCGCAGTCAAATGGGATAAAATCCCATTCTCTAACAAGTGTCCTAAGAACTCATCAGAAAGGTATTCCCCACCTCGATCAGATCGAAGTGCCTTTATGGGTCTACCCAATTGCTTTTCCACTTCAGCCCGAAACTCCCTGAAGTTATCATAAGTTTCGCTTTTGTGGTGCATCAGGTACACATACCCATATCTTGAGTAATCGTCAATAAAAGTGACGAAGTACTCATACCCTCCTCATGCCCGGATGTTCATTGGTCCGCAAACATCACTATGCACAAGTTCTAGAACCCCTTCGGCCCTATTGCCCTTAGACCCGTATAGTCTTTTGGTCATTTTACCCTCCAAACAAGATTCACATTGAGGTATAGATTCCACCTTTAAGTGAATTAAAGGTCCATCCCTTACCAACCTTTGAATCCTATTCAGGTTAATATGGCCAAGGTGCAAATGCCAAAGATAAGTCGTATTAGAGTGAGAAGTTTTAAGTCTTTTTGAGTCATTATCATTCATCTCAGCATTAAGCAATAAGTCCATCTTAGGTTTGATAAAATATAGATTATTTTACATTCATCCAGAACAGATAAAAGATTTGTTTTTACGAATCACCACTTTTTCATTAAAAGATACCACGTAGGAGTCTTTAAATAAAGAAGATACATAAATTAAATTCCTTTTAAATTTAGGAACATAAAAACAATCTCGCAAAATTAAATTCCTATAATTATCAAAGTAAAGATGGACATCTCCCACTGCTTCTGCTGAGACCAAGGATCCATCACCCATCCGAAGCGTTAAGTCTTCATGTAGCAGACTTCTTGTTTCTTTGAATCCCTGCAGAGAAACACAAACATGATTAGTTGCACCGGAATCTATGACCCAAATGTCACTGGATTCCTCAACCAAACAAGTTTCTAAATATAGAACATCACACCTACCTCCCTTGGAAAGGAAGTCCTTGCAATGCTTTTTTATATGCCCAACCTTACCACAGAAGAAGCACTTAAGCTTCTTTGGGTTCTTCTTCTTCTTCTTCTTGCTCTTGGTAGCAACAGGAATAGAAGACTTCCCGTTCTTGGCCTGTTGCTTCTTTCCATTCCCTGAGTTAGGATTGGAACCAGAAGCAGCTACCATGTTGGCCTCACCACCAATAGGAGACTCCTTGATCACCAGTTCGAACTCCTGTAACTGTTTCATCAGTTCTGTCAAGGTCATATCCCGTCTATTACTTAAATTAAAAGTAGCTCTAAATGGAATAAATTCCTTAGACAGAGTCTCAAAGACCATAGTCATCTGAGTTTCAGCATCGATGTCGGCTCCATTGGTTTGAGCCTCAGCGAGGTAACCCATGACCAACATCATGTGCTCCTTTACAGATGTCCCCGGTCTCTGCCTACAGTTTAAGAGTTTCTGAAGTGCCCCTTTCTGCTTCGTTATGGCCTAGCCTCCGAACATATCCTCAAGATTGTCTACGATCTGCTTCGTAGTCTCATAATCCTAATGTTGAGCCTGCAGCATGTTGTTCATGCTAGCCATAATATAGCAGTGGGCCTGATCATTAGCATCTTTCCAGCGATCGTACGCTTGGAATTTCTCATTACTTGAGTCTCCCGTAGGCTCGGGAGGACAAGGGGTTGTCAGTACATGTTTCAGTTTCTCAAAGGATAGGACGATGTCCAGGTTCTGTTTTCAATCGTTATAATTCTCACCGGTTAATTGGTTTTTGTCAAGTATCGATGATAAAGTGTTTTTAGACATTTTCAATCTACAATAAAGAATCATATACCAAACATAAGCAAACATATGTAATAATTTAGTAAGATAACACAATCATGTAAAATTATACAAATGTGTTTATGTGTCAAAACCTTGAAAATATCACAACCTTACAACGATAATTCCCAACTCAGAATTCAACAAGCTCCTAGGGGAGTCATGCCAAATTCAATCAGGAACACGGATCCCCTCCTGATTAATATATGCCATCCAGGACCCGTATGATCTAGCATATACTAATAATCGTTTCTTTGGCCATTAATTTTATTAACAGAGCTCCTAGGGGAGGTTAATAATAAAATTAACATGAGTGTATAACCATCGTCTCAATATTTTATCCATGATTTATAATCATCACCTAGGGGTGTGCAACCATAAATCACACTAAAATACTTTATCCTTTCAGAGATCCAATCCGGTACATGATAGAAATCCCTTCCTAGGGGTCGGGACCGCCATGTTCTTCCTATGGACCAACGATGGAGGCCTTAGGTCCTCTCTTCGAAAACCTTCTCCCACTCAATCTTTTGAAATCAAGGTTTTATTTTAAAATTATGCATGACCAATTTTAATATGAGCGGCACTCCCTATTCTATATGACTTGTTATCAATATACATGGTAAATCATATTATAATGCAGACAAGCAAAGCAATTAAGCAAAGCTACAAGCAAAATAATAATAATCGTAATATTATGGTTCCACCCTAGAGAATAGAAAAAACTAAGATTACAAGAGAATAATCGAGACATTTATCGATTCTTCATCCTTAAATCCTCAAGTTGTATCCTTCTTTATGCAATACCCATCTTCAAGTCTTCAATCCCGTATGAATCAAAAACTTTATATTTTCGATCATATCCAAATTTAATGTTTCTTATAATCGTCTCAAAAATAAAATTAAAATTCCACCAAAAAAATTGCACCTTTTCTGGACACTTGGCAACTCTCGGTCGGCAGGCCGATCTGGGTGATCGGCCTGCTGGTCATGCTTCATCGGCCTGCCGATCATGCTTCATCGGCCTGCCGATCTATGAAGGTTTGGCCTGCCGAACTGAAAGTTTGGCCTGCCGGCAGAGCACCCCAATTTCTGCCCCACTGTCAGCCTACCGGACCACACGTCCGGCCTGCCGATCTGTGACCTTCAGCCTGCCGAACTGTGACGTCCGGTATGCCGATCGAGCAGTAATCCCATATTCCAGAAAATACAATTTTAAAGCAATTTTTCAATTTTATTTTCAACAATTCAAAAACATAAAATTAGAGACTCAGGAAATACCTAGGGGCGCCATCATCATTCTTCTATATCCGCCTTCTAGATCCGTCTTCTCCAAATAATTATTTAATTACAAAAAATTCTTACAAATTTAAAATAACAATTCCTAGACGGAGATGATAGTCCGCCATCTAATTCCATGAAAAACCTAGATACACATTCTAACCTCTAAGGAACCATAACCGATTTTAATTAATTAATAAATAATTAAACAATGATTTAATCAACCATAATTAATTAATAAACATTACCACATAATCCATGACAACATATAATTTATAGAAACCTAGAGTGCCATCTCTCTATAAAATTCAATTCAAGCATAGGAGAGCCAAAAGATCACAAAATTTATGCATATAACATGATCACAAACTTGTTAATTTATGTAAAAACCATGGCTCTGATATCAATTGTTGGAAACGCAATGCGCAGCGAAATTTTAAAAAAAAATTCATCAGAGTAATTTCCAAAACACAAGTTTCACACGTTATATGTATAAATTAGACAGATCTTACTAACCTTTGTTTGAAGATCCTTCGCAGCCTATGAAGAGAAGTATCATTCCAGAAGAGCCTCAACCAACTGGCCTTCTTTGCTATTCTCTATCCACAACCGGAGTGAGTGTGGGCTCACACGTACAGCTCTTCCACTGGTGACTCTCCTTCCAACCAAGAGAGAGAACCCAAAGCTAGTGTTCATGATTTGTGAACAAAAGCTCTCAGGGAGTTTTTCAGATGCTCACTAGAAGAGTATCACTCTTAATTTCTCAGTTGATCTTTATTGATCTAAATGATCTAAGTAAATCATAACACTCACTCCCTTTTTATAGCCATTGGTCCTGGGGTCAGTCCTTATCAGATTAGGTCTCAAAAACTCGAAACAGAACCAAGTTTGGATCAATATCTGATAAGAACCACGTAAAAACACGTAATCTTATCTCCCGTTGATCGGCAGGCCAAACTCGTCATTCGACAGGCCAAACTCCCGAGAAAAAATCTTCGTGAATCTTTTATTTTCCACTCGAGATTCTAAAGGATAAAGTCTCAGTTTTGATTCAAATAACTCAATAGAGAAGTTATCTAATCAAAACAAACTTTATCAAGATAATCTCTAAGAAAATAAATCAATTCACAATAATTCTACAAGTTTATCTTGATCTAATTTATCCAAAATTAAATCAACTGATAAACTGACAAGAATTATACGATCCCAATAATTCAACAAGTCTATCTTAAATTAATTTTATTACAAAATTAATTCAACCAATAAACAGACATGAATTATTTGATTCTTACAAATTTTAAACCAATCCGATAAATCCGACATAAGTCACTAATCATTGAAAAAGCAAGCCGTGTCGTTATAGGATTTTGTGAGCTAGCAAAGGGGACCAAAATGGACCTATAAAGTTCAAGCTCATGATAATTATGAAACCCAATATCCCAGATATGCATTTCACAATTATCAACTCCAACGCTACTTCACTAAAAGCTTAGAGCTGCACTCTCGAACTTTATAGAATTACGAAGCTCGTGTAGCTAAGTCTCCATGACATATCATAGTGTATCGTATCCCCATATGATAATCCATAATCGGCTTAAGGACAAGTTCTGTCTTACCTTCCCGATTATTTTTATCTTACGTTCCATTGTCTCACCATTGGAAAACTTACCATCCAAAGATAGTATACCATTCGGTTACACCTATGTATCCAAATGGTTGAGCGCTCCAATTTTCCAATTATAGGACAACGCATATAAGAGGATATCATCACTCCTAAAGAGGAGCTATGGATTCCATATCTATGAATAACAAGTCTACGCTACCAGGAGTCATGCCTCCAACGTACCGGCATGTATACCACTATTGAGATGTGGGAGTCACCCTTTGGTACATCAAAAGACACAAGTCGAGACAACGGGCCTACTATTCATCACAGGATTAAGATACAATGCAAATGATTTTCTAAAGTGAATCGATTTGCCAAGACAAAATTATTAATCCAAATCAATTCACTTTATGCCTTGATCCAACACATCGTCACCTATGACAACGTGCCAATGTTTCTATTCATAGAGTCCAACTCCGATGGTCAAGACAAACCATCTCCCAAAAAGGGATATAGACAACATAACAATCTTTACATGAATAAAGCGCCCAACTTTATTCCCTTGATTGCGGATCATATGTTTTAGACCATCACCTTAAGAATCGTGTCTTCCGCATAATCATCCCATCATATGCCCAATTCTTAAGGTTTAGACTGATTGTCTCAGACTACTGTTTGCTTAACATACATTCAACAAATACGAACGTAAAGAGGACAAGAGTTGGTATATATAAATGAATAAATTCTTTATTGATAAAAATGTGTCCAAAAACGTATTACATTTTTACTCCTTAGGGCATACATGTCTAACAAGAACCCATAAGTCTTGATTACCTTATCAAATATGATGTTCTAAGAATGAGAAGCCTGCTTGAGTCCATAAATTGACCTTAGCAGCTTACAAACCTTACCCTTTTGACCCTTGATCTTGAACCCGTCTGGTTGTTTCATATAAATGGACTCATCAAAATAGCCATTAAGAAAAGCTGTTTTGACATCCATCTGCCAAATCTCATAATCGACAATGGCAGCTATGGATAAGAAAACCCGAATGGACTTAAGCATGGCTACAGGTGAAAAGGTTTCCTCATAATCGATTTCTTCCTTTTGCGTATAACCCTTAGCTACTAGTCTAGCCTTAAAGGTTTTGACCTTTCCATCCACTCCTCTTTTCCTCTTGTAAATCCACTTACATCCTATGGGTTTTACCCCTTCGGGAAGATCCACAAGCTCCCAGACCTTATTAGTCTCCATAGACTTCATCTCTATGTTCGTGGCCTCTGTTCAGAGCTTTGAATCGACATCTTCCATAGCCTCTGCATAAGTATAAGGATCCCAGTCATGTGCATCTGGTTCAGCCAAGAAGGCCTCACTATTGAACATATACCTTTCGGGTTGACGCCCGATTCTCCCACTACGCTGAAGCACCTTAGGTTGTTGTTTAGGTTTGTTTGATTTTTCTACACTGATCGGAATGGTTTCATTTGGAACTTCTTGAGTGATTAGATCACTCCTTAACTCCTCAAGCACCGCTTTGCTTCGAGGTTTAAAGTCTTCCATGTAACTCTCTTCAAGGAAAGTTGCATTAGTTGAAACCACGACTTTATTTTCCTTTGTGTTATATAAATAACCCCCTTTAGTCCCTTTTGGATATCCTATAAACATGCAAACTTCCGAACGTGCTTCCAACTTATTCGCATCCTTAAACAGGACATGAGCCAAACATCCCCATATGCGAATATGGTTTAAGGATGTCTTCCTGCCCGTCCACAACTCGTGAGGAGTTTTAGTGACTGATTTTGAAGGCATATTGTTTAAAAGATAACATGCGGTTTGTAGTGCATATCTCCAAAAGGATAAAGGCAATTATGAATAACTCATTATGGACCTGACCATGTCCAATAAAGTCCTATTCCTTCTCTCCACTATGCCATTCTAATGCAGAGCGCCCAGCGTAGTCAAATGGGATAAAATCCCATTCTCTAATAAGTGTCACAAGAACTCATCAGAAAGGTATTCTCCACCTCAATCGGATCGAAGTGCCTTTATGGGTCTACCCAATTATTTTTCCACTTCAGCCCAAAACTCCCTAAACTTGTCAAAAGTTTTGCTTTTGTGGTGCATCAGGTACACATACCCATACCTTGAGTAATCATCAATAAAAGTGACGAAGTACTCACACCCTCCTCGTGCCCAAATGTTCATTGGTCTACAAACATCACTATGCACAAGGTCTAGAACCCCTTTGCCTCTATTGCCCTTAGACCTGAATGGTCTTTTGGTCATTTTACCCTCCAAACAAGATTCACATTGAGGTATAGATTTTACCTTTAAGTGACTTAAAGGTCCATCCCTTACCAGCCTTTGAATCCTATTTAGGTTAATATGACCAAGGCACAAATACCAAAGATAAGACTTATTTGAGTGAGAAGTTTTAAGTCTTTTAGAGTTCTTATCATTCATCTCAACATTAAGCAGTAAGTCCATCTTTGGTTTGATAAATTATAGATTATTTTGCATCCATCCAAAACAGATAAAAGATTTATTTTTATGAATCACCACTTTATTATTAAAAGAAACCAAATAGGAGTCTTTAAATAAACAAGCTATAGAAATTAAATTTCTTTGAAATTTAGGAACATAAAAACAATCTCGCAAAATTAAATTCCTATTGTTAGACATATATGCCCTAAGAAGTAAAAATGTAATAAGTTTTTGGAGACATTTTTATCAATAAAGAATTTATTCATTATTTATATATCAAATCTTGTCCTCTTTTCGTTCATATTTGTAGAATGTATGTTAAGCAAATAATAGTCTGATACTGTCGGTCTAAACCTTTAAAAATTGGGCATATGATGGACAGATTATACAGAAAACACGATTCTTAAGGTGACGGTCTAAATCATAAGATCCACAATTGAGGGACTAAAGTTGGGTGCTTTATTCATGTAAAGATTGTTATGTTGTCTATATCCCTATTGGGAGATGGTTTGTCTTGACCATCAGAGGTGGACTCCATGAATAGAAACATTGGCACGTTGTCATAGGTGACGATGTGTTGGATCGAGGCATAAAGTGAATTAATTTGGATTAATAATTTTTTCTCAGCAAATCGATTCACTTTAGACAATCATTTGTATTATATCTTAATCCTGAGATGAATAGTGGGCCCGTTGTCTTGACTTGTGTCTTTTGATGTACCAAAGGGTGACACCCACATCTTAATAGTGGTATGCATGCCGGTATATTGGAGGCATGACTCTTGATAGTGTAGACCTGTTATTCATAGATATGAAATCCATAGCTCCTCTTTAGGAGTAGTGATATCCTCTTATATGCGTTATCCTGTAATTGAAAAATTGGAGCGCTCAACCATTTGGAAACATAGGTGTAACCGAATGATATACTATCTTTGGATGGTAAGTTTTTCGATGGTGAGATAGTAGAACGTAAGATAAAAATAATCGGGAATGTAAGACAGAACTTATCCTTAATCCGATTATGGATTATCATATGGGGATATGATACACTATAATATGTCATGGAGACTTAGCTATACGGGCTTCGTAATTCTATGTAGTTCGAGAGTGCAGCTCCAAGCTTTTAGTAAAGTAGCGTTAGAGTTGATAATTATGAAATGTATATCTGTGATATTGGGTTTCATAATTATCGGAAGCTTGAACTATATAGGTCTATTTGGTCCCCTTTGCTAGCTCACAACATCCTGTAACGATACGACGTGTTTTTCCACCAATTGGTGACTTGTGTCAAATTTATTAGATATGTTGAAATTTGAAAACATCAAATAATTTATGTCTGTTTATCGGCTGAGTTGATTTTGTGATAAAATTAATTCAAGATAAACTTGTTGAATTATTGGGATTGGATAATTCTTGTCTGTTTATCGGTTAATTTAATTTTTGGATAAATTAGATTAAGATAAACTTGTAGAATTGTTGGAAATTTGTTTATTTTCCTAGAGATTATCTAGATAAAGTTGTTTTGATCAGATAACTTCTCTATTTGGTTATTTGAATTAAAACTGAGACTTTATCCTATAGAATCTCGGGTGAAAAATAAAAGATTCGTTGAGATATTTATTCGACTGTTCGGCCTGCCAATCCACGTGTTCGGACTTGCCAATGGGCCTGTTCGGCCTGCCGATCATCCTGATCGGCCTGCCGATGAGAGAAGGATAAGATCATGTGTTTTTACGCGGATCTCATCAGATATTAATCAGAACTTAATTCTGTTTCAAATTTTGGGACCTAATCTGATAAGGAATGACCCTGGACCCAACCTCTATAAATGGGGAATAATTCTTAAGAGTTACTTAGATCAATTAAGAGATTAAGAGTGATACTCTGCTAGTGAGAATTTGAAAACTCCCTGAGAGCTCTTTTTCACAAATCACGAACACTTGCTTTAGGTTCTCTCAATTGGTTGGAAAGAGAGTCACCTGGTGGAAGAGCTGTACGTGTGAGCCTACACTCACTCCAGTCGTGGATAGAGAATAGCAAAGAATACCAGTTGGTTGAGGCTCTTCTAGAACGTTACTTCTCTTCACGTTTTGCGAGGGTTCTTCGGTAATCAAAGGTTAGTAAGATCTAGTTAATTTATGCATATAGCATGTCAAACTTATGTTTTAGAAAATACTCTGATGTAAAATTTTTAAAATTTCACTGTGTACTATTTTTCCTACAATTGGTATCAGAGCCATGGTTTTTATATAAATTTACGAGTTTGTGATTGTGCTACATGTATAAATTTTGTGATCTTAATCTCTCCTATCCTTGAATTTAATTTTATAGAGAGTTGGCACTCTAGGTTTCTATATATTTTATATGTTGTCATGGATTATGTGGTGAATGTTCATTAATTAATTATGGTTGATTAAATAATTATTTAATTATTTATTAATTAATTAATTTATACCGGTTATGGTTCCTTAAAGGTTAGAATGTGTATCTAGGTTTTTCATGTAATTAGATGGTGGACTATCATCTCCATCTAGGAATTATTATTTAATTTTAAATTTGTAAGAATTTTATAATTAAATAATAATTCAGAGAAGACGGATCTAGAAGACGGATCTAGAAGGCGAAGAATGATGATGGCGCTCCCAGGTATTTCTTGAGTCTCTAATTTTATGTTTTTGAATTGTTAAAAATAAAATTGATGAATTGCATTAAAAATTGTATTTTTTGGAATGACAGATTTCTGCTCTGTCGGCATGCCGAACCCCACAGTTATGCAAGCCGATGGTCACAAATCGACAGGCCAGACGTGAGGTTCGACAGGCCATCAGTGGGGCAGAAATCAGAGGCTCTGGTAGCAGGCCAAACTTTCACGAGTCTATAGGCCGATCTTCCTGATCGGCAGGCCGATGGAGCATGTGTTGGAAACACGGTGCGCAGCTGAATTTTAAAAATTTTTCATCAGAGTAATTTCCAAAACATAAGTTTGACATGTTATATGTATAAATTAGACAGATCTTACTAACCTTTATGTGAAGAACCTCCGCAGCCTGTGTAGAGAAGTAACGTTCCAGAAGAGCCTCAACCAACTGTTCTTCTTTGCTATTCTCTATCCACAACTAGAGTGAGTGTGGGCTCACACGTACAGCTCTTCCACCAGTGACTCTCCTTCCAACCAATAGAGAGAACCCAAAGCTACTATTCGTGATTTGTGAACAAAAGCTCTCAGGGAGTTTCAGATGCTCACCACAAGAGTATCACTCTTAATCTCTCAAATTGATCTGAGTAAATCATGAGACTCACTCCCTTTTTATAGCTATTGGTCCTAGGGTCAGTCCTTATCGGATTAGGTCTCAAAAACTCGAAACATAATCAAGTTTGGATCAATATCTAATAAGATTCGTGTAAAAAATGCGTAATCTTATCCCTCGCTGATCGGCAGGCCGAACATCCTGATCGGCAGGCCGAACAGGCTCCATCGACAGGCCGAACTCCCGAGAAAAAATCTCCGTGAATCTTTTATTTTCCATCTGAGATTCTAAAGGATAAAGTCTCAGTTTTGATTCAAATAACCCAATAGAGAAGTTATCTGATCAAAACAAACTTTATCATGATAATCTCTAAGAAAATAAATCAATTCACAATAATTCTACAAGTTTATCTTGATCTAATTTATCCAAAACTAAATCAATCAATAAACAGACAAGAATTATCTGATCTCAATAATTCAACAAGTTTATCTTAAATTAATTTTATTACAAAATTAATTCAATCGATAAACAGACATGAATTATTTGATTCTTACAAATTTTAAACCAATCTGATAGTTCCGACATAAGTCACCAATTATTGGAAAAGCACGCCATGTCGTTACAGGATTTTGTGAGCTAGCAAAGGGGACCAAAATTGACCTACAAAGTTCAAGCTCATGATAATTATGAAACCCAATATCCCAGATATACATTTCACAATTATCAACTCCAGCGCTACTCCACTAAAAGCCTGGAGCTGCACTCTCGAACTTTATAGAATTACGAAGCTCGTACAGCTAAGTCTCCATGACATATCATAGTGTATCGTATCCCCATATGATAATCCATAATCAACTTAAGGACAAGTTTTGTCTTACCTTCCTGATTATTTTTATCTTACGTTCCATTGTCTCACCATTAGAAAACTTACCATCCAAAGATAGTATACCATTCGGTCACACCTATGTATCCAAATGGTTGAGCGCTCCAGTTTTCCAATTACAGGACAACACATATAAGAGGATATCATTACTCCTAAAGAGGAGCTATAGATTCCATATCTATGAATAACAAGTCTACGCTATCAAGAGTCTTGCCTCAAACGTACTGGCATGCATACCACTATTGAGATGTGGGAGTCACCCATTGGTACATCAAAAGACACAAGTCAAGACAACGGGCCCATTATTCATCTCAGGATTAAGATACAATACAAATGATTGTCTAAAGTGAATCGATTTGCCAAGACAGAGTTATTAATCCAAATCAATTCACTTTATGTCCCGATCCAACACATTGTCACCTATGACAACGTGCCAATGTTTCTATTCACGGAGTCCAACTTCGATGGTCAAGACAAACCATTTCCCATAAGGGATATAGACAACATAACAATCTTTACATGAATAAAGCGCCCAACTTTATTCCCTCGATTGCGGATCATATCTTTTAGACCGTCACCTTAAGAATCGTGTCTTCTGCATAATCATCCCATCATATGCCTAATTCTTTAAGGTTTAGACTGACAGTCTCAGACTACTATTTGCTTATCATACATTTAACAAATATGAACGTAAAGAGGACAAGATTTAGTATATATAAATGAATAAATTCTTTATTGATAAAAATGTCTCCAAAAATGTATTATATTTTTACTCCTTAAGGCATACATGTCTAACAGCATGACCAATAGACCGATCACCCAGATCAGCCTGCCAACCGAGAGTTGGAAAAATTTCCAAAAAATGTGCAGTTTTTCCAGTGTAGTTTTAATTTTATTTTTGGAACAATTTTGAGAAACATTAAATTTGGATATAACCAGAAATATGAAGTATTCGATTCATATGGGATTGAAGACTTGAAGATGGGCATTACATGAAGAAGGATACAGCTTGAGGATTCAAGGATGAAGAATCGATAATGTGTCTTGATTATTCTCTTGTAATTTTAGTTTTCTATTCTCTAGAGTGGAGCCATAATATTACAGGTTATTATTATTTTGCTTGTAGCTTTGCTTGATTGCTTTGCTTGTCTACATTATCATATGATTTTCCATGTATATTGATAACATATCATATAGAATAGGGAGTGCCACTCATATTAAAATTGTTCATGCATATTCTTAAAATAAAACCTTGATTTTAAAAGATTGAGTGGGTGAAGGTTTTCGAAGAGAGAACCTAAGGCCTCCATTATTGGTCCATAGGCAGAACATGGTGATCCCGACCCCTAGGAAAGGATTTCTATCATGTACCAGATTGGATCTCTAAGAGGATAAGGTACTTTATCATGATTTATGGTTGCACACCCCTAGGTGGTGATTATAAATCATGGATAAAATATTGAAATGATGGCTATACACTCACGTTAATTTTATTATTAATCCCCCAAGAGCACTATTAATAAAATTAATAGGCCAAAGGAATGATTATTAATATATGTTGGATCATACAGGTCCTGGATGGCATATATTAATCAATAGAAGATTCGTGTTCTTGATTGAATTTAGCATGACTCCACTAGGAGCTTGTTGAATTCTGAGTTGGGAATTATCGTTGTAAGGTTGTGATATTTTCAAGGTTTTGACACATAAACACATTTGTATTTTTATATGATTATGTTATCTTACTAAATTATTAATATATGTTTGCTTATGTTTGGTATATGATTCTTTATTGTAGATTAAAAATGTCTAAAAACGCTTTATCATCGATACTTGACAAAAACCTATTAACGGAAGAGAATTATAATGATTGGAAACGAAACCCGGATATCGTCCTTTTCTTTGAGAAACTGAAATATGTACTAACAACCCCTTGTCCTCCTGAGCCTATGAGAGACTCAACTAATGAGCAATTCCAAGCATATGATCGCTGGAGAGATGCTAATGATCAGGCCTGCTGCTATGTTATGGCTAGCATGAATAACATGCTGTAGGATCAACATCAGGATTATGAGACTGCGAAGCAGATCTTAGATAATCTTGAGGATATGTTTGGAGGCCAGACCATAACAAAGCAGCAAGAGGTGATTCGAAAACTCTTAAACTGTAAGCAGAGACCGGGGACATCTGTAAAGGAGCACATGATGTTGGTCATGGGTTACCTCTCTGAGGCTCAAACCAATGGAGCCGACATCGATGCTGAAACTCAGATGACTATGGTCTTTGAGACTCTATCTAAGGAATTTATTCCATTTAGAGCTACTTTTAATTTAAACAATAGATGAGATATGACCTTGATGGAATTAATGAAACAATTGTAGGAGTTTGAATTGCTGATCAGGGAGTCTCCTGCGGGTGGCAAGGCCAACATGGAAGTTGCTTCTGGTTCTAATCTCAACTTTGGGAATGGAAAGAAGCAACGGGCCAAGATCGGGAAGTCTTCTATTCCTACTAGCACCAAGAGCAAGAAGAAGAAGAAGAAGAAGAACCTAAAAAAGCTTAAGTGCTTCTTCTGTGGGAAGGTAGGGCATATCAAGAAGCATTGCAAGGACTTCCTTTCCAAAGGAGGTAGGTGTGATCTTCTATATTTAGAAACTTGTTCGGTTTATGAATCCAATGACATTTGGGTCATAGATTTTAGTGCAACTAATCATGTTTGTGTTTCTCTACAAGGGTTCAAAGAAACGAGAAGTTTGCTACATGAAGACTTCACGCTTCAGATGGGCGATGGATCCTTGGTCTCAGCGGAATTAGTAGGAGACGTCCATCTTTATTTTGATAATTATATGAATTTATTTTTACAAGATTGTTTTTATGTTCCTAAATTTAAAAGGAATTTAATTTCTATAGCTTGTTTATTTAAAGACTCCTATTTAGTTTCTTTTAATGATAAAGTGGTGATTCGTAAAAACCAATATTTTATCTGTTCTGGATGGATGCAAAATAATCTATATTTTTATCAAACCTAAGATGAACTTATTGCTTAATGCTGAGATGAATGATAATAACTCTAAAAGACTTAAAACTTCTCACTCTAATAAGACTTATCTTTGGCATTTGCGCCTTGGTCATATTAACCTGAATAGGTGTTGGAAAAATAGTACGCAGCAGAATTTTAAAAATTTTATATCAGAGTATTTTTCAAAACACAAGTTTGACATGCTAAATGCATAAATTATCCTGGTCTTACTAACCTTTGTGTGCTAAAGAACCCTCATAAAACAGTGAAGAGAAGTAACATTTTAGAAGAGCCTCAACCAACTGGTCTTCTTTGCTATTCTTTATCCAAGACCGGAGTGAGTGTGGGCTCACACATACAGCTCTTCCTCTAGGTGACTCTCCTTCCAACCAATTGAGAGAACCCAAAGCTAGTGTTCATAATTTATGAACAAAAGCTCTCAAGGAGTTTTCAGATTCTCACTAGCAGAGTATCACTCTTAATCTCTCAACTGATCTGAGTAACTCTTAAGACTTACTCCCGTTATATAGAGGTTGGGCCTAGGGTCAGTCCTTGTCAGATTAGGTCTCAAAAACTTAAAACAGAATCAAGTCTGGATAGACATTTGATAAGATCCGTGTGGAAATGCGTAATCTTATCATTATCTCATCGGCAGGCCGAACAGCTTGATCGGCAGGCCGAACAGGCCCCATCGGCTGGCCGAACTAGCGATTAAAAATCTTGTGAATCTTTGATTTTCCACCCAAGATTCTATAGGATAAAGTTTCAGCTTTAATTCAAATAACCCAATAAAGAAGTTATCTGATCAAAACAACTTTATCTAGATAATCTCTAAGAAAATAAATCAATTCCCAATAATTCTACAAGTTTATCTTGATCTAATTTATCTAAAATTAAATCAACCGATAAACAGACAAGAATTATCCGATCTTAATAATTCAACAAGTTTATCTTGAATCAATTTTATCACAAAATTAATTCAACCGATAAACAGACATGAATTATCTGATTCTTTCAAATTTTAACCAATCTAATAAATTCGACATAAGTTACCAATTATTGGAAAAGCACGCCATGTCGTTACAGGATGTTGTGAGCTAGCAAAGGGGACCAAATGGACCTATATAGTTCAAGCTCCCGATAATTACGAAACCCATTATCCCAAATAAACATTTCATAATTTTCAACTCCAACGCTACTCCACTAAAAGCTTGGAGCTGTACTCTCAAGCTACATAGAATTACGAAGCTTGTATAGCTAAGTCTCCATGACATATCACAGTGTATCGTATCCCCATATGATAATCCATAATTGGCTTAAGGACAAGTTTTGTCTTACATTCCTGATTATTTTTATCTTGCGTTCCATTATCTCACCATCAGAAAACTTACCATCCAAAGACAGTATACCAATGGTTACACCTATGTATCCAAATGGTTGAGTGCTCCAGTTTTCCAATTACAGGATAACTCATATAAGAGGATATCATTACTCCTAAAGAGGTGCTATGGATTCCATATCTATGAATAACAAGTCTATGCCATTAAGAGTCATGCCTCCAACATACCGGTATGCATACCACTATTAAGATGTGGGTGTCACCCTTTAATACATCAAAAGACACAAGTCTATACAATGGGGCCACTATCCTGTTAGACATGTATGCCCTAAGGAGTTAAAATGTAATATGTTTTTGGAGATATTTTTATCAATAAAGAATTTATTCATTTATATATACCAAATCTTGTCCTCTTTACATTCATATTTGTTGAATGTATGTTAAGCAAACAGTAGTCTGAGACTGTCGGTCTAAACCTTTAAGAATTGGGCATATGATGGACTGATTATGCGAAAGACACGATTCTTAAGGGGACGGTCTAAAACATATGATCTGCAATCGAGGGAATAAAGTTGGGCACTTTATTCATGCAAAGATTGTTATGTTGTCTATATCCCTATTGGGAGATGGTTTGTCTTGACCATCGGAGTTGGACTCCGTGAATAGAAACATTGGCACGTTGTCATAGGTGACGATGTGTTGGATCGGGACACAAAGTGAATTGATTTGGATTAATAATTCTGTCTTGGCAAATCGATTCACTTTAGATAATCATTTATATTGTATCTTAATCCTGAGATGGATAGTGGACCTGTTGTCTCGACTTGTATCTTTTGATATACCAAAGGGTGACTCCCACATCTCAATAGTGGTATGCATGCCGGTACGTTGAAGGCATAGCTCTTGATGGCGTAGACTTGTTATTCATAGATATGGAATCCATAGCTCCTCTTTAGGAGTAATGATATCCTCTTATATGCGTTTTCCTGTAATTGGAAAACTAGAGCGCTTAACCATTTAGATACATAGGTGTAACCAAATGGTATACTATCTTTGGATGGTAAGTTTTCTAATTGTGAGATAATGGAACGTAAGATAAAAATAATCGGGAAGGTAAGACAAAACTTGTCCTTAAGCTGATTATGGATTATCATATAGGGAAACAATATACTTAGATATGTCATGGAGACTTAGCTATACGGGGTTCGTAATTCTATAAAGTTCGAGAGTGCAGCTCCAAGCTTTTAGTGGAGTAGCGTTGGAGTTGATAATTGTAAAATATATATCTAGGATATTGGGTTTCATAATTATCGTGAGCTTGAACTTTATAGGTCCATTTTGGTCCCCTTTGGTAGCTCACAAAATCCTGTAACGATACGGCGTGCTTTTTCAATAATTGGTGACTTATGTCAGATTGGTTTAAAATTTGAAAGAATCGAATAATTCATGTCTGTTTATTGGTTGAATTAATTTTGTAATAAAATTAATTTAAGATAAACTTGTTGAATTATTGGGATCGGATAATTCTTGTCTGTTTATCGGTTGATTTAATTGGATAGATTAAATCAAGATAAACTTGTAGAATTATTGTGAATTGATTTATTTTCTTAGAGATTATCTTGATAAAGTTTGTTTTGATCAGATAACCTATATATTGGGTTATTTGATCGAAACTGAGACTTTATCCTATAGAATCTCAGGTGGAAAATAAAAGATTCACGGAGATATTTACACGGTAGTTCAGCCTGCCGATAGGGCCTGTTCGGCCTGCCAATCAGGCTATTCGGCCTACCGATCAACGAGAGATAAGATTAGCTTTTTCACGTGGATCTTATCAGATATTGATCCGAATTTGATTCTGTTTCAAGTTTTTGAGACCTAATCTGATAAAGACTGACCCCAGGACCAAACGTTATATAACGGGAGTAAGTCTCATGAGTTACTTAGATCAGTTGAGAGATTAAGAATGATACTCTATTGGTGAGCATCTAAAAACTCCCTGAGAGCTTTTGTTCACGAATCACGAACACTTGCTTTGGGTTCTCTCAGTTGGTTGGAAGGAGAGTCACCAGTGGAAGAGCTGTATGTGTTAGCCCACACTCACTCCGGTCGTAGATAGAGAATAGCAAAGAAGACTAGTTGGTTGAGGCTCTTCTGGAACGTTACTTCTCTTCACGGATTGCGGAGGTTCTTCGGCACACAAAGGTTTGTAAGATTTGTTTAATTTATACATATAGCATGTCAAACTTGTGTTTTGAAAAATACTCTGATGTTAAAATTTTTAAAATTCCCGCTGCGCATCTCACACTTATTTTTTCCAACAATTGGTATCAGAGCCAAGGTTTTTACATAAATTTATGATTTTGTGATCATACTATATGTATAAATTTTGTGATCTTAATCTCTCCTATGCTTGAATTTAATTTTATAGAGAGTTGGCACTCTTGGTTTCTATATAATTATATGTTGTCATGGATTATGTGGTGAATGTTCATTAATTAATTATGGTTGATTAAATTGTTATCTAATTATTTATTAATTAATTAATTTATGCCGGTTATGGTTCCTTAGAGGTTAGAATGTGTATCTAGGTTTTTCATATAATTAGATGGCGGACTATCATCTCTGTCTAGGAATTGTTATTTAATTTTAAATTTGTAAGAATTTTGTAATTATATAATTATTCAAAAAAGACGGATTTAGGAGACGGATCTAGAAGATGGATGATGGCGCTCGCAAGTATTTCTCGAGTCTCTAATTTTATGTTTTTGAATTGTTGAAAATAAAATTGATGAATTGTATTAAAATTGTATTTTTTGGAATGGGAGATTTCTGCTCGGTCGGCATGCCGAACCCTCCAGTTCGGCAGGCCGATGGTCACAGATCAACAGGCCGGACGTGCGGTTCAACAGGCCGTCAGTGGGGCAAAAATTGGTTGGCTCTGCCAGCAGGCCAAACTTTCATGGGTCAGCAGGCCAATCTTTTCGATCAGCAGGCCGATGAAGCATGACCGGCAGGCTGATCATCCAGATCGGCCTGCCAACCGAGAGCTAGAAAATTTCTAGAAAATGTGCAATTTTTGCAGTGCAGTTTTAATTTTATTTTTGGGATGATTCTGAGAAACATTAAATTTGGATATGACTGGAAATATAAAGTATTCGATTCATACGGGATTGAAGACTTGAAGATGGGAATTACGTGGAAAAGGATACAACTTGAGGATTCAAGGATGAAGAATCAATATATGTCTTGATTATTCTCTTGTAATCTTAGTTTTATATTCTCTAGGGTGGAACCATAATATTACGGTAATTATTATTTTGCTTATACCTTTGCTTGATTGCTTTGCTTGTTTGCATTATAATATGATTTTCCATGTATATTGATAACATGTCATATAGAATAGGAAGTGCCGCTCACATTAAAATTGTTCATGCATAATTTTAAAATAAAACCTTGATTTCAAAAGATTGAGTGGGAGAAGGTTTTCGAAGAGAGAACCTAAGGCCTCCATCGTTGGTCCATAGGAAGAACATGGCTGTCCCAACCCCTAGGAAGGGATTTCTATCATGTACCAGATTAGATCTCTGAGAGGATAAGGTGTTTTAGCATGATTTATGGTTGCATACCCCTAGGTGGTGATTATAAATCATGGATAAAATATTGAAATGATGGTTATACACTCACGTTAATTTTATTATTAACCTTCCCTAGGAGCTCTGTTAATAAAAGTAATGGCCAAAAGAAACGATTATTAATATATGCTGGATCATACGGGTACTGGATGGCATATATTAATCAGAAGGGGATCTGTGTTCCTGAATGAATTTGGCATGACTCCCCTAGGAGCTTCTTAAATTTTGAGTTGGGAATTATCGTTGTAAGGTTGTGATATTTTCAAGGTTTTTGACACATAAACACATTTGTATGATTTTACATGATTATGTTATCTTACTAAATTATTATGATATGTTTGCTATTGTTTGGTATATGATTCTTTATTGCAGATTAAAAATGTCTAAAAAGGCTTTATCATCGATACTTGACAAAAACCTGTTAATTGGTGAGAATTACAATAATTGAAAACAGAACCTGGATATCGTCCTATCCTTTGAGAAACTAAAATACGTTCTGACAACTCCTTGTCTTCCCGAGCCTACGGGAGACTCATCTAATGAGCAATTCCAAGCATATGACCGTTGGAAAGATGCTAATGATCAGGCCCGCTGCTATGTTATGGCCAACATGAATAATGTGCTACAGGCTCAACATCAGGATTATGAGACTGCAAAGTTGATCTTGGATAATCTTGAGGATATGTTTGGAGGCCAGGCCATAACAAAGCGGTAAGGGGCGCTTCGGAAACTCTTAAACTGTAGACAGAGACCGGGGACATCTATAAAGGAGCATATGATGTTGGTCATAGGTTACCTTGCTGAGGCTCAAACCAATGGAGCCGACATCGATGCTTAAACTCAGATGACTATGGTCTTTGAGACTTTCTCTAAGGAATTTATTCCGTTTAGAGGTACATTTAATTTGAGCAATAGACAGGATATGACCTTGATAGAATTAATGAAACAGTTACAGGAGTTTGAACTACTGATCAGGGAGTCTCCTACGGGTGGTGAGGCCAACGTGGTAGCTGCTTCTAGTTCCAACCCCAACTCTGGAATGGAAAGAAGCAACGGGCCAAGAATGGGAAGTCTTCTGTTCCTGCTAACACCAAGAGCAAGAAGAAGAAGAAGAAGAACCCAAAGAAGCTTAAGTGCTTCTTCTGTGGAAAGGTCAGGCATATTAAGAAGCATTGCAAGGACTTCCTTTCCAAAGGAGGTAGGTGTGATCTTTTGTATTTGGAAACTTGTTTGGTTGAGGAATCCAGTGACATTTGGGTCATAGATTCCAGTGCAACTAATCATGTTTGTGTTTCTCTACAGGGATTCAAAGAAACGAGAAGTCTGCTACATGAAGACTTCACGCTTCGGATAGGCGATGGATCCTCGGTCTCAGCGGAAGCAGTGGGAGACGTCCATCTTTACTTTGATAACTATAGGAATTTATTTTTGCAAGATTGTTTTTATGTTCTTCAATTTAAAAGAAATTTAATTTCTGTATCTTGTTTATTTAAAGACTCCTACGTGGTATCTTTTAATGAAAAAGTGGTGATTCGTAAAAACAAATCTTTTATCTGTTCTGGATGGATGCAAAATAATCTATATTTCATTAAGCCTAAGATGGACTTATTGCTTAATGCTGAGATGCATGATAATAACTCTAAAAGACTTAAAACTTCTCATAAGACTTATCTTTGGCATTTGTGCCTTGGTCACATCAACCTAAATAGGATTCAAAGGTTGGTAAGGGATGGACCTTTAAGTCACTTAAAGGTAGAATCTATACCTCAATGTGAATCTTGTTTGGAGGGTAAAATGACCAAAAGACCATATGGGTCTAAAGGCAATAGGGCCGAAGGGGTTCTAGAACTTGTGCATAGTGATGTTTGCGGACCGATGAACATCCAGGCACGAGGAGGGTATGAGTACTTCGTCACTTTTATTGACGATTACTCAAGATATGGGTATGTGTGCATGATGCCCCACAAAAGCGAAACTTTTGACAAGTTTAGGGAGTTTCGGGCCAAAGTTGAAAAACAATTGGGTAGACCCATAAAGGCACTTCGATCCGATCGAGGTGGAGAATACCTTTCTGATGAGTTCTTGGGACACTTGTTAGAGAATGGGATTTTATCCCATTTGACTGCGCCAGGCACTCCGCAACAGAATGGCGGAGCGAAGAGAAGAAATAGGACTTTGTTGGACATGGTCAGGTCCATGATGAGTTATTCATCATTACCTTTATCCTTTTGGGGATATGCACTACAAACTGCATGTTATCTTTTGAACAATGTGCCTTCAAAATCGGTCCCTAAAACTCCTCACGAGTTGTGGACAAAAAGAAAGACATCCTTAAACTATATGCGCATATGGGGATGTCCGGCTCATGTCCTGTTTAAGGATCCGAATAAGTTGGAAGCACGTTCGAAAGTTTGCGTGTTTGTAGGATATCCGAAAGGGACTAAAGGGGGTTATTTTTATAACTCGAAGGAAAATAAAGTCGTGGTTTCTGCTAATGCAACTTTCTTTGAGGAGAGTTACATGGACGACTTTAAACCTCGAAGCAAAGTGGTGCTTGAGGAGTTAAGGAGTGATCCGATCACTTCGGAGGTTCCGAATGAAACTGTTCCGATCAGTGTAGAAAAACCAAACAAACTTGAACAACAATCTCAAGGGCTTTGGCATAGTGGGAGGATCAGGCATCAACCTGAAAGGTATATGTTCAATGGGGAGGTCTTCTTAGCTGAACTGGATGAACATGACAGGGATCCTTACACTTACACAGAAGCTATGGAGGATGTTGATTCAAAACTTTGGACAGAGGCCATGAACGTGAGATGAAGTCTATGGAGACTAATCATGTCTGGGAGCTTATGGATCTTCCTGAAGGGGTAAAACCCATAGGGTGTAAGTGGATCTACAAGAGGAAAAGAGGAGTGGATGGAAAGGTCGAAACCTTTAAGGCTAGACTGGTAGCTAAGGGTTATATGCAAAAGGAAGGAATTGATTATGAGGAAACCTTTTCGCCTGTAGCCATGCTTAAGTCCATCCGGATTCTCTTATCCATAGTTGCCGCTCTCGACTACAAGATTTGACAAATGGATGTCCAGACGGCTTTTCTAAATGGCTATCTTGATGAGTCCATTTATATGGAACAGCCAGACGGGTTCAAGGTCACGGGTCAAGAGGGTAAGGTTTGTAATCTGCTAAAGTCAATTTATGGACTTAAGCAGGCTTCTCATTCTTGGAACATAAGATTTGATCAGGTGATCAAGACTTATGGGTTCTCACAAAATGTGGATGAACCATGTGTTTATAAACACATAAAGGATGGGAATGTGGTTTTTCTACTGCTCTATGTAGATGACATTCTGCTGATTTGCAATGATGTTAGGGCGTTGTCATCGGTCAAATTATGGTTGACCAAGTAGTTTGACATGAAGGACTTAAGTGAGGCTAATTTTGTTCTCGGTATCCAGATCTTTTGGGATAGGAAGAACAAAATCATAGCTTTGTCACAGGCTTGCTACATAGATAAAATTCTCAGGAGGTTTGCAATGCAGGATTTCAAGAAAGGTGGGCAACCATCTAGGTCTAGAATTACTTTTTCTAAGAAAGACTCTCCAAAGTCATATGAAGAAAGAGAATACATGAAGAAGGTGCCTTATGCTTCAACAGTAGGTAGTCTAATGTATGCCATGCTTTGCACACGATCGGATATAAGTTATGCGGTCGGGTTAGTAAGTCAATTTCAGGCAGATCCAGGACCGAACTATTAGGTTGCAGTAAAGCATATTTTGAAGTACCTGAGAAGGACTCGAGGGTATATGCTTGTATATTCGGGCAAGGACCTGACTCCTCTAGGATATACTGACTCAGATTTTCAATCTTGTCTGGATTCTAGGAAATCGACTTCGGGGTTTGTTTTACTCTGGGCGGCGATGCCATCAGTTGGAGAAGTGCGAAGCAAGATTGCACTTCAGATTCAACGATGGAGGCCGAGTTTGTGGCAGCTAGTGATGCTTCAAAAGAAGTAGTGTGGCTCTGCAAGTTCCTTGGGGATCTTGAGGTTGTTCCTGGCATGGATAAGGTGGTATCACTGTACTGTGATAACTGTGCGGCGGCAGCTAATGTTAAGGAACCAAGATTTCACAAGAAGAGTAAACATATTGATCGGAAGTATCTTGTGATAAAGGACTTTGTTGGTTGCGGGCATGTCACAGGTCTGCAAGATCGCGTCAGAGGACAATTTAGCTGATCCATTTACGAAGACACTTACTGGGAGAGTCTTCGAGAGGCATGTGGAAGCTATAGGGATGTGAGATTTATTATATTTACTCACTTAGTGCAAGTAGGAGATTGTTAGACATGTATGCCCTAAGGAGTAAAAATGTAATACGTTTTTGGAGACATTTTTATCAATAAAGAATTTATTTATTATATATACCAAATCTTGTCCTCTTTACGTTCATATTTGTTGAATGTATGTTAAGAAATAGTAGCCTAAGACTGTCGGTCTAAACCTTTAGGAATTGGGCATATGATGGACTGATTATACGAAAGACACGATTCTTCAGGGGACGGTCTAAAACATATGATCCGCAATCGAGGGAATAAAGTTGGGCGCTTTATTTATGCAAAGATTGTTATGTTGTCTATATGCCTATTGGGAGATGGTTTGTCTTGACCATTGGAGTTGGACTCTGTGAATAGAAACATTGGGATGTTGTCATAGGTGACGATGTGTTGGATCGGGACACAAAGTGAATTGATTTGGATTAATAATTCTGTCTTGGCAAATCGATTCACTTTAGGCAATCATTTGTATCGTATCTTAATCCTGAGATGGATAGTGGGCCCGTTGTCTCGACTTGTGTCTTTTGATGTACCAAAGGGTGACTCCCACATCTCAATAGTGGTATGCATGCCGGTACGTTGGAGGCATAACTCTTGATGGCGTAGACTTGTTATTCATAGATATGGAATCCATAACTCCTCTTTACGAGTAATAATATCCTCTTATATGAGTTATCCTGTAATTGGAAAACTAGAGCGCTCAACCATTTGGATACATAGGTGTAACCGAATGGTATACTATCTTTGGATGGTAAGTTTTCTAATGGTGAGATAATGGAACGTAAGATAAAAATAATCGGGAAGGTAAAACAAAACTTGTCCTTAAATTGATTATGGATTATCATATGGGGATACAATACACGTTGATATGTCATGGAGACTTAGCTATACGGGCTTCGTAATTCTATAAAGTTCAAGAGTGCAGCTCCAAGCTTTTAATGGAGTAGCGTTGGAGTTGATAATTGTGAAATGTATATCAGGGATATTGAGTTTTATAATTATCGTGAGCTTGAACTTTATAGGTCCATTTTGGTCCCCTTTGCTAGCTCACAAAATCCTGTAACGATACGGCGTGCTTTTTCAATAATTGGTGACCTATATCGAATTCATCGGATTGGTTTAAAATTTGAAAGAATCAAATAATTCATGTATGTTTGTTGGTTGAATTAATTTTGTAATAAAATTAATTTAAGATAAACTTGTTGAATTATTGGGATCGGATAATTCTTATTTGTTTATCAAATGATTTAATTGGATAGATTAAATCAAGATAAACTTGTAGAATTATTGTGAATTGATTTATTTTCTTAGAGATTATCTTGATAAAGTTTGTTTTGATCAGATAACCTCTCTATTGGGTTATTTGAATCAAAACTGAGACTTTATCCTATAGAATCTCGGGTAGAAAATAAAAGATTCGCGGAGATATTTATACGGCAGTTCGGCCTGTCGATGGGGCCTATTCGGCCTGCCGATCAGCGAGAGATAAGATTACGCGTTTTCAAACGGATCTTTTGAGATATTGATCCAAATTTGATTCTATTTTGAGTTTTTGAGACCTAATTTGATAAAGATTGACCCAGGACCAATTGCTATATAAAAGGAGTAAGTCTCATGAGTTACTTAGATCAATTGAGAGATTAATAGTGATACTCTATTGGTGAGCATCTGAAAACTCCCTGAAAGCTTTTGTTCACGAATCACAAACACTTGCTTTGGGTTCTCTTGGTTGGTTGGGAGGAGAGTCACATGGTAGAAGAGCTGCACGTGTGAGCCCACACTCACTCCGATCGTGGATAGAGAATAGCAAAGAAGACTAGTTGGTTGAGGCTCTTCTGGAACATTACTTCTCTTCATGTTTTGCGAGGGTTCTTTGGCAATCAAAGGTTAGTAAGATATAGGTTAATTTATGCATATAGCATGTCAAACTTGTGTTTTGGACAATAGTCTGATGTAAAATTTTTAAAATTCTGCTGTGTACTAATTTTCCCACACCTATAATTATCAAAATAAAGATGGACGTCTCCCACTGCTTCCGCCAAGACCAAGGATCCATCACCCATCCGAAGCGTAAAGTCTTAATAAAGCAGACTTCTTGTTTCTTTGAACCCTTGTAGAGAAACACAAACATGATTAGTTGCACTAGAATCTATGACCCAAATGTCAATGGATTCCTCAACCAAACAAGTTTCTAAATACAAAGATCACACCTACCTCCTTTAGAAAGAAAGTCCGTGCAATGCTTCTTGATGTGCTCGACCTTCCCACAGAAGAAGCACTTAAGCTTCTTTGGGTTCTTCTTCTTCTTTTTCTTGCTATTGGTGCTAGCAAGAATAGAAGACTTCCCATTCTTGGCCTGTTGTTTCTTTCTATTCCCAGAATCGAGATTGGAACCAGAAGCAGCCACCAAATTGGCCTCTCTACCAACAGGAAACTCCCTGATTAGCAGTTTGAACTCCTGTAACTGTTTCATTTATTCTATTAAGGTCATATCCCGCCTATTGTTCAAATTAAAAGTAGCTCTAAATGGAATAAATTCCTTTGACAGAGTCTCAAAGACCATAGTCATTTGAGTTTCAGCATCAATGTCAGCTCCATTGATTTGTGCCTTAGTGAGGTAACCCTGTGACCAACATCATGTGCTCTTTACAGACGTCCCCGGTCTTTGTTTACAGTTAAGAAGTTTCCAAAGCGCCCCTTGCCGCTTTGTTATGGCATGGCCTCCTAACATATCTTCTAGATTATCCAAGATCTGCTTAGCAGGCTCATAATCTTCATGTTGAGCCTGCAGCACATTATTCATGCTGGCCATAACATAGCAGTAGGCCTGATCATTTGCATCCTTCTAGCGATCGTACGCTTGGAATTGTTCATTAGTGGAGTCTCTCCGTAGGCTCGGGAGGACAAGGGGTTGTCAGCACAAATTTTAGTTTCTCAAAGGAGAGGACGATATCTAGGTTTTGTTTCCAATCATTATAATCCTCTTCGGTTAATATGTTTTTGTCAAGTATCAAAGATAAAGCATTTTTAGACATTTTTAATCTACAACAAAGAATCATAATACCAAACATAAGCAAACTTATCATAATAATTTAGTAAGATAACACAATTATGTAAAAACATACGAATGTGTTTATGTGTCAGAACCTTGAAAATATCACAACCTTACAATTATAATTCCCAACTCAGAATTCAACAAGCTCCTAGGGGAGTTATGCCAAACTCAATTAGGAACACGGATCCTCTCCTGATTAATATATGTCATCCATGACCCATATGATCCAACATATATTAATAATCATTTCTTTGGCCAATAATTTTATTAACAGAGCTCCTATGGGAGGTTCATAATAGAATTAACATGAGTGCATAACTGTTGTAAACAAAGTGCGCAACGGAATTTTAAAAAAAATTTCATCAGAGTAATTTCCAAAACACAAGTTTGACATGTTATATGTATAAATTAGACGGATCTTACTAACCTCAGTGTGCCGAAGAACCTCCGCAACCTGTGTAGAGAAGTAACGTTCCAAAAGAGCCTCAACCAACTGGTCTTCTTTGCTATTCTCTATCCACAACCGGAGTGAGTGTGGGCTCACACGTACAGCTCTTCCACCGGTGACTCTCCTTCCAACCAATAGAGAGAACCCAAAGCTAGTGTTCGTGATTTGTTAACAAAAGCTCTCAGGGATTTTTTCAGATGCTCACTAGAAGAGTATCACTCTTAATCTCTCAAATTTATCTAAGTAAATCATGAGACTCACTCCCTTTATATAGCTATTGCTCTTGGGGTCAGTCCGCATCAGATTAGGTCTCAAAAACTCGAAACCGAATCAAGTTCGGATCAATATCTGATAAGATCCACGTGAAAACGCATAATCTTATCTCCTGCTAATCGGCAGGCCGAACATTCTGATTGACAGGCCGAACAGGCCAGTTCGGCAAGCCGACCACGTCATTCGGTAGGCCGAACTCCCGAGAAAAAATCTCCGCGAATCTTTTATTTTCCACCCGAGATTCTAAAGGATAAAGTCTCATTTTTTATTCAAATAACCCAATAGAGAAGATATCTGATCAAAACAAACTATATCAAGATAATCTCTAAGAAAATAAATCAATTCACAATAATTCTACAAGTTTATCTTGTTCTAATTTGTCCAAAATTAAATCAACCGATAAACAGACAAGAATTATCTGATCCAATAATTCAACAAGTTTATTTTAAATTAATTTTATTACAAAATTAATTCAACCAATAAACAGACATGAATTATTTGAGTCTTACAAATTTTAAACCAATCTGATAAATCCGACATAAGTCACCAATTATTGGAAAAGCACGCCGTGTCGTTACAGGATTTTGTGAGCTAGCAAAGGGGACCAAAATGGACCTATAAAGTTCAAGCTCATGATAATTATGAAACCCAATATCCCAGATATACATTTCACAATTATCAACTCCAACGCTACTCCACTAAAAGCTTGGAGCTGCACTCTCGAACTTTATAGAATTACGAAGCTCGTGTAGCTAAGTCTCCATGACATATCAAAGTGTATCGTATCCCCATATGATAATCCATAATCGACTTAAGGACAAGTTCTGTCTTACCTTCCCGATTATTTTTATCTTACGTTCCATTGTCTCACCATTAGAAAACTTACCATCCAAAGATAGTATACCATTCGGTTACACCTATGTATCCAAATGGTTGAGTGCTCCAATTTTCCAATTACAGGACAATGCATATAAGAGGATATCATTATTCCTAAAGAGGAGCTATGGATTCTATATCTATGAATAACAAGTCTACGCTATCAAGAGTCGTGCCTCCAACGTACCGGTATGCATACCACTATAGAGATGTGGGAGTCACCCATTGGTACATCAAAAGACACAAGTCGAGACAACGGGCCCACTATTCATCTCAGGATTAAGATACAATACAAATAACTGTCTAAAGTGAATCAATTTGCTGAGACAGAATTATTAATCCAAATCAATTCACTTTATGTCCTGTTCCAACACATCGTCACCTATGACAACGTGCCAATGTTTCCATTCACGGAGTCCAACTCCGATGGTCAAGACAAACCATCTCCCAAAAGGGATATAGACAACAAAACAATCTTTACATGAATAAAGCGCCTAACTTTATTCCCTCGATTGCGGATCATATGTTTTAGACCGTCACCTTAAGAATCGTGTCTTCCGCATAATCAGTCCATCATATGCCCAATTTTTAAGGTTTAGACTAACAGTTTCAGACTACTGTTTGCTTATCACACATTCAACAAATATGAATGTAAAGAGGACAAGATTTGGTATATATAAAAGAATAAATTCTTTATTGATAAAAATGTCTCCAAAAACGTATTACATTTTTTACTCCTTAGGGCATATATGTCTAACAATATCCCACTTGCACTAAGTGAGTAAATACAGCAAATTTCGCATCCCCATAGCTTCCACATGCCTCTCGAAGACTTTCCCAGTAAGTGTCTTCGTAAATGGATCAGCTAAATTGTCCTCTGATGCGATCTTGCACACCGTGACATGCCCACCCTCAACGAAGTCTTTTATCACATGATACTTCCAATCAATATGCTTACTCTTCTTGTGAAATCTTGGTTCCTTAGCGTTAGCTACCGCCGCACTGTTATCACAGTACAGTGATACCGCTTTATCCATACCAGGAACTACCTCAAGATCCCCAAGGAACTTGTGAAGCCACACTGCTTCTTTCGAAGCATCACTAGCTGCCACATACTCGGCCTCCATCGTTGAATCCGAAGTGCAATCTTACTTCGCACTTCTCCAACTGATGTTACCGCCGCCCAGAGTAAACACAAACCCCAAAGTTGATTTCCTAGAATCCAGACAGGATTGAAAATCCGAGTCAGTGTATCCTAGAGGAGTTAAATCCTCACCCGAATACACAAGCATATACCCTCGAGTCCTTCTCAGGTACTTGCAAATATGCTTTACTGCAACCCAATAGTTCGGTCCTGGATCTGCCTGAAATCGACTTACAATCCCGACCGCATAGCTAATATCCGATCGTGTGCAAAGAATGGCATACATGAGACTACCCACTGCCGAAGTATAAGGCACCTTCTTCATGTATTCTCTTTCTTCATCAGACTTTGTAGAGTCTTTCTTAGAAACAGTAATTCCAAACCTAGATGGTTGCCCACCTTTCTTGGAATCCTGCATTGCAAACCTCCTGAGAATTTTATCTATGTAGCCAGCCTGAGACAAAGCTATCATTTTGTTCTTCCTATCCCAAAAGATCTGGATACTGAGAACAAAATTAGCCTCACCCAAGTCCTTCATGTCAAACTGCTTGGTCAACCATAATTTGACCGATGACAACGCCCCAACGTCATTGCCAATTAGCAGAATGTCATCTACATAGAGCAGTAGAAAAACCACCTTCCCATCCTTCATGTGTTTGTAAACACATGGTTCATCCACATTTTGTGAGAACCCATAAGTCTTGATCACTTGATCAAATCTTATGTTCCAAGAACGGGATGCCTGCTTAAGTCCATAAATTGACTTTAGCAGCTTACAAACCTTACCTTCTTGACCCGCGACCTTGAACCCGTCTGGTTGTTTCATATAAATGGACTCATCAAGATAGCCATTAAGGAAAGCCATCTTGACATCTATCTGCCAAATCTCGTAGTCGAGAGCAGCAGCTATGGACAAGAGAATCCGGATGGACTTAAGCATGGCTACAGGCGAAAAGGTTTCCTCATGATCGATTCCTTCCTTTTGCGTATAACCCTTAGCTACCAGTCTAGCCTTAAAGGTTTCGACCTTTCCATCCACTCCTCTTTTCCTCTTGTAGATCCACTTACACCCTATGGGTTTTACCCCTTCGGGAAGATCAACAAGCTCCCAGACCTGATTAGTCTCCATAGACTTCATCTCTATGTTTATGGCCTTTGTCCAGAGTCTTGAATCAACATCCTCCATAGCTTTTGCGTAAGTATAAGGATCCCTGTCATGTTCATCCGGTTCAGCCAAAAAGACCTCCCAATTGAACATATACCTCTCAGGTTGACGCCCGATCCTCCCACTACGCTGAAGCCCCTGAGATTGTTGTTCAGGTTTGTTTGGTTTTTCTACACCGATTGGAATGGTTTCGTTCAGAACCTCCAGAGTGAACAGATCACCCCTTAACTCCTCAAGCACCCCTTTTCTTCGAGGTTTAAAGTCGTCCATGTAACTCTCCTCAAGGAAAGTTGCATTAGTTGAAACCACGACTTTATTTTCCTTTGGGTTATAAAAATAACCCCCTTTAGTCCCTTTTGGATATCCTACAAACATGCAAACTTCTGAACGTGCTTCCAACTTATTCGGATCCTTAAACAGGACATGAGCCGGACATCCCCATATGCGTATATGGTTTAAGGATGTCTTCCGTCTTGTCCACAACTCGTGAGGAGTTTTAGGGACCGATTTTGAAGGCACATTGTTCAAAAGATAACATGCGGTTTGTAGTGCTTATCCCCAAAAGGATAAAGGCAATGATGAATAACTCATCATGGACCTAATCATGTCCAACAAAGTCCTATTCTTTCTCTCCGCTACGCCATTCTGCTGCGGAGTGCCCGGCATAGTCAAATGGGATAAAATCCCATTCTCTAACAAGTGTCCCTAGAACTCATCAGAAAGGTATTCCCCACCTCGATCAGATCGAAGTGCCTTTATGGGTCTACCCAATTGCTTTTCCACTTCAACCCGAAACTCCTTGAACTTATCATAAGTTTCGCTTTTGTGGTGCATTAGGTACACATACCCATATCTTGAGTAATCGTCAATAAAAGTGACGAAATACTCATACCCTCCTCATGCCCGGATGTTCATCGGCCCGCAAACATTACTATGCATAAGTTCTAGAACCCCTTCGGCCCTATTGCCCTTAGACCCGTATGGTCTTTTGGTTATTTTACCCTCTAAACAAGATTCACATTGAGGTATAGATTCCACCTTTAAGTGACTTAAAGGTCCATCCCTTACCAACCTTTGAATCCTATTCAAGTTAATATGGCCAAGGCGCAAATGCCAAAGATAAGTCTTATTAGAGTGAGAAGTTTTAAGTCTTTTTGAGTTATTATCATTTGTCTCAGCATTAAGCAATAAGTCCCTCTTAGGTTTGATAAAATATAGATTATTTTGCATCCATCCAGAACAGATAAAAGATTTGTTTTTACGAATCACCACTTTTTTATTAAAAGATACCACGTAGGAGTCTTTAAATAAAGAAGATATAGAAAGTAAATTCCTTTTAAATTTAGGAACATAAAAACAATCTCGCAAAATTAAATTCCTATAATCATCAAAGTAAAGATGGACATCTCCCACTGCTTCCGCTGAGACCAAGGATCCATCACCCATCCGAAGCGTTAAGTCTTCACGTAGTAGACTTCTCGTTTCTTTGAATCCCTGCAGAGAAACACAAACATGATTAGTTGCACCAGAATCTATGACCTAGATGTCACTAGATTTCTCAACCAAACAAGTTTCTAAATATAGAAGATCACACCTACCTCCCTTGGAAAGGAAGTCCATGCAATGCTTCTTTCTATGCCCGACCTTACCACAGAAGAAGCACTTAAGCTTCTTTGGGTTCTTCTTCTTCTTCTTCTTGCTCTTGGTAGCAGCAGGAATAGAAGACTTTCCACTCTTGGCCCGTTGCTTCTTTCCATTCCCAGAGTTAGGATTGGAACTCGAAGCAGCTACCATGTTGGCCTCACCACCAGTGGGAGACTCCCTGATCAGCAGTTCAAACTCCTATAATTGTTTCATCAGTTCTGTCAAGGTCATATCCCGTCTATTGCTTAAATTAAGAGTAGCTCTAAACGGAATAAATTCCTTAGACAGAGTCTCAAAGACCATAGTCATCTGAGTTTCAGCATCGATGTCGGCTCCATTGGTTTGAGCCTCAGCGAGGTAACCCATGACCAACATCATGCGCTCCTTTACAGATGTCCCCGGTCTCTGTCTACAGTTTAAGAGTTTCCGAAGCGCCCCTTGCCGCTTTGTTATGGCCTGGCCTCCAAACATGTCCTCAAGATTATCCAAGATCTGCTTCGCAGTCTCATAATCCTGATGTTGAGCCTGCAGCACGTTGTTCATGCTAGCCATAACATAGCAGCGGGCCTGATCATTAGCATCTTTCCAGCGATCGTACACTTGGAATTGCTCATTACTTGAGTCTCCCATAGGCTCGGGAGGACAAGGAGTTGTCAGTACATATTTCAGTTTCTCAAAGGATAGGACGATGTCCAGGTTCCGTTTCCAATCGTTATAATTCTCACCGGTTAATTGGTTTTTGTCAAGTATCGACGATAAAGCATTTTTAGACATTTTCAGTCTACAATAAAGAATCATATACCAAACATAAGCAAACATATATAATAATTTAGTAAGATAACACAATCATGTAAAATCATACAAATGTGTTTATGTGTCGAAACCTTGAAAATATCACAACTTTACAACGATAATTCCCAACTTAGAATTCAACAAGCTCCTAGGTGAGTCATGCCAAATTCAATCAGGAACACGGATCCCCTCCAGATTAATATATGCCATCCAGGACCCGTATGATCCAGCATATACTAATAATCGTTTCTTTGGCCATTAATTTTTATTAACAGAGCTCCTAGGGGAGGTTAATAATAAAATTAACGTGAGTGTGTAACCACCGTTTCAATATTTTATCCATGATTTATAATCACCACCTAGGGGTGTGCAACCATAAATCATACTAAAATACCTTATCCTTTCAGAGATCCAATCTGGTACATGATAGAAATCCCTTCCTAGGGGTCGGGACTACCATGTTCTTCCTATGGACCAACGATGGAGGCCTTAGGTCCTCTTTTCGAAAACCTTCTCCCACTCAATCTTTTGAAGTCAAGATTTTATTTTAAAATTATGCATGAACAATTTTAATATGAGCGGCACTCCCTATCCTATATGACATGTTATCAATATCCATGGTAAATCATATTATAATGCAGACAAGCAAAACAATCAAGCAAAGCTACAAGCAAAATAATAATAACCGTAATATTATGGTTCCACCCTAGAGAATAGAAAACTAAGATTACAAGAGAATAATCAAGACATCTATCGATTCTTCATCCTTGAATCCTCAAGCTATATCCTTCTTCATGTAATATCCATCTTCAAGTCTTCAATCCCGTATGAATCGAATACTTCATATTTCCGGTCATATCCAAATTTAATGTTTTTTAGAATCGTCCCAAAAAATAAAATTAAAACTGCACTAGAAAAATTGCACCTTTTTTGGACACTTGGCAGCTCTCGGTCAGCAGGTCAATCTAGGTAATCGGCCTGCCGAACTGAAAGTTCAGCCTGTCGGCAGAGCACCAAAATTTCTGTCCCACTGTCGGCCTGCCGGACCACACGTCAGGCCTGCCAATCTGTGACCTTCGGCCTGCTGGCATTAAAGTTGTATTTTCTGGATTGATGACCTTCTGCCGATCGAGCAGAAAACCCTCAATCTAGAAAATACAACTTTAATGTAATTTATCAATTTTATTTTAACAATTCAAAAACATAAAATTAGAGACTCAGGAAATACCTGGAGGCGCCATCATCAATCTTTAAGGTCCGACTTCTCATTCCGTCTTCTCCGAATAATTATTTAATTACAAAATTCTTACAAATTTAAAATTAAATAACAATTCCTAGACGGAGATGATAGTCCGCCATCTAATAACATGAAAAACCTATATACACATTCTAACCTCTAAGGAACCATAATCGGTATTAATTAATTAATAAATAATTAAACAATGATTTAATCAACCATAATTAATTAATAAACATTCACCACATAATCCATGACAACATATATATTATATAGAAACCTAGAGTGTCATCTCTCTATAAAATTCAAATCAAGCATAGGAGATATTAAGATCACAAAATTAATGCATATAACATGATCACAAACTCATAAATTTAAGTAAAAACCATGGCTCTGATTCCAACTGTTGGAAACAAAGTGCGCAGCCAAATTTTAAAAAAAATTCATCAGAGTAATTTCCAAAACACAAGTTTGACATGTTATATGTATAAATTAGACAGATCTTACTAACCTCAGTGTGCCGAAGAACCTCCGTAACCTGTGTAGAGATGTAACGTTCCAGAAGAGCCACAACCAACTGGTCTTCTTTGCTATTCTCTATCCACAACCGGAATGAGTGTGGGCTCACACGTACAGCTCTTCCACCGGTGACTCTCCTTCCAACCAATAGAGAGAACCCAAAGCTAGTGTTCGTGATTTGTGAACCAAAACTCTCAGGGAGTTTTTCATATGCTCACTAGAAGAGTATCACTCTTAATCTCTCAAATTTATCTAAGTAAATCATGAGACTCACTCCCTTTATATAGCAATTGGTCCTAGGGTCAGTCCGTATCAGATTAGGTCTCAAAAACTCGAAACCGAATCAAGTTTGGATCAATATCTGATAAGATCCGTGTGAAAACGCGTAATCTTATCTCCTGCTGATTGATAGGCCAAACATTCTGATCGGCAGGCCGAACTCCCGAGAAAAAATCTCCACGAATCTTTTATTTTCCACCCGAGATTCTAAAGGATAAAGTCTCAGTTTTGATTCAAATAACCCAATAGAGAAGATATCTTATCAAAACAAACTTTATCAAGATAATCTTTAAGAAAATAAATCAATTCACAATAATTCTACAAGTTTATCTTGTTCTAATTTGTCCAAAATTAAATCAACCGATAAGCAGACAAGAATTATCTGATCCAATAATTCAACAAGTTTATTTTAAATTAATTTTATTACAAAATTAATTCAACCAATAAACAGACATGAATTATTTGATTCTTACAAATTTTAAACTAATCTGATAAATCCGACATAAGTCACCAATTATTGGAAAAGCACGCCGTGTCGTTACAGGATTTTGTGAGCTAGCAAAGGGGACCAAAATGGACCTATAAAGTTCAAGCTCATGATAATTATGAAACCCAATATCCCAAATATACATTTCACAATTATCAACTCCAACGCTACTCCACTAAAAGCTTGGAGCTGCACTCTCGAACTTTATAGAATTATGAAGCTCGTGTAGCTAAGTCTCCATGACATATCAAAGTATATCGTATCCCCATATGATAATCTATAATCGACTTAAGGACAAGTTTTGTCTTACCTTCTTGATTATTTTTATCTTACGTTCCATTGTCTCACCATTAGAAAACTTACCATCCAAAGATAGTATACCATTCGGTTACACCTATGTATCCAAATGGTTGAGTGCTCCAGTTTTCCAATTACAGGACAACGCATATAAGAGGATATCATTACTCCTAAAGAGGAGCTATGGATTCCATATCTATGAATAACAAGTCTACGCTATCAAGAGTCATGCGTCCAACGTACCGGTATGCATACCACTATAGAGATGTGAGAGTCACCCATTGGTACATTAAAAGGCACAAGTCGAGACAACGGGCCCACTATTTATCTCAGGATTAAGATACAATACAAATGACTGTCTAAAGTGAATCGATTTGCCGAGACAGAATTATTAATCCAAATCAATTCACTTTATGTCTCGATCCAATACATCGTCACCTATGACAACATGCCAATGTTTCTATTCACGGAGTCCAATTCTGATGGTCAAGACAAACCATCTCCCAAAAGGGATATAGACAATATAACAATCTTTACATGAATAAAGCGCCTAACTTTATTCCCTCGATTGCAGATCATATGTTTTAGACCGTCACCTTAAGAATCGTGTCTTCTACATAATCAGTCCATCATATGCCCAATTCTTAAGGTTTAGACTGACAGTTTCAGACTACTATTTGCTTATCACACATTCAACAAATATGAACGTAAAGAGGACAAGATTTGGTATATATAAAAGAATAAATTCTTTATTGATAAAAATTTCTCCAAAAACGTATTACATTTTTTACTCCTTAGGGCATACATGTCTAACAATAACCATCGTTCAATATTTTATCCGCGATTTATGATCACCACCTATGGGTGTGCAACCATAAATCATGCTAAAATACCTTATCTTCTAGGAGATCCAATCTGGTACATGATAGAAATCCCTTCCTAGGGGTCGGGACCACCATGTTCTTCCTATGGGCAAACGATGGAGGCCTTAGGTCCTCTCTTTGAAAACCTTCTCCCACTCAATCTTTTAAAATCAAGGTTTTGATTTAATAATATACATGAACAATTTTAATATGAGCCGCACTCCCTATTCTATATGACTTGTTATCAATATATATGGCAAATCATATTATAATGCAGACAAGCAAAGCTACAAGCAAAATAATAATAACCGTAATATATGGTTCTACCCTAGAGAATAGAAAACAAAGATTATAAGAGAGTAATCAAAATATATTATCGATTCTTCATCCTTGGATCCTCAAGCTGTATCCTTCTTCATGTAATGCCCATCTTCAAGTTTTTAATCTCGTATGAATGCAAATACTCCATATTTCCAGTCATATCAAAATTTAATGTTTCTCAGAATTATCCCAAAAATAAAATTAAAATTGCATTGAAAACCGCTCCTTTTCTGAAAAAATTTCCAGCTCCCTTCCAACAAGCCGATTTGGGTGATCGACTTGCCGGTCATGACCCACCGGCCTACCGATCATCACAGATCAGCCTGTCAATTCATGACAGATTGGCCTACCAAACTAGAAGTTCGGTCTGCTGCTAAAGCCACCTGATTTCTACCCTACTAACGGACTGTCGAACCTCACATTTGGCCTATCGATCTGCGACCATCGGCCTGCCGTACTGGAGAGTTCAACATGCCAATCGAGCAAAATCATCCTTTCTAGAAAATATAATTTTTAATGCAATTCATCAATTTTATTTTCAACAATTCAAAAACATAAAATTAGAGACTCAGGAAATACCTGGGAGCGCCATCATCTATCTTCTAGATCTACCTTCTAGATCTGTTTTCTCTAAATGATTATATAATTATAAAATTCTTACAAATTTAAAATTAAATAATAATTCTTAGACGGAGATAATAGTCCATCATCTAATTACATGAAAAACCTAGATACATATTATAGCCTCTAAGGAACCATAACTGGCATAAATTAATTTATTAATAATTAATTAAATAATAATTTAATCAACCATAATTAATTAATAAACATTCACCATATAATCCATGACAACATATAAAATATATAGACACCTAGAGTGCCAACTCTCTATAAAATTAAATTCAAGCATAAGAGAGATCAAGATCACATAATTTATACATATAGCACAATCACAAACTCGTAAATTTATGTAAAAACCATGGTTCTGATACTAATTGTTGAAAAAATAGTACGCAGCGGAATTTTAAAAATTTTATATCAGAGTATTTTTCAAAACACAAGTTTGACATGCTATATGCATAAATTAACCAGATCTTACTAACCTTTGAATGCCGAAGAACTTCTGTAATCTGTAAAAAGAAGTAACGTTCCAGAAGAGCCTCAACCAACTGGTCTTCTTTGCTATTCTCTATCCATGATCGGAGTGAGTGTAGGCTCACACGTACAGCTCTTCCACCAGGTGACTCTCCTTCCAACCAATTGAGAGAACCCAAAGCTAGTGTTCGTGATTTGTGAACAAGAGCTCTCAGGGAGTTTTTAGATTCTCACCAGTAGAGTATCACTCGTAATCTCTCAATTGATCTAAATAACTTATGAGACTTACTCCCTATTTATAGAGATTGGGTCTAGGGTCGGTCCTTATCAAATAAGGTCTCAAAAATTCAAATCAGAATCAAATTCGGATCAATATCTGATGAAATCCACGTGAAAATGCGTGATCTTTTTTCCGCGCATAGGCAGGCCGATCTGCCTAATCGGTAGGTCAAACTTGCCCCATCGACAGGCCAAACTTGATACCGAACTGTCAAAAAAAAAATCTCAACAAATCTTTTATTTTCCACCCAAGATTCTATAGGATAAAAGTCTCAATTTTAATTCAAATAACCCAATAAAGAAGTTATCTAATTAAAACAACTTTATTTAGGTAATCTTTAGGAAAATAAATGAATTTCTAATAATTCTACAAGTTTATCTTGATTTAATTTATTTAAAATTAAATCAACTGATAAACAAACAAGAATTATCCGATCCCAATAATTCAACAAGTTTATCTTGAATTAATTTTATCACAAAATAAATTCAACTGATAAGCAGATATGAATTATTTTATTCTTTTGAATTTCAACCAATCTAATAAATCTGACATAAGTCACCAATCATTGAAAAAGCACGCCGTATCGTTACAGAATGTTGTGAGCTAGCAAAAAGGACCAAATATACCTATATAGTTCAAGCTCCTGATACTTATGAAACCCAATATCCCAGATATACATTTCATAATTATCAACTCCAACGCTACTCCACTCAAAGCTTGGAGCTGCACTCTCGAACTATATAGAATTGCGAAGCCCGTATAGCTAAGTCTCCATGACATATCATAGTGTATCATATCCCCATAGGATTATCCATAACCAGCTTAAGGACAAGTTCTGTCTTATTTTCCCAATTATTTTTATCTTACATTCCATTATCTCACTATTGAAAAACTTACCATCCAAAGACAGTACACCATTCGGTTACACTTATGTATCCAAATGGTTGAGCGCTCTAGTTTTTCAATTAAAGGATATGCGAATAATGCATATAAGAGAATATCACTACTCCTAAAGAGGAGCTATGGATTCCATATCTATAAATAACAGGTCTACGCCATCAAGAGTCATGCCTCCAACGTACCGGCATGCATGCCACTATTAAAATATGGGTGTCACCTTTTGGTACATCAAAAGACACAAGTCAAGACAACGGACCCACTATTCATCTCAAGATTAAGATACAATACAAATGATTATCTAAAGTAAATCAATTTGCTAAGACAAAAGTATTAATCCAAATCAATTCACTTTATGTCCCGATCTAACACATCGTTACCTATGACAACGTGTCAATGTTTCTATTCATGGAATCCACCTCCGATGGTCAAGACAAACCATCTCCCAATAAGGATATAGACAACATAACAATCTTTACATGAATAAAGCGCCCAACTTTATTCCCTCGATTGCGGATCTTATGATTAGACCATCACCTTAAGAATCGTGTCTTCTGCATAATCTATCCATCATATGCCTAATTCTTAAAGGTTTAGACCGACAGTCTCAGATTTTTGTTTGCTTAACATACATTAAGATTTGGTATATTAATAATAATAAATTCTTTATTGATAAAAATGTCTCCAAAAACATATTACATTTTTACTCCTTAGGGCATACATGTCTAACATTTCCATCTTCTATGAATGTTTTGTGTGCCTGGGAATTGAGAAAACAGGTTGAAAATGAGGATTTAGGCTCGGGGAGGCTAAGTCCCGAGCCTAGGAAATTCTAGAATTTTTCCAGTTCAATAGGTCGAATTCATGAGTGCTGCATGCCGGACTCATCCCTTCGGCAGGCCGAACCTGAAAGTAGTTTGCCAGGCTAGTCCTAGTTTGTCGGTAGGCCGAACTGCACAATTCGGCAAGCTGGACCAAGGGAATTGGCAGGCCGACCGGACTTTGTAAAAAATTGTCGTTTTTCACCCGTTTTTCTTATTTTAAACCCAGATTGAGATTTTAACCTCATAATATGCTTTTATAAACACAAATGGCACACTAGGACACCATGGGATAGCTTAGCAGCTTAGGATATCTTAAGCTAGATACTGATAAACCTAGTTCATGTTTAAGGTTGTTCGTGGTTCTGTGGAGCTAACGTATAGCAGATTGGGACTGCGGTGTTAGACATCAGCACAAATATTGAGGTAGGACTTCTACCCCTTTCCTTGGTAGCCAAGTTTTCAAAAGATTTTGGCCCCAAAATGATTCCTTTCAAAATATTTTTAATGAATGATTGAAAAGAGATTTTTATCAGTGTTTTCATAAACACTAGAATTAGGTAATTTTCATAATAAACCCCATAATGAATGTAAATGAATATACTTGGTAAAATGAGTTTTTAATAACTATAGAAAGGTATAGATGGGCATGATGCCATACTCAAAGATTCGGTCGTGTAGAGTGTGACCTTGGAGGCAAATTCCAAAACTCAGCGTGGCCACTACGGTAGTTATTCCTATGGTTTGCCCAAAGAAAGATAATAATTTCATTTTCGGACGAACAATGAATTGTTTTGGTAAGAAAGATTTAAATTGAATTTATTTGATAATTTATTGAGTCTTGTTTTCTAAATATTTTCTAGAATGATAAATTTTATGTTTAAATTAAATGATTTTCTAACCTGGTCCTACTGAGCCTTTCACCCACTTTTTACTTGTTTTCAAACCTTCCCCTCTAAGTGGAATCTAGCTTAGAATCGATGGAGAGTCCATCGATCAAACTCGCAAGCAGTAGAAGACCTTGAGTAGGTTATTTGTATCATTTAATCAGGCATGTACTATATTAATTTCTTTTTCATTGGACTGTGGTTGTAAATTTATCTTATGTCGCTACCATGTGTGTCCACAAGTTATGGGCCTAGTGCAACCCAACACATACTCCTTTTCTTCCTTTTATTTTATTTATTTTATTTTTCGCCTGTCTGCTTATCATTATAATAATTGTTTGAAAAGGTTTTAAACTTACCAAGTTTTTAATAATTAATTAATTCCTTAAATTGGTAAATTTTTAACTAAAACTTACCTAAATAAGTTAATTAATCCGCCACATCATCTCCTGGCCTTCGGAGCGTGACAGGGTTATTCAAGATCATGTTAAACACCTTTTCTATATCAGCCGGTAATAGCTCTTAATCGTGTTCTTTGTGCATTTAAAATTCTGATTAATACTTTTGACTATGTTCTTAAAAACCCACGCTATTGCAGGATTATCGCCTTAGGTTGTTAGGAACTATCACGATTCTGCTAGGATTGCCTTTGTTGAGTTTGTGATAATATTTATCTTTTGTCTTTCTTCCTACATGTCATTCCTAGTGTAAGTGCATAGATTAGTTGCTTGTTATAATTGTTGGATGTGTTTGAGATAGGATAAGGGGAGTAATACCAAAGAAGAGATAGATTGAAACTATATTAAGTTTTTTGATAATCAATGGGTACTGCATGTGATCTAATCTCTCACAGTAGCCGCATGTTGCTACATTAGGTTAGTTACTAGTGTGTGTGGCACAAAGGTTCACACTCACCAATTCAAAGGTCCATAATATAAAGTTCTCACATGCTTTGAATTTACTTTTTCAGTTTAACCCAATTTGCCAAACATCTAATATATTCATTTATATTGTAACTTTAAATTGAATATTCATAGACAGGTGATAAAATTATTAGTCGAGAAACATAATAGAAAATCTTACTTTTATGAGGAGATATCCTTCATGTAATAAATCCCATACTTTAATGAACTTAAAATTCAATAAACAAGAAAATAATCTACTGCGTACAAATTTAAAAAGTTGCATCTCCAAGAAGTTTGCAACAAAAGACACACACGTGCGAAGCATGTGCACTACACTAGTGCGTATTTGAAAGTTAATCAAATATAATTCATAACATTTTTTTATTTTTCTTTTGTATTTGGGTGTTGCTTTGTAAACCCTTTTTTTTCATATGTTTAGTTCGTTAAATATTTCCTCTGATATTAATTATTTAATAATTATACTCCTTTTTGTTTTTTTTTCCTTGTTTTGTGCATTTGTTGCCATTTTATCTTTATTTTTTCTTTTGCTTATTGGTTTCTTTGAGCACCAGCATCGAAGCTGTGCCTTCTTTCTTTTATATGTCTATTTGTTTACTTCTAGGTGAATATTATCCGTAGATAATATCATTAAATGGAATAACAACTTCTATAGTACAAATTCTAATTAAAAAAATATAACTTGCAATTTTTTTTCCTTAATTTAACAAATACATGACGTGACATGTGCAAATATATGAATCGAGGGTGAGAATCGAAAAAAATAAGAAATGAGTTTGAAGAGCAACAAAATGTAATCAGAGAGTAAGGAGACAAATGAGAGAGAGTGAGAACCAATATAGTGATTAAATAACAATAAACAAAATAATGAAGGCAATAGTAAAAATAGAGATTGAGGGGAAAATAGAGAGAGAAAAATATATAAGAGAGTGCATAATTAATTCATTTTTTAGACATTTTAATTTTCAAAAATTATTAATTGATAATTCAGATTTTTGGTTGGTAGGCTTTACCTACAATAGGATTAATCTCATTGTTATTTCTTCGTCTCTTTTATTGCATTTCTGTGAAAAGAAGAAAGAAAAACGTTATTAAGTATTGTTGAAAAAAATAACGAGGCCAATTTATTGAAGCATAAGCATACCAAACACAAAGCATACATTATATAAATTCAAATATAAAGATTGAAATTAAAAAAAAAAAAAAAAAACAGAGATTAAAACAAGAGTCATCCACCCCTACTTCAAAATATATATATACATACCCATTTATTGTCATCCGCTCAATTCCCACATTTCATTATCTACTCCGTATGCTAAAGTCATTAGAATAATTATCTCAAAAAAAAATGTTATTTGGCTCTAATTTTACCTTAAACGTTTGGTTTATTAACAAACATTGCCACATTTTGTCTTGGTAAATACAACTTATTGATGCAACAATAATTTAAATACATACTAACAAAAATCTAACAAATCATAAATTAGTTGTGACACCTATTATTTTTCTAACGGGTAATATAGTAATTAAATTAATTATTAGTGTGCCAATAAAAATTTGTTTCATTTAAAATCTATTTCACAATATTTATTTCTATCTATTTGTAAATTTTCTAAAATTTTTCTATACTTATTTAGTATATTTACCGAAACACCCTTAGAACTTTTAATAAATTACAAAAATGCCATTGTGGCATTATATGTGCTAACGTCTCTCGAAGAGACAAATATCACTCACTCATTCACCTACTTCCCTCAATCATCTCCCCTCCATTCAGATCAATTCTCACTTTCTTTCTCTTTCCCTCACGTCTTTCTTTCTTTCTTTCTTTCTCTGCATCTCTCTTTTATCACTTTTCTTCCTTTTCTTTTTCTTCTTTCTCTTCTTCTCCATTGCCTCTCCCATGGTGAGATAAACTAGAGAAAAGCCAAAGGAAACCTCAAGCTGTCGTTTCACAAAAATCTCCAAAAACGATTTCTCACAACTCAAAGATCAAGAGGACTTAAACATTTTCAAGATCAAATCATAGATTTGAGCTAAGTTTAAAGGTTAGATTTCTAAAACTTTAACTCTGATTTTAAGTTGTATTTTGGTATCAAAATTTGTGAGAAATGTGTTTTTGATGTTTGTAAATGATTATACGTCATTTTTAAGCTTAAAAACATGTTACAAACCTAATTTTGATTGAAAATGAGTAAAGAACAATCAAGAACCCGTATGTCCATTTTTCTAGATTTTATGTTGTTTTCTGGCTTTCTGTTGCTTTTCCTATAAAGAAGAAATGACATGTCATTTTTTCAAAACAAAGATTTAATAAAAATAGAGGCGAATTTTAGCTTCAGGTGGGATTTAAACCCCCAACTTTAGGGACAAATAAAGGAGGCCAAACCACCAGGACAAGGGTGGTTGTTTGATAACTTATGTTTCAGAAATAATAAATAGTTTTTTATAAAGTTTGTAATTTCAAATAATTTTATTTTAATGACTATCAAACTTTTTAATTATTTTATTTCTAAATATTTTATAATCGTATTAGTTATTCTAAAAATTCATTTAACATATTTCATACCAAAATAAAATTCGTATATTTTTATTTTATTGTTATTTTAATAACATTAAGTTGAAAAAATTGATATTCACAATTTTAGTACATTAATGACTATAGCACACTTATAAAAATAAATAGTAAATTGTGATAATTATAAATTAGGATTTAAGTTAAAGTATAGTAATTTTATGCGTCGTAGGATAACGAAGTACTTGGAACTTATGTGGTGAGCTTGGTATCGTGAGCTAGAAGTTATTAGCATGGCATTCACTAAGAGGTAAGGATTCTATTACTCTTCTTTTGTGAGGTTTTGATAAATTAAAATTTGTGTTTTATGTTGCAAGATATGTATATGATATTTTGAATGTATATGATTATATCCATAACATGATGATGTGGAGCTCATCCGGTATTGTACAATAAGGAACATAATGACTTGACACATGTTGTTGTAAATTGAGAAGCATGGTTAGGAAAACTAACTCTATAAAGAACGGATGAATATAGAGAAACGGTGAGACGTGAAGAGGGCAGTGGTTACGTTCTTAGGCACAAATACCCTAAAAAGTAAAATATGGGGAGGTGATGATGCTCCCTTGGGTCGAAAGTCCCAGAACGCACTATACAAGAATCGACTTGGTGAGGACTCGGGGCTTAATGTCCCCTCACTGGAACACCCTTGGAATGTTTAGAGGGTGATCAAGCGCGCCCATTTGGGTTTCATTGAGTTGAGTGATATGATATTCTATTGCACGGTAGATACAGATGAGCGTAATTGAATCCTGAATTAATATATATATATATATGTATAAAACTTGGTAAGAATGATCATAAGATATCCACCGAAATTGAACATAATAAAATTGATGAATAATGATGAGAACTAACTAACCATGCATGTTTTAATATGGCAATGGTAAAAACCTAAAGGTGAGTAATGTTTTCCCTACTGAGCATGTTGTCGCTCATGCCCTTATATTTCTATCTTTTCAGGACTCACCAAGTATGAGGTGGTGATGAGAAAATAGTTGAAGAAGCTATGTAGTTGTATAACGTTGGATTTACTTTATTAGCTAAGAATGTCTATCATGATAATGTAAGCATCGAATGTTACTTTTCTATGACTGTATTAAGATTTGTTGAGGGTTGGAACGATGATGATGACAATTTTGTATTATTAAATTTATAGTGCTACATTAAACTGTGGTTTAAATTGTTGTTTATATTTTTGTTTTGTTTTGAGAGTTTTCAATTAAGTCCTGAGCAAATTTCTGTTGATGTTTTATTTATATTTTCTGGTCTTTATTTTTATTTATTAAAAACTATTAACCCTCACTTAGGGGCGTTACATAATTTTTGGTATCAGAGCCTAGGTTTGGTTAACCTAGAGAGTGTAGCACAACTTTAAAAATTTGTTTTTGAAATAGTTTTGAAGTTAAATTTTCATTGTCGTCATCAAAATGAACCTTCAGGTTGATTTACACAGTCCAGAAGGATGTGCCAAATTCTTCGTAATTGATTCAGACCTAAGTAGTGATTATGTATGGATTGGGTGGAGGACATAAGTGTCAATAACTTTTCTTGAAAGTTCTATTTAGTTGAAGAATATGAGATAAGTTAAGAATCCATGGTATTGAATCTTGAGTGAGATAAACGTTAGACTTTTAGTCTATTGAGACTGTGTAAAGGCAAGAATGTATGAATTTCAAGGTTGAAATATTTTGTTGCATACATTGTATTTAACCGTATCAATGAATCTTTATGAATAGATGCAATGTGAAAATAACCAATAGCAATTTCCTTAGGTAAATCATAATTCTTAAGGCACCTATAATAATTTTGGATAATTACGATGAAAGGTTTAACTTCTAGATGTTTAGATGTGAATCTTTTGGTTACCTGAGGTTTTGTTATATGAGGAAATTAAATATTGTATAAGTGGAATTGTAGGGATTGTAGATGTTTTTAGGTAGTAACTGTTGGAAAAATAGTACACAACAGAAATTTTAAAAATTTTGTATCATAGTATTTTCTAAAACACAAGTTTGACATACTATATGCATAAATTAACTGGATCTTACTAACCTTTGTGTGCTGAAAAGCTCCTGCAATCAGTGAAGATAAGTAACATTCTAGAAGGACCTCAACCAACTGGCCTTCTTTGTTATTCTCTATCCATGATCGAAGTGAGTGTGGGCTCACACATATAGCTCTTCCTCTAGGTGACTCTCCTTCCAACCAATTGAGAGAACCCAAAACTAGTGTTTGTGATTTATGAACAAGAGCTCTCAGAGAGTTTCTAGATTATCACCAGTAGAATATCACTTTTAATCTCTCAATTGATCTAAATAATAATGAGACTTACTCATTTTTTATAGAGGTTGGGTCCAGGAATCAGTCCTTATTAGATAATACCTCAAAATTTGAATCAAAATCAAATTCGGATCAATATCTGATGAAATCAGCGTGAAAACTCGTGATCTTTTTATCAAGCATAGGCAAGCTGATCTATCTAACTGGTAGGCCAAACTTGAAGATCGGCATGCCGAACTGTTGATAAAAATCTCATCGAATCTTTTATTTTCTACTCGAGATTCTATAGGATAAAGGATCAGTTTTAATTCAAATAACCCAATAAAAAAATGATCTAATTAAAAACAACTTTATCTAGATAATCTCTAAGAAAATAAATGAATACCTAATAATTCTACAAGTTTATCTTGATTTAATTTATTCAAAATTAAATCAACTGATAAACAGACAAGAATTATCAGATCCCAATAATTCAACAAGTTTATCTTGAATTAATTTTGTTAATTCAACTGATAAACAGACATGAATTATTTGATTCTTTCGAATTCTAACCAATCTAATAAATTTGACATAAGTCATCAATTATTAAAAAAGCACGTCGTATCATTATAGGATTTTATGAGCTAGCAAAGGGGATCGATGGACCTATACAGTTCAAGCGCTCGATAATTATGAAACTCAATATCCCAGATATACATTTTATAATTATCAACTCTAATGCTGCTCCACTAAAAGCTTGGAGTTGCACTCTCGAACTATATAGAATTACGAAGCCCGTATAGCTAAGTCTCCATGATATATCATAGTGTATTGTATCCTCATAGGATTATCCATAACCAGCTTAAGGACAAGTTTTGTTTTACCTTTCTGATTATTTTTATCTTACGTTCCATTATCTCACCATCGAAAAACTCACCATCCAAAGACAGTATACCATTCGGTTACACCTATGTATCCAAATGGTTGAGCGCTCTAGTTTTTCAATTACAGGATAACGCATATAAGAGGATATCACTACTTCTAAAGAGGAGCTATAGATTTCACATCTATAAATAACAGGTCTATACGATCAAGAGTCATGCCTCTAACGTATTGGTATGCATACCACTATTAAAATGTGGGTGACACCCTTTGATATATTAAAAGACACAAGTCAAGACAACAGACCCACTATTCATCTCAGGATTAAGATACAATACAAATGATTGTCTAAAGTGAATCGATTTGCTAAGATAAAATTATTAATCCAAATCAATTCACTTTATGTCCCGATCCAACACATCGTCACCTATGACAACATGCCAATGTTTCTATTCATAGAGTCCACCTCCGATGGTCAAGACAAACATCTCCTAATAGGGATATAGACAATATAACAATCTTTACATGAAGGAAGCACCCAACTTTATTTCCTCCATTGCAGATCTTATGATTTAAACCGTCACCTTAAGAATCGTGTCTTCTGCATAATCTATCCATCATATGCCCAATTCTTAAAGGTTTAAATTGACAGTCTTAGACTATTGTTTGCTTAACATACATTCAACAAATATGAATGTAAAGAGGACAAGATTTGGTATATTAATAATAAATAAATTCTTTATAGATAAAAATGTCTCCAAAAACATATTACATTTTTACTCCTTAGGGCATATATGTCTAACAGTAACATCACAGGTCTTTGTTCATTGATATGGTATACGTTAGAAGACGTATATCGTATTGATTTCAAGGTTGGTCACATTCTAAACCCTTGGTAGTAATGATGACGAATCCATTAACAGATGTTTAGTATCAAGGATAACATATGAGTGTATGCATTGTTCAATAAGGCTTTGATTAAGACAAATTATTTGAGATTACTAGAGGATTATGTTGTTATAGAATGATTTTAAATACCATTCAGGAAGATTCCTGATTGTCGTTAAATTAGACTTGTTGTTCATAGTCATTTTTATTTTTTGTGGACTTTGAAATGGGCTTAAGATCTGTACAAATTAGATTTCAATTTTATGTTTGTTATTTTACTCGTTTTAAATGTGTTAAGGCCTGAAACAACCTGACCCATTTCAGCTTAGAACATTTGGGCCTGGTCCAATCTTGAATCAGTTTGCTTCACACTGTCTCTCCCACGTGGCCTCTACACGTGTCTCTACAGTGGTTTAATCATTGTTTATATATACGTTTACTGTGCATAGAAGCTTATTTCTTCGAGCTCACACACTCTCTCTTAATTTGTTATTCTCTCTTTAAATCGCAACTCATCTTCTTTCTCTCTAGAACTTCTTCTTTCTCTCTAAAAGAAGAGGGAATTCTAGGATTCTGCAACTTACTGTCTCAATTTTTCCTTTCTATTTACTTTTGTTTCATCTCATCATGGACCCAAAGTACCAACACCTGAGAAAATATTTCTCATCACTCTCCTAAAAGATTCTTAGAAAGAAATGTAAGGCTAGGATCACTCGGTTGTGGATTCTTATGTGTTTTGGCATCCTTTGTGATGTAAGAATGTTGATAAAGGGGAAGATCCGTCCTAGTGACTTCAGTCAAGATGTTGATTTACTAGGAATGGGTACCAGTCGTAGTGCGATGAAAAGAAGAGCTCGTGCTATCGCAGTAACTTGTAACAAATATGGAAGACAAATTGTAATAGTAAATGTACTTCACCTGGTTATATGTCTACGAATAGGGAGGAGAAAATAAGGTTTTGCAGGGATAGTCTTTCAAAGGAGAACTTGGATAGCATCCATCATCCTCTTTATGGTCAACCTAGTGGATATGTTCAAGGACCTATTTTTAAACTCTGGCCTAAATTCCATGCAGAAAGACAACGCCTTAAGAATATGATATTTCTAGATCCTATTTGCCAAGCCATAAGAAAACTGGATGGGGAATAAGTCATCACTCTATAAAGGTTGTTAAGTCTTTGGTGTTTGAAATCATTTCAGTTAGTATTCAATAATCTGTGTCATTCTTTTATCAAAATATTTGCTTTTGTGTCTAGAATAATTACAGTTGTTAGATTAATACAGTAAGTGCTAGTGTTTTATTTGATTTATGGTTTTCTTTAATATATATATATATAATAAAATATATTATCTTGTTAAACACTTCACATGTAGTGCTGTAACATGTTTGAAATTTTTAAAATTATCTAGATATTTGAAAAATTTGTGTCTCAAATTTCAAAAGTTCTACAGTATTTGTTGTTTATAAGGATTTTCTAGATTCGGTGTGCATTTGTCAAAAGGTCTACAGTTGTGTCAAGAGTGTCTTCCGTCAAATTATTCTCAATTGTCAAAAGTTATACAATTAGAGTCTAATCTTTTTCAAAAAGTAAATAAGATTTTCTATAAACTATCAATCGTTTTTTCTTATTTTCTTACTTGCATTAGATGTTGTTTAAATCTTTGGATTACCTTTTCATTACCTATTCGTCTATCTCTTTAGTCCTTTTTTGCGTATTTCTTATCCTTAAAATCTTATGTAGAACTCGAGGTCTAAATGGAGCAGACATAAAGCAGTCACTTATATAAACCAAATATATCCACTTCCTAGTCTATTAAGAAAATAAGGAATGTCTGTGTCTTTTGTGGTTCCAGCCTTGGAAAAGATAAAGCCTATATAGAAGCTATAAAACACTTAGGGCAAGTCCTAACATGCAGGAAGATTAACATAATCTATAGGGGTGGTAGTATGAAAATGATGAAAAATATGACGCTAGCAGCTAGGTCTAGTGACGCCACAAATGTAGAGATTTGGCCTCATATTCTAGCTAAAGGAAACCTTTATAAGGAAAAAGGAGTCAAGAGCATCCTTAGAAATCTTAAAGCCATAATCAATAATTCTGATGCTTTTATAGCATTACCCAGTGGTCAGGTACCCTTGAGGAAACATTCGTAGTTACTTGTAAGCAATTATTGGGCTTTCATTCCAAACCCTTGAGACTATTGAATGTATATGGTTTTTATGATGGTCTTCTGAAATTTCTAGATTACGCTATGGAAGAAAACATCATTGTAGAATCGGAAAGACAAATCTTTGTTACTGCTTCAACAACTGAGGAATTAATAGATAAGATGCAAATCATACATCCAAAATTTGACACTACAACATCCAAGCTTAAATAGGAAAGGGAAATTCGGGTGTGGCCAATTGATTTGAATCTTCATCTATAATCTTTTGGTTTTATCTATGGCATGTAGGCATATGTGTATGTATTTCGTGTGTCACAAATAACCGTTTACCTTACATTCTGTATTTCTTGTGGTATTCCGTTGTTAAAACATTTAGATTCATTGAGCTTAATGCCGGGATGGTTGGATACGGAGTACTTGATGCTCTTAAAACGCATCCTACTTAAGGTTTGATCTTTTGTTTATCGATGTTTTTGTATTCTCTAAGCATGCATGATATGGATAGCTAGATACACGGAGTGCCTTGTACTCTTGAAACGTATCCGTATCATGTTTGTAATGTGTAGTATTCTGTTAATGTTATGTAGAAGTACCAAAGTCAGTTGTGGAAATATGAGTATATTATTTGGGTTGAATGATTGTGTCATGAGGATAGTTGTTTAATGAAGAATTTGTCAGGTTTGTTTGCAACTATGAGATTCTGTCTAATATATTTATGAATAAGTTTAATATATGGTTTTGAATAGAAGTGTTTGTGTTATATGTTTCATGATTATGTTTTAGTTTATTAGTTGAAATATGAAATCAACTATCCTTGATTTTCCTTACTTAGAAAGGAAAAGGAATCTAAAGATGAAGTATACAAAATTTCTCTAGCAATCTCCTTAAATGTAATTGTAAATCACAGTCCATGGACAATGAAGGACTGAAATCATGGTATAGTCAATATGTATGCCTGATCAGATTCCTAGACCATTATACAATGTTGTAAGTTGGAACCTCTTAGAAATACTCTTGTTAAGGGATTTAGTATTTAGAGTGAGATTAATAATTTAAGTAAATAAGTGAAGATACTATAACGTAAATTTGGAGAACAAACAACATTGACGGATTAGACTCGGAATTGGAATCATAATGGAATTGAGATTTTAACTAGTATTGCTAGATTTGAAATTTCGATGACGAAATTTCTTTAAGGGGGTAAAGCTGTGACACCTATTATTTTCCTAACGGGTAATGTAGTAATTAAATTAATTATTAGTGTGCCAACAAAAATTTGTTTCATTTAAAATCTATTTCACAATATTTATTTCTATCTATTTTTAAATTTTCTAAATTTTTTTTATACTTATTTAGTATATTTACCGAAACACCTTTAGAACTTTTAATAAATTACGAAAACGTCATTTTGGCATTATATGTGCTAAAGTCTCCCGAAGAGACAAATATCACTCACTCATTCACCTACTTCCCTCAATCATCTCCCTTCCATTCAGATCAGTTCTTACTTTCTCTCTCTTACCGGCACGTCTCTCTTTTCTTTCTTTCTCTGTATCTCTCTCTTTTATCTCTTTTCTTCCTTTTCTTTTTCTTCTTTCTCTTCTTCTTCATTGCCTCGTCCATGGTGAGATAAACTAGAGAGAAGCCAAAGGAAACCTCAAGCTGTCCTTTCACAAAAATCTCCAAAAACGATTTCTCACAACTCAAAGATCAAGAGGACTTAAACATTTTCAAGATCAAATCACAGATTTGAGCTAAGTTTTAAGGTTAGATTTCTAAAACTTTAACTCTGAATTTAAGTTGTATTTTGGTATAAAAATTTGTGAGAAATATGTTTTTGATGTTTGTGAATGATTATACGTCATTTTTAAGCTTAGAAACATGTTACAAACCTGAATTTTGATTGAGAATGGGTAAAGAACAATCAAGAACCTGTATGTCCATTTTTCCAAATTTTATGTCTTTTTCTAGCTTTCTGTTGTTTTTCTATAAAGGGGAAACGACATGTTGTTTTTCCAAAACAGAGATTTAATAAAAATAGAGGCGAATTTTAGCTTCAGGTGGGATTTAAACCCCCAACCTTAGGGACAAATAAAGGAGGCCAAACCGCCTGGACAATGGTGGTTATTTGATAACTTATGTTTTGGAAATAATAAATAGTTTTCTATAAAGTTTGTAATTTCAAATAATTTTATTTTAATGAATATCAAACTTTTTAATTATTTTATTTCTAAATATTTTATAATTGTATTATTTATAATAAAAATTCATTTAACATATTTCGTACCAAAATAAAATTCGTATATTTTTATTTTATTATTATTTTAATAAAATTAAGTTGAAAAAATTGATATTCACAATTTTAATACATTAATGACTATGGCACACTAATAAAAATAAATGGTAAATTGTCATAATTATAAATTAAGATTTAAGTTAAAGTATGGTAATTTTATGCGTCGTAAGATAACGAAGTACTTGGAGCTTACGTGGTGAGCTTAGTATCGTGAGCTGGAAGTTATTAGCATGGTATTCACCAAGAGGTAAGGATTCTATTACTCATCTTTTGTGAGGTTTTAATAAATTAAAATTTGTGTTTTATGTTGCAAGATATGTATATGATATTTTGAATGTATATGATTATATCTATAACATGATGATGTAGAACTCGTCTTATATTGTACAACGAGGAACATAATGACTTAACACATGTTATTGTAAATTGAAAAGCATAGTTAGGAAAACTAACTCTATAAATAACAGATGAATATAGAAACATGATGAGACGTGAAAAGGGCTACGGTTACGTCATTGGGCACGAATACCTTAAAAGATAAAATAGGGGGAAGATGATGACGCTCCCTTGGGTCGAAAGTCCCAAAATGCATTGTACAGGAATCGACTTGGTAAGGACTCGGGGCTTGATGTCCCCTCACTGGAACACCCTTGGAATGTTTAGAGGGTGATCAAGCGCGTCCATTTGGGTTTTGTTTAGTTGAGTGATATGATATTCTATTGCATGGTGGATACAAATGAGCATAATTGAATCCTGAATTAATATGTATATATATATGTATGGAACTCGGTGAGAATGATCATAAAATATCCACCGGAATTGAACATGATAAAATTGATGAATAATAATGAGAACTAACTAACCATGCAGGTTTTAATATGGCAATGGTAGAAACCTAAAAGTGAGTAATGTTTTCCTTATTGGGCATGTTGTCGCTCATTCCCTTATATTTCTATCTTTTCAGGACTCGCCAAGGGTGAGGTAGCGATGAGAAAATAGTTGGGGAAGCTATGTAGTTGTATAACGTTGGATTTGCTTTATTTGCTAAGAATGTCCATCATGATAATGTAAGCATCGAATGTTACTTTTCTGTGACTGTATTAAGATTTGTTGAGGGTTGGAATGATGATGATGACAGTTTTGTATTATTAAATTTATGGTGCTACCTTAAACTGTGGTTTAAATTGTTATTTATATTTTTGTTTTGTTTTGATAGTTTTTAATTAAGTCTCGGGTAAATTTCTTTTGATGTTTTATTTATATTTTCTTATCTTTATTTTTATTTATTAAAAACTGTTAACTCCCACTTAGGGGCGTTGCATTAGTACACAAATTAAGATTAGAGTTGGCGTCCTTAATAGTTTTCTATTTTAATTGTTACAAATTAGATCCAAGATTACAAGTTGTCTCTTTCAACATTATGTTCTAGATATCATTGTTAAAATGAAAAGATTATTTTTTGTTAAGAGACAACCAAGATCAAATTCAGAGCAAGTTATGTCATGGTATTATAAATAGTATTCAATTCGGTGAAAATAACAAAGGTTCTAAAATAAGTAGAAGATATATTCTATAGGCTACTTTCATTGATGGTTTAAGAGATATATTAAAACGATATATGAATACTATTATATTATCCAACATTTTAATAAATCAATTCTTTTACTATTATATGTGATCCTAATTGGTATGAAATTAACCTATGAGAAAACTCAAAATATGTCACAACCCACTTGTTTTTCCAGGCTATGAAAGACTCTTTATATATATATATATATATATATATATATACTTACGCCTGTGACGACCCGCTTTTTCAGGCAGTCACTTTATTTTCTTAAACATCATTTCATAATAATAGTAATCTTACTTACTTAGTAAGAAAAATACTGGAATAATTTTTTTTTTAAACATTAAACGTTCTTTAAAACTGATGCGACCTCTGTCACATTTCAAGTTGAGACCTCGCTCAACACTTGCCCTTAAAATCATTTCAAATCGTTTATTAAAACTTAATAAGAAACATTTATTAAATTATAGCTTAGAACTTTATTTTATAATTACATAAAACAGATCATAAACTGTATCTTAAAACTTTGAATACAATTCTTAGAACTCTGATTTTCTTAAAAATTTGAAAACACTATATTAAATAGTGGAAAACCTTTTCTTTACATAGCGGAAGCAAACAGTGATGGTATCCATACCCAAATCTTCGCATCTGTCCTCCGCAGCACCCAGCTCTTCTAGCGGGTCCTATTGGTCACCCATAAATTACCTATAGCATGAAAAACTTTTAATGAGCTTTCATTCAGTAAGTTCAAATATAAACTCACAAAGCATTTAATCATGCTTTAAAACTTTTCTCATAAAAACCTTTATCTTGAAACATTTTACACAAACATTTTCCATAAACATTTTTGAAAACGTTTTTCATAAAACATTTCTGAAACGTTTTGCATAAACGTTTTTTGTAAAATATTTCTTGAACGTTTTTCTTAAAACGTCGTTCATAAACCGTTTCTTGAAAACATGAAAATGTTCTTCATAAACATTTATCGTAAACATTTTTCAAAATGTTTTCCATAAACATTTAACGTAAATACTTTATAATAAGGAATACAAGCAAATTCATAATACATTATTCCAAGTATGCTCAATTATGAACTTTAATTATGAACATTTTATGAACATTCTATAAACTTAAATATTCCTTTATTTCTCAACCTTTATTCTTGTTCCTTAACTTTCTTTATCTTATAACCTTCCTTTTCCTTACTTTACTTTAGTGTTCATACCAACTTATTAATCATGAGATCATAAACATGATGCTTCCCTTGTGGAAGACTTGAGACCATCAAACATTGAGGTCTTGTACCTCACCTTTAGGAGATCAAACTTTAACTTTACTTTCATTACCTCATAACAAAGAGGCTGGTATGACACTCTCTTTTTATCTTTACGTTACATTCTTATTAACTTTAGTGAGCATTTCAAATGTAATCACATCATATGCAATACACTTGCAATTCATAGCTTGTACTGTAAAACCTTTTGCATAACAAATGCAACATAAAAGGCAAACACATTTTACTAATCATAATTTGTACTTTGAAATTTATTGCATCACAAATGTAACTTATTGTAATACAAACGCATCATATAACGCAACCACATTTTGCAAATTATAACTTTTATTCTAAAACTTATTGCACAATAAATGCAACTTGTTGCATAGCAAATGCATAATGAAACTTATAACTTAAACTATAAAACATTTTGCATTGTCATAATGCAAAACATACTTTAAATACTTTAAAAATCATAACTTACACTTTTAAAAAACGTTATGTATATCAATATGTAAATAAACCTTTAATATAACGGTTGCAAATTCATTACAATTCTTTTTCTTGAACTTTAAAACTTTTTGCACAATAAATGCAAACATACTTTAAAAGAAACTTGCATAATAATTGCAAACTCATTTGCAAATTATATAAATAAGCATTTAAAAATCATTTATTTCATGCTGTAGGTGAGATTTGAAACTTACCCGAACTATGCTCTAGCGTTCTCTATTCCGTTCCTTTTCCTTCCATTAGTCGGCCTCTATGTCCTGATCAAACGACAGCCGACTTATTAGTTAACTTTCTGTATTATCAATTCACTCGATTGATAATAAAACGTAAACATTAACCATTCTTTCCTTTTAACTTGACTAGTATACTTTCGTTTACCGTTGTCTTTACTTAACCTTATAAACCATCGGTTTACCTTTCCTTTACTTAACTTTGTAAGCCACCGGGGTTACTTTTCCTTTTTACACTAGGTTAGGTTTCGGTGGACTCTATGTCTTACTCGTATTCTAAGTACTCATTCGTTTGTATCACAATTTTACAATTAATTGTGATACAAAATTCACTTTATGGATATTATTTACAAATTTTTGAGTAATTTAACTCATAAAATCTGTATTAAAAAATATCCATCATGACATCACATTCACAGTGTAATACTTAATTAATACTGCTTATTTACATATTATCACAATATTACAAAAGTTACAATTTTAAGGGTAAATTCATTAATTAAACCCACTTAAATATTAGGGTTTATTAATAAACTTTTTTTTTCTAGTCATTACAAAATAAATCTAATTTGACTAAAAAATTGATTTAGCTAATTAATTGCTCGAATATATAAAGATCTCTAATAGCTCAAAAATGTTATTTATGTTTTGTATATTAAAAATTCTCTCTTTTTTTTTAAGATCATATTGCATAAACATGCTAACGCCACTACTAACGTTATAAAAAATCATTGTTTACTTTCTTATCATTTATTAATATATTCATTTAACATTGTTCAATTTGTCATGTTTGTTGAAACAAGACACTCATGTGTAAAAACTTGCCAAAAGCTTTTTTTTTAAAAAAAAAATTAAAAAGACAACTAAACTGTGCTCATTGTAAATCTTATAATCAAGCGGCACATATCATGCCAAAGTACGTGCCATCTCCACTAGTTATTAAAAACAACCCTACATGCATGTAATTGAAATAATTTTATTAAATAGTTTAAGAATGTATAAAATTTGTGATTGTAGGCATAACTTAGTGCTAAAACCATACTCGACTTTACTTAAAGGTAAAGAATTTAAAGTTTATACCTTAAAGTTAGAAAGTTAATGTGTAAGATTCTTATTAAATAATTTAAGAATGATGAAATTACACAGCAATTATTTTATTGCTGCAAATTACATAATAATAATTTTCATTTTTACTTTTTATTGTTTTTTTTTTGTTATTAATATTCTTTACCGTTTTTTTCTTGGAAAAAATTTATTTACGATTTTCAGGTAAATAGCCCTGTCGGGCAACCTGGGCTTGAAAAGCGAACTTGCTGGGCTATTGGGCTTTAATCCTCTGATCCTCGTTTTGTCTTGTTTCTGGAAATTCCTAAGATGTTTGCAGAAACCTTCCCAAGGCCCCTAAAACCTCACTTGCAAAGGCCTTCAAAGAGGCTGCGAGTCTACGTTAGAGTTCTTCTTCATCAATAGCTTCCTTTGGTAAGACGGTTTTAAAGATCATTTCCAATTTCTAACCATCTGTCTTGTTGCATATCATTAGATTATTGATTGGTGGTTGTCGGGCGAATGCTAGGTCTCTTTCTGTTCTCTAAGAACAATAATCTCTGTATGTAATTTAAAAAAAAAAAAAAAGCGTCTCTATTGTATTTGCGTGGTTTGATGTTCGCAAACCTGAAAATAATGTCATTTTCGCAAACGTGTTGTTTGCTGAGAACATGCTTAAACAAGTTTTTTATTTATTGCCAAGAAAAAAGAACCTATGTTTGACAAAGCAACAGCCCTTTTCTTTTCTGTTATTATTATTTTGTTTTTTCTCAGTTCCATTTCTTACTTGCGTTATCTCGAACTTTTTCAGGAAAACTATTGCTTTGGTCGCTTAGCCAGATGAACTAGCTTTTTTTACGTTAAGCAAAACTGAGTCACCAACTAGTTAAATAAAAAAAACTATAATTTTGTGGAATATTTTCTCCTCTTTCCGATCTTCTGAACAAACTTAATATTCTCTTTTCTACTCTAAAACTCCAAAATTTTTTCCGTTGTTGTTTCACGCTCGCAACTAGTTTTGGGAAGAGATTAATAACGTAGAACGAAGGAACGCTGGCCGGTGAGAACGCTGTGTGACGGAGCTGTGAAGGGCAGCGGAGGGCTGGCGATGAGTGTTGCAGACGGTACGACATTCTGAGGCACGGGAGAGAGAGAGAGAGGAGAAACTTGGCTGAAAGTTCACGGCGTGATGGAGAAAGCTCAAGCTGATAGAAACTGGAGCTATTTGGCGTGCCACCATGAGACGAGGGACAATGTGGTTAAGCCGCAGGGCAGCACAGTGGACATGGCTGTCCGGTGCTGAGGTGAGGAGTGTAGCTTGTGAGGTGGTAGGGCAGTGGGTTTGAGAGCAAGAGAGGTTTATGAAAATTGGACTTGCATACAGTTTAGGTAAGAGTAAGATCCTAGCTAGTCTTCTATGATTGAGGAATTCACAAATAGAATCAAGGTAAACAATTCAATGTTACTCTATACTGTTATGAATTAAAGTAAACAATTCAACATTGCTCTATTCTGTTATGAAGTAATTGAATGACATACGGCTTTGTTTTACCAGTTGGCTAATACAACTGTTCTTCCATGCTCCTATAAGCAAAGATTCTGCTTCATGGTCTTTGAAGTTGTTGAGTTTAATTCTTTCTGGTAGATAATTTGGAAGGCTAGGAAAAGTTGTTGACCTGTGCAGAAATTGTGGTCATGTGAGAAATCGATTTGTGTCATTTTCGAATCGTTTTGTCATGTCATGACCTCTATTGCTTTAAATTTGGTTGTGTTCTTATGGTTTGTTTTCTGATTGGCGATTACTATTTGCTTTTTTGTATGTCCATAGAATCTAAAGATGCCTTCAAAGGTCAAGAAGCAATCAAAGACCCTGTCAAGAGTGTCAAGTTCCGACCAGTGTTCATCTCCTCGGTCTCTGTCATTGACGCCTTCTCTGGATTCTGAAACTAGTGATGAGGATCTTATGCCCACACTGGAGAAAGCTTCAGCAAAATATCCTTCCCTGATTGGAAAAACTGCTTTCATTGGTCAAGTCACTGATATTGAACATGTTTCTAAATCTAAAGGATACAATATTTGGCTATCTGAGTTGTCCATGGTTTCATCTGGTTTTGTAGTATCGGTAATTTGCCCTTTTTAGCTCTATAAATATAGAATGTTTTCCTTGTCTTTCCGTTTTTGTTTTATAGTGGTATTCTCACTTATAAATGAATTAGTATGCATTGATCTAAAGGAAGAACAGTTGATGAATAATCATGCTCTAGATCTGAAAAATAAGAATCCTATTGAGTCTGATTAGTTAAGAGTAGTATGACTGTACGTTTTATGAGGTTACATGTCCTCTAAGATGGGAGAATAAAGTAGTACGGAAGGAAAAGAAAAAAGGAAAGATATTATGTCAGCTATCCAGGTCAAGTTATAGCTATAGTTCTTGAATTTTGCTTATAGGATACAGACAGTTTTACTTATTTTTCATGCTGCAGCTACACTTGCATTTTCACGTTCTTTAATTCATTCATATGCAGCTTAACTAACGGTCCATGATTTTGCTTATTCTAGTTGATATACATAAATCAGCTTAGTTTCTTGATGCAGTGCGGAACTACTGTCTGTAGCATTTTGTTCTGTTGCATTTTTCTTTTGCTCTTCATGTCTGTCTATTTCCTTTATGTCTTTCATTTTTTTGGCGCTTATTTCTCAATCTCCTGCACTCTCTTTATGACCACTGAGAACTAGCTTTATCTGTTACATGTTTGTCATGCAAACGAACAGTTAGATGTATATGATGCGAGGTTCTTGTTCGTTTCTTCTTTTTTTGTTTTTTTTCTTTTCTCCTTTTTCGTTTGTCGATTTTGTTTGCATGTAACATTCTGATCCCTTCATGCAGGTGTCATCCCCTTCGTTAAATAGTAAACTTTCAAATAGCTTTCCTCTCAGCTCATTAGCAAATGAATGTGCTAGTAATTTTGGATTTCATATGATTGATCAAGTCAACGATGGAGCAGGGAACTACTTCGCTCTTGCAACAATTTGGTCTTCTTCAAAGGTTTGATTTAACATTGTCTTTACTGTTTCTCAGCATAGTTCTAGTATGTACTGGTGCATGCCATGGAAATTGTTTGATTTCACTGCATCACTCTTTGAACAGTGTTAGAGACCTGTAAACACGTCAAAAACTTATCATGTTCATTCTAATATTAATTCATTCGGGTGCCACAATTTAAGTTAGTTTCGGTTAAGTATTACAGTTTGAGTTTTTGATTCATTCAGTATACATATGTTGGAAAAATAGTACGCAATAGAATTTTAAAATTTTTATATCAGAGTATTTTCTAAAACACAAGTTTGACATGCTATATGCATAAATTAATCAGATCTTACTAACCTTTTATGTGCCAAAAAGCTTCTGCAATCAATGAAGAGAAATAACGTTCCAGAAAGAACTCAACCAACTAGCCTTTTTTGCTATTCTCTATCCACGATCGAAATGAGTGTGGGCTCATGTTGTTCAACTTTTCCACCAGGTGGTTTTCTTTCCAAGTAATAGAGAAATACCCAAGGTTATACTTCGTGATTTGTGAATGATAGCCTTCTGGGGAGTTGCAGAGTCTCACTGACAGAGTCTCACTCTAGATTTCTCAACTGATCTAAATAATAAAGAGACTCATTCCCTTTTAGGTTAGGTCTAAGAGTCGGTCCTTATCAGATAAGGTCTTGAAAATTCGAATCAGAAACAATATCTGATAAAATCTGCGTATAAACGCGTAATCCTTTTATCGTCGATCGGCAGGCCGAACTGGCAGACTGGCCTGTCGAACCTCTTCAATCGGCAGACCGAACTTAAAGATTGGTCTGCCGAACCTTCGATAAAAGATTCCTACGAATCTTTATTTTTCACCCTAGATTTTTATGATAGAGCTTCAGTTTTAATTCAAATAACCTAATAGAGAATATATTTGATTAAAACAGTTATATCTAGATAGTCTCTAGGAAAATAAATATTCCTGATAATTTAAGAAGTTTATCTTGAATTAATTCAAATTAATCCAACCGATAAACAAACATGAATTATCTGATTTTACAGAATTTCAGCCAATCTAATAAATCTGACATAAGTCACCAATTATTAGAAAAGCACGCCGTGTCGTTGCAGGATTTTTGTGAGCTAGCAAAAGAGACCTGATGGACCTATATAGTTCAAGCTCCCGATAATTATGAAACCCAATATCCCAGATATACATTTCATAATTATCAACTCCAATGCTACTCTACTAAAAGCTTAAAGCTGTACTCTCGAATTATATAGAATTACAAAACCCGTATAGCTAAGTCTCTATGACATATCATAATTTATCGTATCCGCATAGGATTATCCATAATCGGCTTAAAGACAAGTTTTGTTTTACCTTCCCGATTATTTTTATCTTATATTCCATTACCTCACTATCGGAAAACTTACCATCCAAAGATAGTATATCATTCGGTTACACCTATGTATTTAAATAGTTGAGCGCTCTAGTTTTTCAATTACAGGATAGTGCATATAAAAGGATATCAACTACTTTTAAAGAGGAGCTATGGATTCTATATCTATAAATAACAGGTTTATGCCATCAAGAGTTATGCATCTAACGTACCGGCATACTTACCATTATAAAATGTAGATGTCACCATTTGGTACATCAAAAGACATAAGTCAAGACAACAGGCTCACTATTCATCTTAGGATTAAGATATAATACAAATGATTGTTTAAAATGAATCGATTTGTCTAGACAGAATTATTAATCCAATTTAGGGCCCGTTTGGTTCGAGTATTTAAATAGAGTATTTGAATGAAGATTTAAATTGTTGTGAGAGAAAATACTGTAGCAAAATGATTCGAACCGTGATTCGAGTATCGAAACAAACGGGCCCTTAATTCACTTTATGTTCCGATCCAACACATCGTCACCTATGATAACGTGCCAATGTTTCTATTCATAGAGTCTACTTTCGATGGTCAAGACAAACTTTCCTGTTAAGGATATAAACAATATAACAATCTTTGCATGAATAAAGCGTCCAACTTTATTCCCTCGATTACGGATCTTAAGATTTAGACCGTCACCTTAAGAATCGTGTCTTCTGCATAATTTGTCCATCATATGCCCTATTCTTAAAAGTTTAGACTGACAGTCTTAGATTTTTGTTTGCTTAATATACATTTAACAAATATGAACGTAAAGAGGATAAGATTTAGTATATTAATAATAAATAATTTCTTTATTTATAAAAATGTCTTTAAAAACATATTACATTTTTACTCATTAGGGCATACACGTCTAACAATATCTCATTTGTGCTAAGTAAATATGACAAATTTTGCCCACAGCTTCCACATGCCTCTCGAAGACTCTCCTAGTAAGTGCTTTCTTGAATGGATCAGCTAAATTGTCCTCACTTGAATATACAAGCATATACCCTCAAGTCCTTCTTAGGTACTTGAAAATATGCTTTACTACAATCCAATGGTTTGGTCCTGGATCTGCTTAAAACCGACTTACAATCCCGACCACATAAAAATCCGGTCGTGTGTAAAGCATGGCATACATGAGACTACTTACTGCTGAAGCATAAGGCACATTCTTCATGTATTCTCTTTCTTCTTCAGATTTTGGAGTCTTTTTTAGAAAGAGTAATTCCAGATCTAGATGGTTGCCCACCTTTCCTAGAATCCTACATTATAAACCTTTTGAGAATTTTATCTATGTAGCTGGCTTGAGACAAAGCTATCATTTTATTCTTTCTATCTCAAAAAATTTAGATATCGAGAACAAAATTAGCCTCACTCAAGTCCTTCGTGTCAAACTACTTCGTCAACCATAATTTGACCGATGACAATGCCCCAACGTCATTGCCAATTAGTAGTATGTCATCTACATAAAGCAGTAGAAAGACCACATTCTCATCCTTAATGTGTTTGTAAACACATGGTTTATCCACATTTTGTGAGAACCCATAAGTATTAATCACCTAATCAAATCTTATGTTCTAAAACAGGAAGCATGCTTAAGTCCATAAATTGACTTTAACAGCTTATAAACCTTACCCTCTTGATCCTTAGCCTGAACCCGTCTAGTTATTCCATATAAATGGACTCAACAAGATAGCTATTCAAAAAAGCTGTCTTGACATCCATTTGTCAAATCTCGTAATTAAGAGCAGTAGCTATATACAAGAGAATCCGGATGGACTTAAACATGGCTATAGGCGAAAAGGGTTCCTCGTAATCGATTTCTTCCTTTTGTGTGTAACCCTTAGCTATCAGTCTAGCCTTAAAGTTTCGACCTTTCCATTCATTCCTCTTTGCCTCTTGTAGATCCATTCACCCTATGTGTTTTACCCCTTCGGGAAGATCCACAAGCTCTCAGACCCGATTAGTGTCCATAGACTTCATCTATGTGTTTTTGACCTCTGTCTAGAGTTTCGAATTAACATCCTCTATAGCCGCTACGTAAGTATGAGGATCCCTATCAACTTCATTCGGTTCAGTAAAAAAGACCTCCTCATTGGACATATACCTCTCGGGTTGACGTCCGATCCTCTCACTACGCCGAAGCCCTTTAGGTTGTTCAGGTTCGTTTGGTTTTTCTACACTGCTCGAAACGGTTTTAGTCGGAACCCCTGGAGTGATTGGATCCTTAACTCCTCAAGCCACTTTGCTTCAAGGCTTAAAGTCGTCCATGTAACTTTCCTCAAGGAAAGTTGCATGAGTTGAAACGACTTTATTTTTTTTTTTGTCATAGAAATAACCCTTTTTAGTCCCTTTTGGATATCCTACAAACACGTAAACTTCTGAATATGCTTCTCACTTATTCGCATCCTTAAACAGGACATGAGCCGGACATCTCTATTTTTCTTGCCTGTCCACAACTCGTGAGGAGTTTTAGGGATCGATTTTGAAGGCACGTTCAATAGATAACATGCGGTTTGTAATGTATATCCCCAAAAGGATAAAGGCAATGATAAATAACTCATCATGACCTAACCATGTCCAATAAAGTCTTATTTCTTCTTTCTGCTACGTCATTCTACTGCGGAGTGCCCGGCAGCAGTCAAATGGGATAAAATCTCATTCTCTAATAAGTGTCCCAAGAACTCATCAAAAAGGTATTCACCACCTCGATCGGATCGAAGTACCTTAATGTGTCTACCCAATTATTTTTCCACTTTAGCTCGAAACTTTCTGAACTTGTCAAAAGTTTCACTTTTATGGTGCATTATGTATACATATCCATATCTTGAATAATCGTCAATAAAAGTGACGAAATACTCATACCCTCCTCATGCTCGAATGTTCATCGATCCGCAAATATCACTATACATAAGTTCTAGAACTCCTTCGGCCCTATTGCCCTTAGACGTAAATAGTCTTTTGGTCATTTTACTCTCCAAACAAAATTCACATTGAGGTATAGATTTCACCTTTAAGTGATTTAAAGGTCCATCTCTTACCAACATTTGAATCCTATTCAGATTAATATGACCAAGTTGCAAATGTCAAAGATAGGTCTTACTAGAGTAAGAAGTTTTAAGTCTTTTAGAGTTATTATCATTTATCTCAGCATTAAATAGTCAGCCCATCTTAGGTTTGATAAAATATAGATTATTTTGCATCCATCTAGAACAGATAAAAGATTTGTTTTTACGAACCACTACTTTATTATTAAAAGAAACTAAATAGGTGTCTTTAAATAAACAAGATACAAAAATTAAATTCCTTTTAAATTTAGGAACACAAAAACAATCTTGCAAAATTAAATTCCTATAATTATAAAAATAAAGATGAACGTCTCCTACTGCTTCAGCTAAGACTAAGGATCCATCGCCTATCCAAAGCGTGAAGTCTTCACGAAGCAGATTTCTCGTTTCTTTGAACTTCTGTAGAAAAACACAAATATGATTAGTTGCATCAAAATCTATGGCCCAAATGTCACTGTATTCCTCAACCAAACAAGTTTCGAAATGCATAAGATCACACCTACCTCCTTAGGAAAGGAAGTCCTTACAATTCTTCTTGATGTGCTTGACCTTCCCTCAAAAAAAGCACTTAAGTTTCTTTGGGTTTTTTCTTTTTCTTCTTGCTCCTGTTGTTAGCAGGAATAGAAGACTTCATATTCTTGGCCCATTGCTTTTTTCCATTCCTAAGGTTGGGATTGGAACCAAAAGCAGCTGCTAAATTAGAAACTATCACAACATTACAACGATAATTCCCAACTTAAATGTGTTTGTGTCAAAACCTTGAAAATATCACAACCTTACAACGACAATTTCCAACTCAGAATTCAATAAGTTCCTAAGGGAGTCATGACAAATTCAATCAAGAACACGGATCTCCTCTTAATTAATATATGCCATCCAAGACTCGTATGATCCAACATATATTAATAATTGTTTCTTTGGCTATTAATTTTATTAACAGAGCTCATAGGGGAGGTTAATAATAAATTAATATGAATGTATAACCATCGTTTCAATATTTTATCCATGATTTATAATCATCACCTAGAGGTGTGCAACCATAAATTATGCTAAAATACCTTATATTCTCAGAGATCCAATATGGTATATGATGAAGTCTCTTCTTAGGAGTTGGAACCACCATGTTCTTCCTATGGACTAAAGATGGAGGCCTTAGGTCATCTCTTCAAAAACCTTATCCTACTCAATCTTTTGAAATCAAAGTTTTATTTAAAAAATATGCATGATTAATTTTAATATGAGCGGCACTCTCTATTCTATATAACATGTTATCAATATACATGACAAATCATATTATAATGCAGACAAGTAAAGCAATCAAGCAAAATTACAAGTAAAATAATACTAAATAACTGTAATATTATGGTTCCACCTTAAAGAATTAAAAACAAATATTACAAGAGAATAATCAAAACATATTATCGATTCTTTATCCTTAAATCCTCAATATGTATCTTTTTTCATGTAATGCTCATATTCAAGTTTTCAATCTCGCATGAATCGAATACTTTAAATTTTCGGTCATATTTAAATTTTAATGTTTCTTAGAATTGTCCCAAGAATAAAATTAAAACTATATCGAAAACTGTATCTTTTTTGAAAAAATTTTCAGCTCTTTGTCGGCAAGCTGATCTGGGTAATCGGCCTGCCGATACATGACAGATCTACCTGCCGAACCAGAAGTTCGGCCTACCGTCAAAGCCACCTAATTTCTGCCCCGTTGACTGCCTGCCGAACGTCATGTCCAGCTTGCCAAACTGGGGGGTTTAGCTGTTGCAAAAAATAGTATTTTAAAATTGTCGTAGCGAAATTTTAAAATTTTTATATCAGAGTATTTTCTAAAACACAAGTTTGACATGCTACATGCATAAATTAACTAGATCTAACTAACCTTTTGTGTGCCTAAAAGCTCCTGCAATCAATTAAGAGATGTAACGTTCTAGAAGGAACTCAACCAACTGGCCTTCTTTGCTATTCTCTGTCCACAATCGGAGTGAGTGTGGGCTCACATCGTTCAGCTTTTCACCAGGTGGTTCCCCTTCCAACCAGTAGAGAAATACCCAAGGTTATAATTCATGATTTGTGAATGATAGCCTTCCGGTGAGTTGCAGAGTCTCGCTGACAGAGTCTTACTTTAGATTTCTCAATTAATCTAAATTATAAAGAGATTCACCCCTTTATATAGAGGTTGGGTCTAGATGTCAGTCCTTATCAAATAAGGCCTCAAAAATTCGAATCAGAAACAATATCTGATAAAATCCACGTGGAAACGCATGATCCTTTTATCGTCGGTCGTGCAGGTCGAACAGGCAAACCGGCCTGCCGAACCTCCTCAATCAGTAGGCTAAACTTCAAGGTTAGCTTGTCGAACCTCTGATAAAAGATCCCGGTGAATCTTTATTTTTCATCCAAGATTCATGGGATAAAGCCTCAGTTTTAATTCAAATAACGTAATAGAGAAATTATCAGTCATATCTAGATAATCTTTAGGAAAATAAATATTCTTGATAATTTAACAAGTTTATCTTGAATTAATTCAAAATTAATCCAACCGACAAACGGACATGAATTATCTGATCCCGATAATTCAACAAGTTTATTTTGAATCAATTTTATCATAAAATTAATTCAACCGATAAACAAACATGAATTATCTGACTTCACGAAATTTCAACCAATCTGATAAATCTGATATAAGTTACCAATTATTGAAAAAGTACGCTGTATTGTTATAGGATTTTTTTGAGCTATTAAAGGAAACCTGATGGACCTATATAGTTCAAGTTCTCAATAATTATGAAACCCAATATCCCAGATATACATTTTATAATTATCAACTCAAACGTTACTCCACTAAAAGCTTGGAGCTGTACTCTCGAACTATATAGAATTACGAAGCCCGTATAGCTAAGTCTCCATAATATATCATAATGTATCGTATCCTCATAGGATTATCCATAATTGGCTTAAGGACAAGTTCTGTCCTATCTTCTCGATTATTTTTATCTTATGTTTCATTATCTCACAATTGAAAAACTTATCATCCAACAGTATATCGTTCGGTTACACCTATGTATGAGCGCTCCAGTTTTCTAATTATAAGATAATGCATATAAGAGGATATCAACTACTCCTAAAGAGGAGCTTTGGATTCCATATCTATGAATAACAAGTCTACGCTATTAAGAGTCATGCCTCCAACGTTTCGGCATACATACTACTATCAAATATGGATGTCACCCTTTGGTACATCAAAAGACATAAGTCAAGACAACGGGCCCAGTATTCATCTTAGGATTAAGATACAATACAAATGATTATCTAAAGTGAATTGATTTACCTGGACAGAATTATTAATCCAAATCAATTCACTTTATGTCCCGATCTAACACATCGTCACCTATAACAACATGCCAATGTTTCTATTCACGGAGTCCACGTCCAATGGTCAAGACAAAACATCTCCTGTTAGGGATATAAACAACATAACAATCTTTGCATGAACAAAGTGACCAACTTTATTCTTTCGATTACGGATCTTATGATTTATACTGTAATATCGTGATCTTCAGCAAACACATTAAGAGTTTACCACCTCCATGTTGGTGAAAACATACCTATACCTCATGATTTGTAGGCTTGAGAATAATTGTGTATCTAGATTTTAATTTGTACTGTTCCCAACCCAATGGATGAACAGAATCAGGGTTTACATTTCAATTCGTAATAATAGCAATATAGTTTTTAACTTTCTAAATTTTGAATCATATGTTTTAAATTCTCTTCATCCCAGCTTGCAAAGGGTGGTGTGAGGTTGTCTTCAAGCCTTTCAGACACAATGGGAAATCCTACATTGGGCAGGGTTGTATTCATATATCCTGCACAGAGTCAGACAGTACCTAGTCATTTAACTAAAGAAAATTCACGTACCGCTAAGGTTAATTCTCTTTTGGTATATAACTGCGATGAATTATTTTTAGAGCTGATGCACTCTAGGAAATTAATAAGGACCAGTGCTTCTGTGATGATGTCTTCAGAAACATCTTGCGAAGTTGGAGTGGTAGGACCATCGTCCCCTAAAACACCAAGGAATCAGATAAAGGTTGGCTCGTCAGTTACTAATCAGTTGACTTCATCTAAATGTGACGATTCTGTGGCAAACTAAACCAACTCAAATGGTTCATCTTTCGATCCTTTTGACATTAGGAAGTTATTAGGGGACAAAGGTATTGCAAAAAGGCTTATTGAGGCACGTGCTGCTTCTTTTTTATATTATCGCTGCTTACTTCGAGGAAATCTTGTTACCATCCCAGTTCTTTCAAAGCTTTGTATCTTTCAAGTTGTTGGTGCTAAAAAATTGTTGGAATATGGAGCTGACCATGGTACGACAAATGGAAGTAGCAATAATCTGCCACATGAAGCTTCTGAATCCTTACAACATTCGATCGACACTTTTAGTGTGATGAATGAAATGAAAGTATGCTTAGGTTTACCATCAAAACTAGCGTCAAAAACTCCAGAAAGTCGAGGCATGTCTGCAGTGGACTTCAAATGTAAGGATGTTAAAGCTGATTTTGGAGATAATAAACATAAATTTGGGTCTTTCCAAAGAATACGCAATTTTGAAGGATATCATAGTGTCCTCATCAAAGAACACTTTATCAAGGTATGCAGCATATATGTAGTAGCATGTTAAAACATGACCTACACGTCTTATTACTGAATTTCTAACTTCGATTCTTTGAGTTTGAATTATGTATAATGTTTTCATGAAATGATCAGAAATTTTCTGTGTTGGATATATAAGAAGTATGCTTTACCAGAAAAGGTTATATTTCCAAGCCCTAGGACTAGATAATAATTAAAATACTAAAGCAACTTATTCTAACTGATTTTACTGTCATCCTGAATGCATAACCAGTATAACAACATTGTAGCAGTTCTAAGCAAGGCATGCTTAAAGGAGATAAATTGTACAGATTTCATTGTATGTTCACATTCACTTTCATAATTATTTGAGAAAATAATTGTATTCTTCTAAGAGTTAGAGAAATCAACACAAACTGCATGTTGGGTGGTTTTACTCTATGTTTAGGGGGAAAAAAAAAAGGTAGGAAATCTTGAAATTTTGCTTCCACTAGATGTTGGAAGATAATCATTTGAGAAAAGAATTGTATTTTTCTAAGAGTCAGAGAAACTATATCAGAATCTGCATGTTGGGTGCATATGGTTCCTGTTGTGTATTGAATTCCTTATCATCCTTCCTTTCAATCAAATTCAAATCATGTTTGAATGTTCTCTGCAAAAAAAAAAAAAAAAAAAAAAAAAAAGGGGAAAAAAAGGAAAATCATGTTTGAATGTTGTATCGACTATTAGTATACTTAACATTCACGTTGATCATTGATGTAACTATTTAGTCTTGCCTTACGAACTACAAACGGAGTGCTTCTTCATGGTCCCCCGGGCACTGGAAAGACTTCCTTGGCTCGATTATGTGTCTGTGATGCTGGTGTTAATCTTTTCTCTGTCAATGGACCTCAGCTTGTTAGTCAATATTATGGAGAAAGTGAGCAAGCTTTGCATAAGTTGTTTGAATCAGCTCGCCAAGATGCACCAGCTGTGGTTAGAACTTTTTTTTCTTTGTAAATACTACATTTATGTCTTCTATTTCCAGGATTATTAACGCCTCGACGTTTTGCATGGTAATGATTTGATGCAGTCAAAATCTTACGAACTTTATATCAAATACTGGAGTTGTCCGTGTGTACAAAAACACTTTAAAACTATTGAATCTAACGTCCAAAAGCATCTCAGACTTGTCTACAATCTGCCTTCTAAATTATAAATCTTAATGCTTACTTTACATGGAGCGCCATAAATGCAAGACAATTATGTCATAGGAACTAGGGAACTCATCCTCATGAAATCTAAGATGATTTATATATGACAAAAGTTGTTCAATGATTTATTGTTACTAATTTAACTTTTCTCTTTCTGATGAATTGCTTATTAATAGGTTTCGTTTGCAGGTATTTATTGATGAGTTGGATGCCATAGCCTCCACTAGGAAAGATGGGGGAGAAGAACTATCTCAAAGAATGGTTGCCACATTGTTGAATTTGATGGATGGGGTTAGTAAAAGTGTAGGGGTACTTGTAATTGCTGCCACCAATAGGCGTGATAGTATTGAGCCTGCTCTCAGACGACCTGGAAGACTTGACAGGGAAATTGAAATAGGTATCAGATTCATTCATTTACAAGAAACTAAAAATTAAAGAACACAATTCTCGAAACAGGGCATAATATCTTCCAGCAAGAGAAATCGGAAAAACTAATATTCCTTGAATTGAACAAAATTAAAATAAAAAAAGGGCACATTCTTAAATTCTGCAAGAATATATATCCTGGCGCTTTCCAGAAGAACCTTTCAGAATCTTTCTCCTTAAAATTTCCCATTTTGATTTGCTGTTTGCACTATACAACACTGAAATTGTGGCTTTTACATTTTAGACACCTCACTTGAGAAAATGAAATATGTTGGCCTCCTCTTTATTTACATATCTATAACGGATGTAAATTTTTCTCTGTTTTGAAAATTGATATGCAGGTGTGCCATCTCCAAAGCAGCGGTTGGATATCTTGCATTCTCTTCTAGGTGACATGCAGCACCCACTTTTAGACATTGAAGTGGAAAACCTTGCTATTGCTACACATGGTTTTGTAGGTGCTGATCTTTCTGCTTTATGCAACGAGGCAGCCTTGGTTTTTCTTAGACGTTATGCCAACTCAAGAAACTCATGTGGTAATATGCATGGAAAGTCTATTCTATCCAAAGACTCTGATGTAGTGGAATCCAATTGCTTAAAAGATATAGGATACAATTTAAAGGGTTACTTAGATTCTGCGTCTTCATCCATCTCAAAGGGAACAATATCAGATGATAATACACATGAGGTTCAGCATTGTGTTAAAGAAGAACTTTTGTTGAAAGTGGCATTTGAAGATTTTGAGAAGGCAAAAATGAAAGTGGGGCCCAGTGCCATGCGAGAGGTATGCTAAGTATTCCTTCATTATAATTAAGTATGGATGTTCATGTTACTGTGGCTAGGTCCGACCTCCTAATTTAGCTTGTTCAATGTCTAGCAGCTGACGACAATGAAAAGGCCTATTAAGTGTTAGCGGTTAGCCATCTTGCTTGATCTATAGCGTGCGAGATGATGGAAAAGCCAAGATGACATGCCTTCCTATTACCATGAATGATATTGTTCAATCTTAGACTCTGCCCCTTAATACATCAATGTCAATTATGCTAGCGGTGTTTGTGGGTGGTTTGGGCGGTTTTTTCTCCAAATCATCAACCAAACCAAAAGAAAATTTTATTTTTGCGCGGTTTGGACGGTTTGAAGTTTTTTATAAAAACCAAATCACCTATAAGCAGTTTGGGCGGTTTAAGTTAAGATTAAAAAAGTTTCAAAATTTAATAATAATTATAAAATGCCTAAAGTTTACCATTTAAAGTTTTAATACAACGAAGAACTAAATTAAAATGTCACAATAACATAAATCAAAGTTCACCAATAACCAAACGAAAGAGCTAAAAGTACAACTAAAGAATATAAAACAACACAATTAAATTTTAAATTTGAATTAACGCTTTCCAGTATTTGGTTCTTTAATTTGATTTTGTTTTTTTGGATGCCTATGAGTGATGCCTAATGTTAAGGGAAAGTGTGATTATAGAGTGTGGAAAGGTCTATCTTATATGCCTAGAACTTTTTTTAATGAGCACTGAAAAAATAAAATTTATCTTATATAAAAATATTTTAAAAATACAGAATCATAAATAGTGAGGTTTGGAGGCGGTTTGAGCTGCGGTTTAGGTGGGTGATTTGGACGGTATGAAAAGCCCAAACCATTAACCAAATTACCTATAATTATTTGTGTAAAAACCATCCAAAATGTCCAAAAATCACAAAAAAACTGTCGGTTTAGTTTGGATTAGGCAGCTTGGGCTGTTTGATGGATTTTTTGAACCCCCTAAATTATGTTGTGTCGTACTGTTTTCTTATTTTTTATTTTTGTTTTTATTTTTGTTTTTATTTTTTGGTATCATATGCAATAGTTCTCTTTCCTTCTAAAAAGGAACAAATGTAATGTAAATTGTCATCCAAAACTTTTGAGCAAGAATGTTGAAGAAATAAATGTTTGCTTATTGTTCCCATGGTTTTGTTTTACATTCTTCTAGGTAATACTTGAGGTTCCAAAGGTTCGTTGGGAAGACATTGGGGATCAAGGGGAGGTTAAGAATCAATTAATGGAAGCTGTAGAATGGCCACAAAAGCACCAGGATGCATTCAAGCGCATAGGGACTCGGCCTCCGACAGGAGTATTGATGTTTGGTCCTCCTGGATGCAGCAAAACTCCAATGGCACGTGCAGTAGCTTCTGAAGCAGGACTAAATTTCCTTGTTGTCAAGGGTCCAGAACTTTTTGGTAAATGGGTTGCTGAATTTGAGAAGGCTGTTAGATCTTTGTTTGCAAAGGCAAGGGCCAATGCCCCATCCATCATATTTTTTGATGAAATTGATGGTCTCGCTGCTGTACGTGGGAAGGAAAATGGAGTTTCAGTGTCGGATAGGGTTATGAGTCAACTTCTCGTTGAATTGGATGGTTAGTTATAAATTAGTGATTTCGTTATGCTCATTAGTCTACGTTGGGGCATTTTCTCAGCAATTTAAGCTGGAGACCTTGACTTCTAATGTGCGTCAGGGTTGAAAAATACCGCTTCTTGTTATTTAGACTTTTGTTTGACAAGAGATTTTGTTGGGCTAAGGTTTACATCAAAGACTTAATGTTACTGTCATTGCTGCCACGAATTGACCCGACAAGATTGATCCTGCCGTCCTTAGACCAGGTTATGCTCTTCTCTCTTACTTTCTGCCTCTCGCTAATGGAATGCCACAGTATGACTATGCGCTTACGTGCATGTGATGCACCTATGCACCAACTCTGCTCACAGGTGTCTGAAGAATCAATTGATCCACACTTGCTGGTTGAGTTTTCATCATCATCTTTCGCCTTTCCTCAGAACTGATAACACTAAATATTGATTTGTTTCCTGGGCCTGTTTTGCCTCCCCTCAGAACTGACCATGCTAATAAATGATTAATTTCCTGAACAGGCCGTTTTGATCGACTGCTATATGTGGGATGTCCAAATGAGAGTGGCCGGGAAGAGATATTCCGTATCCATTTACGCAAAATTCCATGTAGTTCTGATGTCAGCATAAAGGATCTTTCTTCTCTTACAGAAGGCTTCACTGGGGCTGATATATCATCTATCTGCGGGGAAGCAGCTTTGAAGGCTATGGAGGTTGGTTCGGTCTATTTTTTCATTTGTTTACTTTAATATTCTTTGTCAACTTCTTACTGATTTATGATTTTTATGCTGGCAGGAGAATCTTCATGCTTCAGAGATAACGATGCAACATTTGCAGACCTCTATTACAAAAGTGAAACCTTCAGCAACTCAGTCTTGTCAAGAATTATCAGCAAAATTTCAAAGGCTTGTCCATTCTAGTGGAAAAGAAGCAAAAATATGATGTCGGGAATACTCGAGTGGGTCGAATGGTTTCCCATGGTAAGTTTTCTTCCGCTACTGCTTTTTCTTTTTTTTTTTTTAGCTTCTTAATTCCTATTTTCATATTTACACTGGAGCATACTATATTTGAGAGGCGACAGATGGGCCTTTCAACCAATCCAACCCTCTCACTTTTTCAAAGTTCAGTGACTTAGGGTCAAAGGAGCTTTTTCTGTTCCGCAATAGCTCATCTAGAAGTAGCTCTTGGCAATTTGTTCATAGCTTGTTATGTTCCATCAATGTAATCTATATTATTAAGCGTTTGGAAGACGCAGAGTGATGCATGTTCGAAGTGCCCGAAAAATCACACATAAAAATAACAAAAAATTATCATAAGAAAAATAAGTATGTAATATTTTACATGGTTTGGCAGCATAGGCCAAGTGGCCTCAGCTACATTTTCTCCTATACAATGAGAAGTTACCAAAGCCTAATCTTCAAACTTCAATGGTAGCATAGGGGAGTCTTAACACATAAAAGAAGTCAATTTAAATATAGATGATCGAAACGGAAAACATAATTTGAGTCAAAAATCTCCACAATAATATTTTTTTTTTTTTAGGACCTCTTTACTTTTAAGTGCATTGTCCACTAGCAGCTTGCATACATATTTATTCGCGCAAGAAATGGGCTACTTGACTGATCCTTCACTACCTCGACAATACAGGAGTTCCTTAAAACCTATGGCATTGTTCTTTTGTCTGCTCGGTTCCCCGTGGTCATGTCATTCTTGACTTTTGCTTCAAACGGGTCGTCACAAAGTTTTTGTTGCAGTTATCTTCCATCTTCCTGTCATACAGATCGAGGCTTCATTCTTAATTTCCCAGAAATAGAAGATTGGGCTGTCTCTGACTTAAAACAAAACAGTAAATATCCAAACGTGCGAGTGTGGATTTCTAATTCAGACTGTAAAGTACTACTATGGGTAAGTTAAGAGGAAACATATGCACATGAATGCAGGATGAGAATGTCGATCATGTGATCTTTTGGAGGGATGAATTAGGCTTTGTCCTATTCTATCCATGAAAAATGTGCACTCAACCTCAAATGGCACTGAACCACTCTAACTTATTAACTTGTGGTCCACCGAGCTTGGCTATTTGGTGATGTCCTTTTGGGACCCCTTTTGAAAGTTGCATTTAGTATCCTTGTGATTAGAACAAAAAGGAGGGACATAATGTGGGATGTGGGCCTTTCTTCTCTTGTCTATAATGGGACTTGTCTTTTAACCTTTTGTGCAGCCATCATCAGGGGCGTTCTGTAGATTGTGGGGCTAGCATTTCACGCTCCTTGGCGGACTTTCTTGTGTAGGAACTATCAAATTTTGTAACAATTGCGTTATATATGCCCTTTTAAGTTCAAGTGTTTTTCTCCTTTTTTTTTTTTTTTTCTCTTTTTCTTCTTTATCCTATTTGGAGATTTTAGGTGCCTAACTGCTTCTAGTTGTTTTTGTTCTTCTTCTATCAAGTCCCTTCTTTCACACACAAAGTTCTCTTAATGGATTTGATTGTTCATAATTAATGAAATGAATTTGGACAAATGAAAAAGAGCATGATCGCTTATCTTGTCCTCACTTGATATTTTGGTTTCCCATCCGTTTATGCTACACCAAATCGTTTCCAATACTAATCGAGATTGTGTGAATGAGTAGGGGGTTGTCAAGACTAGGATTGATTGCATTGACGGTGGATTATACTCAGATGACTTTTACGATTAAACGACATCGTGACACACTTGTCGTATCGTTATTCGTTGGTGATTCAGAACAGAGACTCGTATAATTGGACGTATCTACCGATTGTGGTGGTCGAAGGTCCAGGGAAATTATGTGGTCTTACACCCATAACTTGTCTTTTTTATGAAATAATAATTTTTTTAAGGCGGGTTTTTTGGGAAAAGGGGAAAAAAGTACCTGGCGAAACACGTTTTAGAGGACAAGGACTATCCCGATGTTAATCGTATTTAGAATGAAGGAATTTTCTTTGAAATTTGATCATTTACATATTCAACGTAAAGGGTATACAGTCATTCATTTTGACAAACAGTCTTGTTCCTTTTCTTTTGTTGTGAGATGATTTAAATGTGTTAGTGATTGTTAAGCTGAAAAGTCTTTGAAAGATGGACTTTTGATCTTTCACACGTCATAACAATCTGCCACTGGGATATATAATATAATCTTTTATTGCTAAACTTCTACAGCTATTTTTTAATCATTACTCTGCTTGGAGGAAAAGAAAACTTTTATAGAAAATAAAAGGTGATGGCAAAATAAAAGGAGGATAATACCGAAGAGCTAAAAGGATGTTTCAACTTTTTAAGTTCAAAAAGGGGAAAAGAAAAATGCGTAATCACATGTTTTATTTTCATATTGATGGCGATAGATGCTTATTGTCTCTCCATTGTGCCCAACAAAAAGCAAGCAATTTGTGGAAGCAAAACATGTACGTGCCAATTTCCCTTGTCCAAAATTCCTGAACAGAAAAACCCTTTGGTTTTCTGCCAAAGGAATACAAAAATGCACATCTCATGGCCTAAATAATGTATTCGGACTCAAAAGCATGTCATGTTCTTCTTTAGACATTTGTTTCGTTTACTTTTGTGGGTTTATTCAACTAATCCTACTCTCTAGAAGATTCTTTGCTTTTCATTTTGGAAAAATCTTATTTACCCATATGTCAGCGGCAGCCCATAGAGTTGCACATTATTGTTCACAAACTATGCTTCTTAACAAATGCTTTCTCACTCCAAAAAACAAAAAAAAAAGAAGAAAAACTACCCATAAATTCCCACCACTTATAAAAATGTGGCCCCAGTTAAGTATGTATTATACTTTTTAAATACAAACTCATAATTATATAAGTGACAAATTATAACCCTACGAGTTTAAATAGAATTGCTCAAATGAAAAATAATACAAAAGGCCAGTAACTTTTTTATTATTATTATAAATTAGAAAAAGATATGATGGAGGATGCTATTATTTTCCATTGGTGGAGAATGAAAATATTAACCGCTAGATTGTCATCCGATGGTTGTTAAAAAATGAGCTTATAGTTACATTCAAAGTCTTGAATGTAGGAAATTAAACAACTCAAAATAAATCTCAACTATTGACTAATAGAATTTTTAAAAGGTGTTTGGCATAAGTGGTTTACACCATTAACTCAATTATGAATAGTATAAAGCTCTCATATATTATAGTAAAAAAAAAATTGTTACAGTATAAAATTTTCACATACTACAATAAAAATAATTCTAACTAATGGTTCCTACCACCGTGCCAAACACCCTATTAATCTTAGCCTTTGAATCTAAACATATTAAGCAAAGCCCTAATACTACCACTCAACCTCCAGATCCCCCACTCCCGGCAGCTCCATCATCAACACTCAACCTCCATAGCCGTCATTAGCAGATCCACCACTCTGGTAGCTCTATCCTCAACACCTTCCCACATTGCTAACGATGACTCTGCCTCCTCTATTCAGGCAACAAATCTTCGAAAACAAAAGCGAAATGTGCAAAAATTAGAGCCATGGTGGCTGGTCACAGATCTGGGCTCGCCAATGGGCGAAAACTATGGGTAGGCTCACAGGTGGATGGAAGCTCTCGACTGGGCTCATTGGTGGGTGGAAGCTTGGGGCTGGGCTCGCGTAGTGGGTGGAAGCTCTTGTTAGGGGCTCGATGGCGTTATTGGAGGATTCAAAGGGGATTCAATGGTGTTTGCCGCGGTAGGCATTAGGCTTTGCCAGTGTGGGCAATAGGTTTTGCTAGGGCCATTGTCGGTGGTCGAAAAATCGTCCTTTTTACTCCCCATCGCCGGCAGGGAGTCGTTTGGCTTGACAAGTGAGTGAAAACCAAGAAGGACGATGAGAAATTCTTGCCTCCATTGAAGAAGGTCTTGGGGAACACCTCAATGTTCCAGTACAAGAACCCCAGAAGCCATTATTTGGCAATTCAAATCTCGAGAATTGTGTCGGAGACGTTGAGATTAGGGATGGAGGGCTTGAGGAAGCTCGGGGTCATTGGTGGAGAAGGTAGAACCTCTACAAAGAACACGCCATCGCCTTTTAATTATGCATTGAATTGTATGTGGGAGGGTTTACTTTGGATTTAGTGTACCCTTATTGTTTACCATTGATGTAAAACTAAGAGTTGCTCTCTACTCCTAGGTTATTCTACACCAGTGGAGAATTATTTCGTTCTCCACATAATCACACACTTGAGACATTTGGGTATTGAAAGAAAGAAAAAGTATTCCTCTCCAAGCAAAAGAAGACATGTTAAAAGGATAAAATAAACATGTTAAAGGATAAAATAAAGTTGTCTTCACAGCCAAAACACTAACTTGGTTGATTCCTCATCACCAACCTAAAGAAACTCTCACAAAGTGACCAAACTTTGCACACACACACACGCACTCACTCACTCTGTCTCTCTCATCCTTTCCCTAATCCCAAACTCTGTACCCGTACGACCCATCCACCTTGTAATGGCTATTTAAGAAAGTATCGACCTATACGCGATCTCCACGCGCGTTTTTACCACGCGCCGCTGTGTCAGGTGCCCTTGTCCTAAAACCAACTAACCCAAGAGTAATTTTGACAGTTTTTTGGTTGCCAACAAAATGGCTGCAAAATAGACCACCTGGGCGAAAAGACATTCTCCTGTCCCTACAAAAGAGATCGTGGTTATCACGCTCTACGGAGATGCGTGGGAAGTATAAGAATCTCATAGATCTTGCAACACTCACTCTCAAGTATAAGAACCCCAAATCCCGGAAAAATAAAATAAAATAAGAAACAAGAAAAGAAATGAGCAATCAGAAATTCGGAAATCAGAAATCTCGCTCTCTATCTCTCTTACATTTACTTCCCATAAAAATCATAAGAAAAGCATCAGCAAACAGTAGTAGCCCATAAAAAAAGCTTTTCTGAAAAGAAAAGAAAAGAAAAACAAGATCCACCTCGAACCCCTCTCCGACTCAACGCCCATGCCCTCCGACAACCCCAAATTCCATCGCCGCCACCACCACCACTACCTCTCTCTCCTCCGACCAATTCTATAGAGAGAGAAACAATACCATCTCTCTTTAGATTCTTTTTTTCCCATCCCAAATATTAAAAAAAAAAATTCCCATCCTTGTGCTTCTTCTCTCTTTCTCTCTCTGTCTTTCTTCCGTTGCGTCAAAAAAAAAAAAAAAAATTATTCCATCACTGCCCAACTTACAAATCTCTCTCTTTTCAACAAATATCAACCTGAACTGAGGAGACAGAGATAGTGAGTTGGGTCAGTCACAGATTGGCAAAAAAATTAAAAAAAAACAACGATGAGAGAAGACGACTCCAATTGGTTTTCCAGATGGGAAGAAGAGCTCCCATCTCCAGAAGAACTCATGCCCTTATCCCAAACCCTAATAACCCCTGATCTCGCCGTAGCCTTCGACATCAGAAGCCCCAACTCCAACTCCAACACCGCCACCACCAACAACAACAACACAAGCCCACCTCGAGGCCCGGCCCAGGCTCACCAGCAGCACCCTCCGCCGCCGTCTTTGAACCCTCTCCAGCCCCCGTCTTCCGCCGCAGCCCAGCCCAACTCCTCGGACTTTGGAGACTCCGCCGATTTGGGCTCTGGTGGAGGCGCTGGAGAGGAACCGGCACGGACCCTTAAGCGGCCCCGCCTTGTGTGGACCCCGCAACTCCACAAGCGGTTCGTGGACGCCGTGGCCCACCTGGGGATTAAGAACGCCGTTCCCAAGACCATAATGCAGCTGATGAGTGTAGATGGGTTGACCAGAGAGAACGTCGCCAGCCATTTGCAGAAGTACCGCCTCTACCTCAAGAGAATGCAGGGTTTATCCGGCGGAGGAGGCAGCGGGGGAGCCGGAGGAGCTGGGGCAGCGGGCTTGGGCGGGGGAGCCGATCCCGCCACCGATCATTTGTTCGCCAGCTCCCCCGTGCCAGCGCATTTTCTTCACCCGGCTGCTGCTGCGGGACGGTCCAATTCCGAGCATTTCCTGCCGTTTGTGCCGGTGGCGGCGCTGCAGCAGCACCATCACCACCAGCATCACATGGCGGCTGCGGTTGCGGCTGCAGGAGGCCATCCACAGTTTCAGGGCCAGTGCCATCACAGGCAGGTAGGGCATTTTGGGTCGCCAACAGCAGCGGTGGCGAACGGGCAATTTGAGCATCCGTTTCTCGGGCGACAGGGGCAGGCGGTTCACCGGATTGGGGCGCCGGTGCATAACGGCGTTCCAGGGTATGTGGAGGACATGGAATCGGGTAATGCTGCGGCGGCAGGCGGGAGGCAGGTTCTTACTCTATTTCCGACTGGGGAGGATTGAATTCGGGTAATGGTTAATTGCGCCTGCCACTTTTTAAAGTTGCTTTTTTCTTGCTCTTTTGTTCAATTCGGTTTTAGGGGTCATTGTGAAATTGGTGTTAGTTGTCATTGTTGTGTTAGGTGGTCTTAGTAGCAATCTTGGTGGCCGAAATGAGATCTGAGTTTCAATTTCCGGATCCAATAATTTCGGGTACGATACTAGAACATACCCTGCCACTTGGGTATGTGGAAACATCCTTTAAGAGTGACCAGGATCGATATTGGTGGTTAGTTTTCCATTGTGGTGAAAATCCTTTTTCTGTGTTTATGGACTTCTACTATGTGTAATTAAAATTGTCGGTAGCAGTCTATATGAGCGAGTCCCTTGTCTGCTTCTGTGTGGCTGAAATGTACACGTGATGTCACTCAAGCGGCAGTGATGTTTCCGAACTCGTCTACGGTGGCTAGGGTGATCGAGAGTCATGATAATTGGTCAATTTGGGTTCATAGGACGTTGGACTATCCCATTGTTATGTCAGGAATTGGATGGTTCTTTTTTCATTTCGGAGTCTTCTTATTGCTTGGGAAGGTCGTTCAATTGGGGGACTAATGATAGAGAGTGGCTGAGGCAAACGCATTGACTAATTTTGAGCTTGCAGATGAGGATAAATAAAGCTGGCAAGTCTTTTTTATGTTCTCTTAAAATCTAGAGGTGGGCTTAATAACCCTTTACGGCACTTTCGATACCGAGTGTAATGGGGTATTATCCGAGGAGTATCTTCTGTCGATGAGTCATGCCTTGTGTTTTTAGTTTAGCATTATGTAGAGATGAGTTGTACTTGTTGTACATTGTGACTCTTTTAAAAAAGACTTAAACCCCTCAATACGAGGGGATTTGTTAAGATAATTCTGATTTCATTAAAATGTTGGACATGCCTTAATGCTACATGAGATGAAAGTAGCTGTACTTTTTGTAAGAGCTTACTTGCTACTTTGATAGTTTTAAAATAGTTGTTTTTATGCCCAATTAGATTAAGAATCCAACAACACCCTTTGTAATCGGAGACTTCATTTGCGTATGATCTAAATCTCTTCTTATCATGCAATGTTTGACCTTATTCCACCACTTATGCTCACTTCTTAAACTTACAATTTGACTTATGGAGAACATAAAACTTGAAGAACTTATATAACTCATTATCTTTCTTCTTTGTTCATGCACAACATTGCTGCCCATGTTTATTGATTTTAGTTAACCTCTATCTAAAGAAAGTTGAAGGATTGTTGTGCATAAATTTAGGGCATATTAATAAGTGCTTGATGGGCAATAAAAGACAAGTGAAGATGTTAATTTGGAATTTTAATGTTCCGTAAAAGACGTAAATTCTTTCTCCTCCAAATTCTTGTAAATGACATGGAATGAACCAAAGTGTATTTTCCTTTAAACTTACTGTGAAATCTTAAGTTCAGAACACCAGGTATATGATATTATAATTGTTAAAACAAATTTCTTAGAAATCCTTATAATGCATGTTTTAGACAGCTTCCTCAAGCATAATCATCCTTTTCGTTCTTTTTTTTTTTTTCCTTTTTGTGTTAGATATTATCCCACCTACAAAGTTCTATTATGGTTTGATCTTGTTTAAGATCTGCTTAAACTTGTATTTGCTATGCAATTATCATGTATGTAATCATTAAAGCACAGGTTTTCTAACCCAAGTGACAGCAATTCATATATTTTCAATTCATATTGTAAGCTCTTAAGAATGTTGACTTTCCTTATCAAAGGAAAAAAGAAAAAAGAACGAAGAAGAATGAATTTCAACTTCTTCAAACGAACCACTATGAGAAAAAACCTGTTAGATAAACCATTCAAGCACCGAGTGAACTTGGGAAATTTTTCCTGAGTGGACGGAGCCCTTTGCTAAGCATAAGTAAACTTTGACACATTTTGCATTTACAATGCAATGCTTTAGTTTGAATCAAGCAAAGATTAAAGAAGTCTTTGCAACCGGGAGTGTCAAGCTGAATTATAAATGGACGTCCTGTAACCTAAAATCTACTCAACTTTTAGCTGCCGATGTTCTTTTATGCTAATTGACTTGTGCGGTTGTAGCTATGGGCGTCGATCTATAAGTGGCATTCCGAGCTCTCTGCCAAGGGCTTCTATCTGTCCACATGGATAATATTTTCTTTTTTCTTTTTTGTTTTTGTTTTGTTTTGTATTTTGAGGGGACATGGGTACCTTGTCTTTTGAAAATTTCAAAATTTGGTAGTTGTTTTGAGTCACTCATTTGATGATCTTCATGGGCTCCACAAAACTTTCTTTTTATACAAGTCACCGATGGATCAATGACGAGCAATTTGCTGCAATGTGGATTGTACTTTAATTTTTTTTTATTACAAATTTTGCCTTTACCTGCTGAGTGAGATCTTTCCATGTGTTCATGAAGTCTCAAAATGGCTTCAGAGAAATGATTTCTCCAATTTCCATCTGTGTATCGTTGTCATACCTTCCAATGTTCACATTAGACTTTATTGACCCAGAGAACTTGATAGCAGAAGCTTTTCCTTTTCTCTTAATTTTCCTAGGACTTTTTTTTGTTTATTTGTTGTTTTTTGTTATTCTTATTATTATTATTATTATTATTATTTTGGCTAAAGGTCCTAAGACTTGTTTGGTCAAACCATGATACGTTTTGAGTTCCTTCTACGACGCTAATATTTTTTTCCCCTTCAAATTAATTGCCTTTTTACTTGCTTGGTATATTGCTCTTTCGATCTCCAATTATCCAAAGATGTTTAAAACTCTAATCTTAAACAAAATCATTTCCCTCCTGATATTCTTGTTTTTAGATCAAAGGATTTGGATTTTATACATATGGAAACTGCAAAGTCTGGCAAAATCCTTTTTGTCAATGGCTTAAACTGTGGCTGAGTAACAAGCATTTGCATTTTTTTTTCTTTTTCCTTTTTATTTTTCTCTTTTAATGGGGTTAAGATGACTCCAATTTTTGGGAACACTGAGAAAATCTTATAATTTTAGCATTAATCTTGGGTACCGTGTAATCTCTCTCTCTCGCTCTCTCCCCTTGCCAGCCGAATTTAATTCCATAAGCTTGGTGAGTTTGTCTTTTTGTCATCTGGTACAGAATGCATGTGCCTAGTTTGTTTGCCTAACAATCTGATCTTGTGCAATAAAAGAACTAAAAGAATGGAAGTGAAAAGGACATGCCATTTAATATATTGCTGACACCATGGTCCCATGTGAAGAATAATGAAAACGTTAACATCACCATGACATATATATATAAGGCTTCATGGATATGCATGAATTGATAAATCAAATAATTAAAAAAAAAAAAAAAACCCAATTGAGAGAGGGAAAGGGTGAGATATATACCGTAGTCTGTTGCAAATATCTTTATTAAGAATGATAGATATAGAGGTAGAGATTTATATAGATTGGACTAGTACTAGTATCAGCTAATTTGTTTTTATTGAATTTAATTCATTTAACCATATCAAGAGTTGGTGTCCTTACCTAAATATATAATAATAAGGGTTATTTACCCTTTTATACCTTATATTTTAGATTTATCTAAAATATTATATGTTTGATTTTTAATGTTATTGGATATATAATTTCATATTAGATTTAATACAAAAATTTATAGTTTTTCTCAATCAATCTTTAATTTAGACCTAAAAAATTACTCAAAACCCTTAAATTGTAAAATAAAAGAATTTAAAAACTTAAGAAAACCTTATTGTAAAATAAAAGAATTTAAAAACTTAAGAAAACTTTATACCAAGGTTTTTTACTTCAAAAATGTATAGAATACCTTTAAAATGATGTTTTGTGTGTTTTTATTTTTTTTATTTCTTTTTGAAAATGTTAATTTTTTTTCCTCTTTTACTTAAAGATAGTTTGGTCATTTTAGATGTTAAAATAAACCATTGACTAAGGTATAATATAGATTTTTGTGTATTAAATATAATCTAAATATATATATTCAATAAAATCAAAAACCAAAAATAAAGTTTTTAAGTTAACCTAAAAGGCACGGTATAGAAAGATAAATAACGATAACAATACAACAAAAGTAGTCATTTTATAGAGGACAATTGTGTCTTTTTGCACTACTATTTTACCTATATTTGAGATTAGGGATTTTTTTTTTTTTTTTTTTGAGGAAAGGAATGAATTCTGTGATATTAGAAAAACACAAAAATGGATTTGTCTGATACAAAAATATAATATGTACTAGATAAATTCTTGTGATTCAATTAAACACGATAAAAATTGTATCCTGTTCTTTTTTCACACTCTACTTCTATTTCTATATAAATATTTACTTGCTTTTAAATCTTTCAAAGAAGAAAAAGGAGAGACATTGAAACATCTTTTTGGGCAATTCTTATCCATAGGAATGGAAATTAGACTTAAGCCAACATTGATTTGCCAGATTCCGAACCGCATCTTAAGCTTATGCAGGTGGAAGACAACCTGGATCTCACCAAATTAGTGATTGGGCATTGCAAAAATATTCAAACAACACTTATTATGGAAAGATAGAAACCAATAAAGATGGTTGCAATCTCAGATCAACTTTGCTTAACATAGAAACATAATAAGAATAAGAATAATAAAAAAGCTACGGAGGGAACAACATCTGCTGAGGTAGATACAGTGTCCCAGTTTTTCCAACCTGGAAAAAGAAAATAAAAAAAATCCAAAATTGCTTTGTCCAATGACTCTCCATAAATACACTTTGCATCTTCTTTTGTCTTGACTCTTGACTCTTGAATTTTTGGGAAGGACACAATGAAAGCCCACAGTGCACGTACCCGACTACTCGGCAGGGATAAATTAGAATATAATAATATACTAAAGATCTCTATTCTTAGCCCTGCTTTTTCGCTCCAACTTAACGTGTTATTTGTTCCTTTTATCATCAAGTGTTTTAAAAATTATCACATCTGTTAATGTTAAAATATTACATCTACCAATAAAAATGCATGGAAATTTGTAGTGTCCTTGTGCCCTCAATCTAAAAGTTACTTTGCAATATACTATGTTTAACCCGACACACCAACCCAGATTATATAGGTTAATAGAGAGACATAATTTTAATCTATGGATCATGGGAATCAATTTACAAGTGTTAGGTGAGCCGCTACACCACTAGGTGGTCTCCACGTGAAATTAAGTGCTATCAAAGAGAGATCCCTTGCACTAGTTTCTTTCTTCGAACAGTTACATGGCATGGTTAGATTGTTAGTGTTTTTAATGTGTAAAAAAGTTATAATCAAAGATGACATGTGTTTAATTTATTAGAAGAGTTAGGGACATATTATTATGGTGGCCGTTATATATATATATATATAGCTTGAGTCTCCAACAGGAAAAAAAAAGTGTAGAGTAAAGAAGACAGAGATACAACTTGTTCGTTCCAGAGCTATAACTTGCTTGTTCCGATCTACCCTTATTTATTTTCCCCCCCAGTTTATAAGCCACTTAAATCCAATCAATGGCAGTTCAAGGGTGACAATATAGATCGCTTTTGTGGAACTATTTAAACATGTCGACTAACGGAATTGACTTGCGTATCTGTTATTTGCTAAATGCAGTGTTCATAAAAAGACGCAATTTTAAAAATAATAAATTTACAGGAAATTGTTTAAAATTAAACCCCAAACTCCATATTTTTTCAAAATGCGCGTAAGAGGAAGTGTTTAGTGATGCAGGAACAGGCCGAAGTGTTTAGTGATGCAAAAACAGGCCAGCCCGGTCTGGTCTGTTCTCCTTAGGCCCACTGCGGGCTGTTGGTCGGCCCGGCCCGGCCCAACCCACGGGCCAATTTTTCATGGGTCGTGCCGTGGGCCGTGTCAGGCTATGCTGTGGGCCTTAAATGGACCAGCTAATCTTGGCTCATCATGGGTTTAAATGGGCCAGCCCATTTAAGCATGTAATTTTCAATTTTTTTATTTTTATTTTTTATTTTTGAATTTTTAAATAAGTTAACAAATATAAAAGTTTAAATAGTCAAGGAAAATATAAAAATGATATTTTATTTACGATTGCCTCATTAAAAACCTTTTCAAGGAAAACCCACTAGGACAAAACCTTGGTAAGAAAAAAAGAGTACAATCGGGATAATTATACATAAGATGTTTACAAAATTACTAAAAACAAAAAAAAATAAAAAACATAAAAAATATTGTTCATAATTAATTACAACGTATTACTCCTAGTGAGAGTATCAGAAATGTCCAAATTTTCAAAGTCATCAACCTAATCATCTTGAACTTTTTGGCTTCTTCTGCGAGCATCCTCCCAATCTTTGACGCACATTACTGCTTCCAGAATATCGTCACTCATACATGCACGCCGTTCATCAAGTACTCTACCACTGCAACTAAATACTTGTTTACTTGCAACTATGGACACTAGTATGGCTAGTATATCACGAGCCATTTTAGAGAGCACGGGAAAAGTGTTAGACATATATGCCCTAAGGAGTAAAGACATGTATACCCTAAGGAGTAAAAATGTAATAAGTTTTTGGAGACATTTTTATCAATAAAGAATTTATTTATTGTTTATATACCAAATCATGTCCTTTTTACGTTCATATTTGTTGAATGTATGTTAAGCAAACAAAAGTCTGAGACTATCAGTCTAAACTTTAAGAATTGGGCATATGATGGATAGATTATGCGGAAGACACGATTCTTAACATGATGGTCAAAATCATAAGATCCGCAATTGAGGGAATAAAGTTGGGCGTTTTATTCATGTAAAGATTGTTATGTTGTCTATATCCCAATTGAGAGATGGTTTGTCTTGGCCATCGGAGGTGGACTCCGTGAATGGAAACATTGGCACAATGTCATAGGTAACAATAAGTTGGATCGGGACATAAAGTGAATTGATTTGGATTAATAATTCTGTCTCGGCAAATCGATTCACTTTAGACAATCATTTGTATTGTATCTTAATCCTGAGATGAATAGTGGGCCCGTTGTCTTGACTTGTGTCATAAGAGTACCAAAGGGTGACACCCACATCTTAATAGTGGTATGCATGTCGGTACGTTAGAGGCATGACTCTTGATAGCGTAGACATGTTATTCATAGATATGGAATCCATAGCTCCTCTTTAGGAGTAGTGATATCCTCTTATATACGTTATCTTGTAATTGAAAAACCGGAGCGCTCAACCATTTGGATACATAGGTGTAACCGAATGGTATACTGTCTTTAGATGGTAAGTTTTTCGATGGTGAGATAATGGAACGTAAGATAAAAATAATCGGGAAGGTAAGATAGAACTTGTCCTTAAGCCGATTATGGATAATTATATGGGGATACGATACACTAAGATATGTCATGGAGACTTAGCTATATGGGCTTCGTTATTCTATGTAGTTCGAGAGTGTAGCTCCAAACTTTTAGTGGAGTAGCGTTGGAGTTGATACTTATGAAATGCATATTTGAGATATTGGGTTTCATAATTATCAAGAGCTTAAACTATATAGGTCTATTTGATCCCATTTGCTAGCTCACAACATCCTGTAACGATACGGCATGTTTTACTACCAATTGGTGACTTATGTCAGATTTATTAGATTGATTGAGATTTAGAAAGAATCAAATAAGTCATGTCTGTTTATCGGTTGAATTAATTTTGTGATAAAATTAATTCAAGATAAACTTGTTGAATTATTGAGATTGGATAATTCTTGTTTGTTTATCAGTTGATTTAATTTTGAATAAATTAGATCAAGACAAACTTGTAGAATTATTAGGAATTCATTTATTTTCCTAGAGATTATCTAGATAAAGTTGTTTTATTCAGATAACTTTTCTATTGAGTTATTTGAATTAAAACTGAGACTTTATCCTATAGAATCTCGGGTGAAAAATAAAAGATTCGCTGAGATATTAATCGGTAGTTTGGCATACTGATCCTCAAATTCGGCTTGCCGATGGGGCTTGTTCGGCATGCCAATCATCCTGATTGGCCTACCAATGAGCGAAGGATAAGATCACGCGTTTTTACGCAGATCTTATCAGATATTGATTCGAATTTGATTCTGATTCGAATTTTGAGACCTAATCTGATAAGGACTGACCCTGGTGTTGGAAAAAAGACTGCGCAGTGGAATTTTAAAAATTTTTATATCAGAGTAATTTCAAACCACAAGTTTGACATGCTATATGTATAAATTGACCAGATCTTACTAACCTTTATGTGCTGAAGAACCTCCGCAATCTGTGAAGAGAAATAACGTTCCAAAAGAGCCTCAACCAACTGGTCTTCTTAGCTATTCTCTAACTATGACCAGAGTGAGTGTGGGTTCACATGTACAGCTCTTCCACCGGTGATTCTCCTTCCAACCAATCGAGAGAACCCAAAGCAAGTGTTCGTGACTTGTGAACAAAAGCTCTCAAGGAGTTTGCAGATTCTTAGTAGCAGAGTATCACTCTTAATCTCTCAATTGATCTAATCTGATTAGCATGTGAGAATCACTCCCTATTTATAGAGGTTGGCCCTAGGGTCAGTCCTTATTAGAATAGGTCTCAAAATTCAGATCAAAATCAAATTCGGATCAATATCTGATAAGATCCACATGGAAACGCGCGATCTTATCCTTCGCTGATCGGCAGGCCGAACACGACCATCGGTAGGCCGAACACGTGTATCGGCAGGCCGAACTGTCGAATAAAAAATCTCTGCAAATCTTTTATTTTTCACCTGAGATTCTAAAGGATAAAGTCTCAGTTTTAATTCAAATAAGCTAATAGAGAAGTTATCTAATCAAAACAACTTTATCTAGATAATCTCTAAGAAAATAAATGAATTCCCAATAATTTTACAAGTTTATCTTGATCTAATTTATCCAAAATTAAATCAACCGATAAACAGACAAGAATTATCCAATCCCAATAATTCAACAAGTTTATCTTGAATTAATTTTTATTACAAAATTAATTCAACCGATAAACTAGACATGAATTATTTAATTCGTCCAAATTTAACCAATCTGATAAATTTGACATAAGTCACCAATTATTGGAAAAGCATGCCGTGTCGTTACAGGATGTTGTGAGCTAGCAAAGGGGACCAAATGGACCTATATAGCTCAAGCTCCTGATAATTACGAAACCCAATATCCTAGATATATATTTCATAATTATCAACTCCAACGCTACTCCACTAAAAGCTTGGAGCTGCACTCTCGAACTACATAGAATTAAGAAGCCCGTATAGCTAAATCTCCATGACATATCATAGTGTATCGTATCCCCATATGATAATCCATAATCGGCTTAAGGATAAGTTCTGTCTTACCTTCTCGATTATTTTTATCTTACGTTCGATCATCTCACCATTAGAAAACTTACCATCCAAAGACAGTATACCATTCGGTTATACCTATGTATCCAAATGGTTGAGCGCTCCAGTTTTTAAATTACAGGATAACGCATATAAGAGGATATCATTACTCCTAAAAAGGAGCTATGGATTTCATATCTATGAATAACAAGTCTACACCATCAAGAGTCATGCCTCCGACATACCTAGCATGTATACCACTATTAAGATGTGGGTGTCACCCTTTGGTACATCAAAAGACACAAGTCAAGACAACGGGCCCACTATTCATCTCAGGATTAAGATACAACACAAATGATTGTCTAAAGTGAAATCGATTTGCCGACACAAAATTATTAATCCAAATCAATTCACTTTATATCCTGATCCAACACATCGTCATCTATGACAACGTGCCAATGTTTCTATTCACGGAGTCCATCTCTGATGGTCAAGACAAACCATCTCCCAATTGGGATATAGACAACATAACAATCTTTGCATGAATAAAGCGCCCAACTTTATTCCCTTGATTGCGGATCTTATATTTTAGACCTCACCTTAAGAATTATGTCTTCCGCATAATCTGTCCATCATATGCCCAATTCTTAAGGTTTAGACCGACAGTTTCAGACTATTGTTTGCTTAGCATACATTGAACAAATATAAACGTAAAGAGGACAAGATTTGGTATATAAATAATGAATAAATTCTTTATTGATAAAAATGTCTCCAAAAACTTATTACATTTTTACTCCTTACGGCATACATGTCTAACAATCTCCCACTTGCACTAAGTGAGTAAATATGACAAATCTTACATCCCCATTGCTTCCACATGCCTTTCGAAGACTCTCCCAATAAGTGTCTTCGTAAATGGATCAACTAAATTGTCCTCTGAAGCGATCTTGCACACCGTGACATGCCCGCCCTCAACGAAGTTCTTTATCACATGATACCTTCGATCAATGTGCTTACTCTTCTTGTGAAATCTTGGTTCCTTAGCATTAACTACCGCCGCACTGTTATCACAGTACAGTGATACCGCCTTATCCATACCAGGAATAACCTCAAGATTCTCAAGGAACTTGCAGAGTCACACTGCTTCTTTCTAAGCATCACTAGCTACTACATACTCGGCCTCCATCGTTGAATACAAAGTGCAATCTTGCTTAGTACTTCTCCAACTAATTGCACCGCCGCCCAGAGTAAACACAAAACCCGAAGTCGATTTCTTAGAATCCAGACAAGATTGAAAATCTGAATCAGTATATCTTAGAGGAGTCAGGTCGTCACCCGAATATACAAGCATATACCATCGAATCCTTCTCAGGTACTTGAAAATGTGCTTTACTGCAACCCAATGGTTCGGTCCTGGATCCGCCTGAAATCGACTTACAATCCTATCTGCATAGCTAATATCCGGTCGTGTGCAAAGCATGGCATACATGAGACTACCCACTGCCGAAGCATAAGGCACCTTCTTCATGTATTCTCTTTCTTCATAAGACTTTGGAGAGTTTTTCTTAGAAAGAGTAATTCCAGACCTAGATGGTTGCCCACCTTTCTTGAAATCCTGCATTGCAAACCTCCTGAGAATTTTATCTATGTAGCCGGCCTGGGACAAAGCTATATTTTGTTCTTCCTATCTCGAAAGATCTGGATACCAAGAACAAAATTGGCCTCATCCAAATCCTTCATGTCAAACTGCTTGGTCAACCATAATTTGACCGATGACAATGCCCAATGTCATTGTCAATTAGCAGAATTTCATCTACATAGAGCAGTAGAAAAACCACATTCCCATCCTTAATGTGTTTGTAAACACATGGTTCATCCACATTTTGTGAGAACCCATAAGTCTTAATCACTTGATCAAATCTTATGTTCCAAGAACGAGAAGCCTACTTAAGTCCATAAATTGACTTTAGCAGCTTACAAACCTTGCCCTCTTGATTCGTGACCTTGAACCCATCTGGTTGTTCCATATAAATGGACTCATCAAGATAGCCATTCAAAAAAGCTGTCTTGACATCCATCTATCAAATCTCGTAGTCGAGAGCAGCAGCTATGGATAAGAGAATCCGGATGGATTAAGCATGGCTATAGGGGAAAAGGTTTCCTCATAATCAATTCATTCCTTTTGCATATAACCCTTAGCTACCAGTCTAGCCTAAAAGGTTTCGATCTTTCCATCCATTCCTCTTTTCCTCTTGTAGATCCACTTACACCCTATGGGTTTTACCCCTTCGGGAAGATCCACAAGCTCCCAGACCTGATTAGTCTCCATAGACTTCATCTCTGTGTTCATGACCTCTGTCTAGAGTTTTGAATCAACATCCTCCATAGCTTCTGCGTAAGTATAAGGATCCCTGTTATGTTCATCCGGTTCAGCCAAGAAGACCTCCTCATTGAACATATACCTCTCAGGTTGACGCCCGATCCTCCCAGTACGCCGAAACCCCTGAGGTTGTTGTTCAAGTTTGTTTGGTTTTTCTACACTGATCGGAACGGTTTCATTCGGAACGTCTGGACTAATCGGATCACTCCTTAACTCCTCAAGCACCACTTTGCTTTGAGGTTTAAAGTCGTTCATGTAACTCTCCTCAAGGAAAGTTGCATTAGTTGAAACCACAAACACGCAAACTTCCGAATGTGCTTCCAACCTATTTGGATCCTTAAACAGGACATGAGCCGGACATCCCCATATGCGAATATGGTTTAATGATGTCTTCCTACTCGTCCATAACTTGTGAGGAGTTTTAGGGACCGATTTTGAAGGCACATTGTTCAAAAGATAAGATGTTGTTTGTAGTGCATATCCCCAAAAGGATAAAGGCAATGATGAATAACTCATCATGGACCTAATCATGTCCAACAAAGTCCTATTTCTTCTCTCCACTACGCCATTCTACTACAGAGTGCCTGGCGCAGTCAAATGGGATAAAATCCCATTCTCTAACAAGTGTTCTAAAAACTCATCAGAAAGGTATTCCCCACCTCGATCTGATCGAAGTGCTTTTATGGGTCTACCCAATTGATTTTCCACTTTAGCCCAAAACTCCCTGAACTTGTCAAAAATTTTGCTTTTGTGGTGCATCAGGTACACATACCCATATCTTGAGTAATCGTCAATAAAAGTGACAAAGTACTCATACCCTCCTCGTGCCCGGATATTCATGGGTCCACAAACATCACTATGCATAAGTTCTAGAACCCCTTTGGCCCTTTTACCCTTAGACCCGAATGGTCTTTTGATCATTTTACCCTCCAAACAAGATTCACATTAAGGTATAGATTCCACCTTTAAGTGACTTAAAGGTCCATCCCTTACCAACCTTTGAATCCTATTCAGGTTAATATGACCAAGGTGCAAATGCCAAAGATAAGCCTTATTAGAGTGAGAAGTTTGAAGTCTTTTAGAGTTATTATCATTCATCTTAACATTAAGCAATAAGTCCATCTTAGGTTTGATAAAATATAGATTATTTTGCATCCATCCAGAACAGATAAAAGATTTTTTTTTTACGAATCACCACTTTATCATTAAAAAAAACCAAGTAGGAGTCGTTAAATAAACAAGCTACAGAAATTAAATTCCTTTTAAATTTAGGAACATAAAAACAATCTTGCAAAAATAAATTCCTATAATTATCAAAATAAAGATGGACGTCTCCCACTGCTTCCGCTGAGACCAAGGATCTATCGCCCATCCGAAGCACAAAGTCTTCATACAGCAGACTTCTAGTTTCTTTGATCCCCTTCAGAGAAATACAAACATGATTAGTTGCACCAGAATCTATGACCCATATGTCACTAGATTCCTTAACTAAACAAGTTTCTAAATACAGAAGATCACACCTACCTCCTTTGGAAAGGAAGTCCTTGCAATGCTTCTTGATATGCCCGACCTTCCCACAGAAGAAGCACTTAAGCTTCTTTGGGTTCTTTTTCTTCTTCTTCTTCTTCTTGCTCTTGGTAGTAGTAGGAATAGGAGATTTCCTATTCTTGGCCTGTTGCCTCTTTCCATTGCCAGAGTTAGGATTGGAACCAGAAGCAACTACCATGTTGGCCTCTCCACCCGCAGGAGACTCCCTGATCAGCAGTTCAAACTCCTATAACTGTTTCATCAGTTCTGTCAAGGTCATATCTCGTCTATTGCTCAAATTAATGTAGCTCTAAACGGAATAAATTTCTTAGACAAAGTCTCAAAGACCATAGTCATCTGAGTTTCAGCATCGACGTCGGCTCCATTGGTTTAAGCCTCAGCAAGGTAACCTATGACCAACATCATGTGCTCCTTTACAGATGTCCCCAGCCTCTGTCTACAGTTTAAGAGTTTCCAAAGCGCCCCTTGCCGCTATGTTTTGGCTTGGCCTCGAAACATATCCTCAAGATTATCCAAGATCTGCTTCGTAGTCTCATAATCTTGATGTTGAGCCAGTAGCACGTTGTTCATGCTAGCCATAACATAGCAGCAGGCCTGATCATTAGCATCTTTCCAGCGATGGTACGCTTGGAATTGCTCATTAGATGAGTCTCCTATAGGCTCGGGAGGACAATGGGTTGTCAGTACATATTTTAGTTTTTCAAAGGATAGGACGATATTCAGGTTTCGTTTTCAATCGTTATAGTTCTCACCGGTTAACTGGTTTTTGTCAAGTATCAATGATAAAGCGTTTTTAGACATTTTTAATCTACAATAAAGAATCTGTTGGAAACAAAGTGCGCAGCAGAATTTTATAAAATTTTTCATCAGAGTATTTTCCAAAACACAAGTTTGACATGTTATATGTATAAATTAAACAGATCTTACTAACCTCAGTGTGCCGAAGAACCTTCGCGACCTGTGTAGAGAAGTAACGTTCCAGAAGAGCCTCAACCAACTGGTCTTCTTTGCTATTCTCTATCCACAACCGGAGTGAGTGTGGGCTCACACGTACAGCTCTTCCACCGGTGACTCTCCTTCCAACCAATAGAGAGAACCCAAAGCTAGTGTTCGTGATTTGTGAACAAAAGCTCTCAGGGAGTTTTCAGATGCTCACTAGAAGAGTATCACTCTTAATCTCTCAAATTGATCTGAGTAAATCATTAGACTCACTCCCTTTTTATACCTATTGGTCCTTGGGGTCAGTCCATATCAGATTAGGTCTCAAAAATCGAAACAGAATCAAGTTCGGATCAATATCTGATAAGATACGCGTGAAAAACGCGTAATCTTAACTGTCGCGGCCGGCATGCCGAACTGTGTGATAGGCAGGCCGAACTGGCTAGTTCGGCAGGCTGAACTTTCTGATAGGCAGGCCGAACTGCCGAGAAAAAATCTCCGCGAATCTTTTATTTTCCACCCGAGATTCTAAAGGATAAAGTCTCAGTTTTGATTCAAATAGCCCAATAGAAAAGATATCTGATCAAAACAAACTTTATCAAGATAATCTCTAAGAAAATAAATCAATTCACAATAATTCTACAAGTTTATCTTGTTCTAATTGTCCAAAATTAAAACAACCGATAAACAGACAAGAATTATCCGAACGCCATAATTCAACAAGTTCATCTTGAACTAATTTCTTACATAATTAATTCAACCGATAAACAGACATGAATTATTTGATTCTTATAAATTTTAAACCAATCTGATAAATCCGACATAAGTCACCAATTATTGGAAAAGCACGCCGTGTCGTTACAGGATTTTGTGAGCTAGCAAAGGGGACCAAAATGGACCTATAAAGTTCAAGCTCATGATAATTATGAAACCCAATATCCCAGATATACATTTCACAATTATCAACTCCAACGCTACTCCACTAAAAGCTTGGAGCTGCACTCTCGAACTTTATAGAATTACGAAGCTCGTGTAGCTAAGTCTCCATGACATATCATAGTGTATCGCATCCCCATATGATCATCCATAACCGGCTTAAGGACAAGTTCTGTCTTACCTTCCCAATTATTTTTATCTTACGTTCCATTGTCTCACCATTAGAAAACTTACCATCCAAAGATAGTATACCATTCGGTTACACCTATGTATCCAAATGGTTGAGCGCTCCAGTTTTCCAATTACAGGACAACGCATATAAGAGGATATCATTACTCCTAAAGAGGAGCTATGGATTCCATATCTATGAATAACAAGTCTACGCTACCAAGAGTCATGCCTCCAACGTACCGGCATGCATGCCACTATAGAGATGTGGGAGTCACTCATTGGTACATCAAAAGACATAAATCGAGACAACGGGCCCATTATTCATTTCAGGATTAAGATACAATACAAATGATTGTCTAAAGTGAATCGATTTGCCAAGACAGAATTATTAATCCAAATCAATTCACTTTATGTCCCGATCCAACACATCGTCACCTATGACAACGCGCCAATGTTTCTATTCACGGAGTCCAACTCCGATGGCCAAGACAAACCATCTCCCAAAGGGATATAGACAACATAACAATCTTTACATGAATAAAGCGCCCAACTTTATTCCCTCGATTGCGGATCATATATTTTAGACCATCACCTTAAGAGTCGTGTCTACCGCATAATCATCCCATCATATGCCCAACTCTTAAGGTTTAGGCTGACAGTCTCAGACTACTGTTTGCTTATCATACATTCAACAAATATGAACGTAAAGAGGACAATATTTGGTATATATAAATGAATAAATTCTTTATTGATAAAAATGTCTCCAAAAACGTATTACATTTTTACTCCTTAGAGCATACATGTCTAACAATCTCCCACTTGCACTAAGTGAGTAAATACTGCAAATTTCGCATCCCCATAGCTTCCACATGCCTTTCGAAGACTCTCCCAGAAAGTGTCTTCGTAAATGGATCAGCTAAATTGTCCTCTGACGCGATCTTGCACACCGTGACATGCCCGCTCTCAACGAAGTCCTTTATCACATGATACTTCCGATCAATATGCTTACTCTTCTTATGAAATCTTGGTTCCTTAGCATTAGCTACCGCCGCACTGTTATCACAGTACAATGATACCGCTTTATCCACACCAGGAACTACCTCAAGATCCCCAAGGAACTTGCGGAGCCACACTGCTTCTTTCGAAGCATCACTAGCCGCCACATACTCGGCCTCCATCGTTGAATCCGAAGTGCAATCTTGCTTCGCACTTCTCCAACTGATGGCACCGCCACCAAGAGTAAACACAAACCCTGAAGTCGATTTCCTAGAATCCAGGCAGGATTGAAAATCTGAATCAGTGTATCCTAGAGGAGTCAAGTCCTCACCTGAATACACAAGCATAAACCCTCGAGTCCTTCTCAGGTACTTGAAAATATGCTTTACCGCAGCCCAATGGTTCGGTCCTGGATCCGCCTGAAATCGACTCACTATCCCGACCGCATAGCTAATATCCGGTCGAGTGCAAAGCATGGCATACATGAGACTACCCACTGCCGAAGCATAAGGCACCTTCTTCATGTATTCTCTTTCTTCATAAGACTTTGGAGAGTCTTTCTTAGAAAGAGTAATTCCAGACCTAGATGGTTGCCCACCTTTCTTGGAATCCTGCATTGCAAACCTCCTGAGAATTTTATCTATGTAGCTGGCCTGTGACAAAGCTATCATTTTGTTCTTCCTATCCCGAAAGATCTGGATACCGAGAACAAAATTAGCCTCACCCAAGTCCTTCAAGTCAAACTGCTTGGTCAACCATAATTTGACCGATGACAACGCCCCAACGTCATTGCCAATTAGCAGAATGTATCTACATAGAGTAATAGAAAAACCACCTTCCCATTCTTAATGTGTTTGTAAACACATGGTTCATCCACATTTTGTGAGAACCCATAAGTCTTGATCACTTGATGAAATCTTATGTTCCAAGAACGAGAAGCCTGCTTAAGTCCATAAATTGACTTTAGCAGCTTACAAACCTTACCCTCTTGACCCGCGACCTTGAACCCGTCTGGTTGTTCCATATAAATGGACTCATCAAGATAGCCATTCAAAAAAGCCGTCTTGACATCCATCTGCCAAATCTCGTAGTCGAGAGCGGCAGCTATGGACAAGAGAATCTGGATGGACTTAAGCATGGCTACAGGCGAAAAGGTTTCCTCATAATCGATTCCTTCCTTTTGCGTATAACCCTTAGCTACCAGTCTAGCCTTAAAGGTTTCGACCTTTCCATCCACTCCTCTTTTCCTCTTGTAGATCCACTTACTCCCTATGGGTTTTACCCCTTCGGGAAGATCCACAAGCTCCCAGACCCGATTAGTCTCCATAGACTTCATCTCAATGTTCATGGCCTCTGTCCAGAGTCTTGAATCAACATCCTCCATAGCTTCTGCGTAAGTATAAGGATCCCTGTCATGTTCATCCGGTTTAGCCAAAAAGACCTCCCCATTGAACATATACCTCTCAGGTTGACGCCCGATCCTCCCACTACACCGAAGCCCCTGAGGTTGTTGTTCAGGTTTGTTTGGTTTTTCTACACCGATCGGAATGGTTTCGTTCGGAACCTCCGGAGTAAACGGATTACCCCTCAACTCCTCAAGCACCACTTTGCTTTGAGGTTTAAAGTCGTTCATGTAACTCTCCTCAAGGAAAGTTGCATTAGTTGAAACCACGACTTTATTTTCCTTTGGGTTATAAAAATAACCCCCTTTAGTCCCTTTTGGATATCCTACAAACACGCAAACTTCTGAACGTGCTTCCAACTTATTCGGATCCTTAAACAGGATATGAGCTGGACATCCCCATATGCGAATATGGTTTAAGGATGTCTTCCGTCTTGTCCACAACTCGTGAGGAGTTTTAGGGACCGATTTTGAAGGCACATTGTTCAAAAGATAACATGCGGTTTGTAGTGCATATCCCCAAAAGGATAAAGGCAATGATGAATAACTCATCATGGACCGAATCATGTCCAACAAAGTCCTATTCCTTCTCTCTGCTACGCCATTTTGTTGCGGAGTGCCCGGCGCAGTCAAATGGGATAAAATCCCATTCTCTAACAAGTGTCCCAAGAACTCATCAAAAAGGTATTCCCCACCTCGATCAGATCGAAGTGCCTTTATGGGTCTACCCAATTGCTTTTCCACTTCAGCCCGAAACTCCCTGAACTTATCATAAGTTTCGCTTTTGTGGTGCATTAGGTACACATACCCATATCTTGAGTAATCGTCAATAAAAGTAACGAAGTACTCATACCCTCCTCGTGCCCGGATGTTCATCGGTCCGCAAACATCACTATGTACAAGTTCTAGAACCCCTTCGGCCCTATTGCCCTTAGACCCGTATGGTCTTTTGGTCATTTTACCCTCCAAACAAGACTCACATTCAGGTATAGATTCCACCTTTAAGTGACTTAAAGGTCCATCCCTTACCAACCTTTGAATCCTATTTAGGTTAATATGGCCAAGGCGCAAATGCCAAAGATAAGTCTTATTAGAGTGAGAAGTTTTAAGTCTTTTTGAGTCATTATCATTTATCTCAGCATTAAGCAATAGGTCCATCTTAGGTTTGATAAAATATAGATTATTTTGCATCCATCCAGAACAGATAAAAGATTTGTTTTTACGAATCACCACTTTTTCATTAAAAGATACCACGTAGGAGTCTTTAAATAAAGAAGATACAGAAATTAAATTCCTTTTAAATTTAGGAACATAAAAACAATCTCGCAAAATTAAACTCCTATAATTATCAAAATAAAGATGGACATCTCCCACTGCTTCCGCTGAGACCAAGGATCCATCGCCCATCCGAAGCGTTAAGTCTTCACGAAGTAGACTTCTCGTTTCTTTGAATCCCTGCAGAGAAACACAAACATGATTAGATGCACCGGAATCTATGACCCAAATGTCACTGGATTCCTCAACCAAACAAGTTTCTAAATATAGAAGATCACACCTACCTCCCTTGGAAAGGAAGTCCTTGCAATGCTTCTTTATATGCCCGACCTTACCACAAAAGAAGCACTTAAGCTTCTTTGGGTTCTTCTTCTTCTTCTTCTTGCTCTTGGTAGCAATAGGAATAGAAGACTTCCCACTTTTGGCCCGTTGCTTCTTTCCATTCCCAGAGTTAGGATTGGAACCAAAAGCAGCTACCATATTGGCCTCTCCGCCAGCAGGAGACTCCCTGATCAGCAGTTCAAACTCTTGTAACTGTTTCATCAGTTCTGTCAAGGTCATATCCCGTCTATTGCTTAGATTAAAAGTAGCTCTAAACGGAATAAATTCCTTAGACAGAGTCTCAAAGACCATAGTCATCTGAGTTTCAGCATCGATGTCGGCTCCATTGGTTTGAGCCTCAGCGAGGTAACCCATGACCAACATCATGTGCTCCTTTACAGATGTCCCCGGTCTCTGTCTACAGTTTAAGAGTTTCTGAAGCGCCCCTTGCCGCTTTGTTATGGCCTGGCCTCCAAACATGTCCTCAAGATTATCCAAGATCTGCTTCGCAGTCTCATAATCCTGATGTTGAGCCTGCAGCACGTTATTCATGCTAGCCATAACATAGCAGCGGGCCTGATCATTAGCATCTTTCCAGCGGTCGTACGCTTGGAATTGCTCATTACTTGAGTCTCCCGTAGGCTCAGGAGGACAAGGAGTTGTCAGAACATATTTCAGTTTCTCAAAGGAAAGGACGATGTCCAGGTTCCGTTTTCAATCATTATAGTTCTCACCGGTTAATTGGTTTTTATCAAGTATCGATGATAAAGCGTTTTTAGACATTTTCAATCTTCAATAAAGAATCATATACCAAACATAAGCAAACATATATAATAATTTAGTAAGATAACACAATCATGTAAAATCATACAAATGTGTTTATGTGTCAAAACCTTGAAAATATCACAACCTTACAACGATAATTCCCAACTCAGAATTCAACAAGCTCCTAGGGGAGTCATGCCAAATTCAATCAGGAACACGGATCCCCTCCTGATTAATATATGCCATCCAGGACCCGTATGATCCAGCATATACTAATAATCGTTTCTTTGGCCATTAATTTTATTAACAGAGCTCCTAGGGGAGGTTAATAATAAAATTAACGTGAGTGTATAACCACCGTTTTAATATTTTATCCATGATTTATAATCACCACCTAGGGGTGTGCAACCATAAATCATACTAAAATACCTTATCCTTTCAGAGATCCAATCTGGTACATGATAGAAATCCCTTCCTAGGGGTTGGGACCATCATGTTCTTCCTATGGACCAACGATGGAGGCCTTAGGTTCTCTCTTCGAAAACCTTCTCCCACTCAATCTTTTGAAGTCAAGGTTTTATTTTGAAATTATGCATGAACAAATTTAATATGAGCGGCACTCCCTATTCTATATGACATGTTATCAATATACATGGTAAATCATATTATAATGCAGACAAGCAAAGCAATCAAGCAAAGCTACAAGCATAATAATAATAATAACCGTAATATTATGGTTCCACCCTAGAGAATAGAAAAACTAAGATTACAAGAGAATAATCGAGACATTTATCAATTCTTCATCCTTGAATCCTCAAGCTGTATCCTTCTTCATGTAATATCCATCTTCAAGTCCTCAATCCCGTATGAATCGAACACTTCATATTTCCGGTCATATCCAAATTTAATGTTTCTCAGAATCGTCCCAAAAATAAAATTAAAACTGCACCAAAAAATTGCACCTTTTCTGGACACCTGGCTGCTCTCGGTCGGCAGGCCGATCTGTATGATAGGCCGACCAATCATGGTGGTTCGGCCTGCCGAACATGAAGGTTCGGCCTGCCGGCAGAGCACCAAAATTTCTGCCCCACTGTCGGCCTGCCGGACCGTACGTCCGGCCTACCGATCTGTGACCTTCGGCCTGCCGAACTGTGAGGTCCGGCATGCCGACCGAGTAGAAAACCCTCAATCTAGAAAATACAATTTTAATGCAATTCATCAATTTTATTTTCAACAATTCAAAAACATAAAATTAGAGACTCAGGAAATACCTGGAGGCGCCATCATCAATCTTTAAGTTCCGACTTCTCGTTCCGTCTTCTCCGAATAATTATTTAATTACAAAATTCTTACAAATTAAAAATTAAATAATAATTCCTAGACGGAGATGATAGTCCGCCATCTAATTACATGAAAAACCTAGATACACATTCTAACCTCTAAGGAACCATAACCGGTATTAATTAATTAATAAATAATTAAACAACAATTTAATCAACCATAATTAATTAATAAACATTCACCATATAATCCATGACAACATATATATTATATAGAAACCTAGAGTGCCATCTCTCTATAAAATTTAATTCAAGCATTGGAGAGATTAAGATCACAAAATTTATGCATATAACATGATCACAAACTTGCAAATTTATGTAAAAACCTCGGCTCTGATACCAATTGTTGGAAACAAAGTGCGCAGCAGAATTTTATAAAATTTTTCATCAGAGTATTTTCCAAAACACAAGTTTGACATGTTATATGTATAAATTAAACAGATCTTACTAACCTCAGTGTGCCGAAGAACCTCCGCGACCTGTGTAGAGAAGTAACGTTCCAGAAGAGCCTCAACCAACTGGTCTTCTTTGCTATTCTCTATCCACAACCGGAGTGAGTGTGGGCTCACACGTACAGCTCTTCCACCGGTGACTCTCCTTCCAACCAATAGAGAGAACCCAAAGCTAGTGTTCGTGATTTGTGAACAAAAGCTCTCAGGGAGTTTTCAGATGCTCACTAGAAGAGTATCACTCTTAATCTCTCAAATTGATTTGAGTAAATCATTAGACTCACTCCCTTTTTATACCTATTGGTCCTTGGGGTCAGTCCATATCAGATTAGGTCTCAAAAATCGAAACAGAATCAAGTTCGGATCAATATCTGATAAGATACGCGTGAAAAACGCGTAATCTTAACTGTCGCGGTCGGCATGCCGAATTGTGTGATCGACATGCCGAACTGTGTGATAGGCAGGCTGAACTGGCCAGTTCGGCAGGCCGAACTTTCTGATAGGCAGGCCGAACTGCCGAGAAAAAATCTCCGCGAATCTTTTATTTTCCACCCGAGATTCTAAAGGATAAAGTCTCAGTTTTGATTCAAATAGCCCAATAGAAAAGATATCTGATCAAAACAAACTTTATCAAGATAATCTCTAAGAAAATAAATCAATTCACAATAATTCTACAAGTTTATCTTGTTCTAATTGTCCAAAATTAAAACAACCGATAAACAGACAAGAATTATCCGAACGCCATAATTCAACAAGTTCATCTTGAACTAATTTCTTACATAATTAATTCAACCGATAAACAGACATGAATTATTTGATTCTTATAAATTTTAAACCAATCTGATAAATCTGACATAAGTCACCAATTATTGGAAAAGCACGCCGTGTCGTTACAGGATTTTGTGAGCTAGTAAAGGGGACCAAAATGGACCTATAAAGTTCAAGCTCATGATAATTATGAAACCCAATATCCCAGATATACATTTCACAATTATCAACTCCAACGCTACTCCACTAAAAGCTTGGAGCTGCACTCTCGAACTTTAAAGAATTACGAAGCTCGTGTAGCTAAGTCTCCATAACATATCATAGTGTATCGCATCCCCATATGATCATCCATAACCGGCTTAAGGACAAGTTCTGTCTTACCTTCCCGATTATTTTTATCTTACGTTCCATTGTCTCACCATTAGAAAACTTACCATCCAAAGATAGTATACCATTCGGTTACACCTATGTATCCAAATGGTTGAAAGCTCCAGTTTTCCAATTACAGGACAACGCATATAAGAGGATATCATTACTCCTAAAGAGGAGCTATGGATTCCATATCTATGAATAACAAGTCTACGCTACCAAGAGTCATGCCTCCAACGTACCGACATGCATGCCACTATAGAGATGTAGGAGTCACCCATTGGTACATCAAAAGACATAAGTCGAGACAACGGGCCCATTATTCATTTCAGGATTAAGATACAATACAAATGATTGTCTAAAGTGAATCGATTTGCCAAGACAGAATTATTAATCCAAATCAATTCACTTTATGTCCCGATCCAACACATCGTCACCTATGACAACGCGCCAATGTTTCTATTCACGGAGTCCAACTCCGATGGCCAAGACAAACCATCTCCCAAAGGGATATAGACAACATAACAATCTTTACATGAATAAAGCGCCCAACTTTATTCCCTCGATTGCGGATCATATATTTTAGACCATCACCTTAAGAGTCGTGTCTACCGCATAATCATCCCATCATATGCCCAACTCTTAAGGTTTAGACTGACAGTCTCAGACTACTGTTTGCTTATCATACATTCAACAAATATGAACGTAAAGAGGACAATATTTGGTATATATAAATGAATAAATTCTTTATTGATAAAAATGTCTCCAAAAACGTATTACATTTTTACTCCTTAGAGCATACATGTCTAACAGAATCATATGCCAAATATAAGCAAACATATAATAATAATTTAGTAAGATAACACAATCATGTGAAATCATACAAATGTGTTTATGTGTCAAAACCTTGAAAATATCACAACCTTACAACGATAATTCCCAACTTAGAATTCAACAAGCTCCTAGGGGAGTCATGCCAAATTCAATTAGGAATACGGATCCCCTTCTGATTAATATATGTCATTCAGGACCCGTATGATCCAGCATATATTAATAATTGTTTCTTTGACCATTAATTTTATTAACAGAGCTCCTAGGGGAGGTTAATAATAAAATTAACGTGAGTGTATAACCACCGTTTTAATATTTTATCCATGATTTATAATCACCACCTAGGGTGTGCAACCATAAATCATACTAAAATACCTTATCCTCTGAAAGATCCAATCTGGTACATGATAGACATCCCTTCCTAGGGGTCGGGACCACCATGTTCTGCCTATGGACCAACGATGGAGGCCTTAGGTCCCCTCTTCGAAAACCTTCTCCCACTCAATCTTTTGAAATCAAGGTTTTATTTTAAGATCATGCATGAACAATTTTAATATGAGCGGCACTTCCTATTCTATATGACATGTCATCAATATATATGGCAAATCATATTATAATGTAGACAAGCAAAGCAATTAAGCAAAGCTACAAGCAAAATAATAAATAGCCGTAATATTACGGTTCCATCCTAGAGAATAGAAAACTAAGATTGCAAGAGAATAATCGAGACATATTATCGATTCTTCATCCTTGAATCCTCAAGCTGTATCCTTCTTCATGTAATTCCATCTTCAAGTCTTCAATCCCGTATGAATCGAATACTTCATATTTTCGGTCATATCCAACTTTAATGTTTCTCAAAATTGTTCCAAAAATAAAATTAAAACTGCACCTTTTTTGAAAATTTTCCAGCTCTCGGTTGGCAGGTCGATCTGGGTGATCGGCCTGCCGATCATGCTTCACCGGCCTACAGATTAGGAGAATCAGCCTGCCGACCCATGAAAGTTTGGCCTGCCGACCCATGAAAGTTCGGCCTGCCGAACTAGAAGTTTGGCCTGCCCGTAGAGCCTCCTGATTTCTACCCCACTAATGGCCTGCCGAACCACACGTTCGGTCTGCCAGTCTGTGACCTTCGACCTGCCGAACTGTAAGGTTCGGCATGCCGACAGAGCAGAAATCTCCATTCCAAAAAATACAATTTTTAATGCAATTCATCAATTTTATTTTCAAAAATTCAAAAACATAAAATTAGAGACTCGGGAAACACCTGGGAGCATCATCATTAATTTTCTAGATCCGTCTTCTCCGAATAATTATTTAATTACAAAATTCTTACAAATTTAAAACTAAATAGTAATTCCTAGACGGAGATGATAGTCCGCTATCGAATTACATGAAAAACCTATATACACATTCTAACCTCTAAGGAACCATAACCGGTATAAATTAATTAATTAATTAATTATTAAATAATGATTTAATCAACCATAATCAATTAATAAACATTTACCACATAATCCATGACAACATATATAATATATAGAAACCTAGGGTACTAACTCTCTATAAAACTAAATTCAAGCATGGGAGAGATTAAGATCACAAATTTACACATATAACATGATCACAAACTTGTAAATTTATGTAAAAACCATGGCTCTGATACCAATTGTTGGAAAAAGACTGCGCAGTGAAATTTTAAAAATTTTTATATCAGAGTAATTTTCAAAACATAAGTATGACATGCTATATGTATAAATTAACCAGATCTTACTAACCTTTGTGTGCCAAAGAACCTCCGTAGTCTGTGAAGAGAAATAACGTTCCAGAAGAGCCACAACCAACTGGTTTTCTTTGCTATTCTCTATCCACAACCGGAGTGAGTGTGGGCTCATGCGTACAGCTCTTCCACTGGTGATTCTCCTTCCAACCAATCGAGAGAACCCAAGGTAAGTGTTCATGATATGTGAACAAAAGCTCTCAAGGAGTTTGTAGATTCTCAGTAGCAGAGTATCACTCTTAATCTCTCAATTGATCTGATCTGAGTAACATGTGAAAATCACTCCTTATTTATAGAGGTTGGCCCTAGGGTCAGTCCTTATCAAAATAGGTCTCAAAATTCAGATTAGAATCAAATTCGGATCATATCTGATAAGATTCGTGTGGAAACACGTGATCTTATCCTTTGTTGATCCACAGGCCAAACAGCTAGATCGGCAGGCTGAATTGTCGAATAAAAAATCTCCGCGAATCTTTATTTTTCACCCAAGATTCTAATGGATAAAGTCTCAGTTTTAATTCAAATAACCCAATAGAGAAGTTATTTGATCAAAACAACTTTACCTAGATAATCTCGAAGAAAATAAATGAATTTTCAATAATTCTACAAGTTTATCTTAATTTAATTTATCCAAAATTAAATCAACTGATATACAGACAAGAATTATCCAATCCCAATAATTCAACAAGTTTATCTTGAATTAATTTTTATTACAAAATTAATTCAACCGATAAACAGACATGAATTATTTAATTATGTCAAATTTAACCAATTTGATCAATCCGACATAGGTCACCAATTATTGGAAAAACACGCCGTGTCATTACAAGATGTTGTGAGCTAGCAAAGGGGACCAAATGGACCTATATAGCTCAAGCTCTTGATAATTACGAAACCCAATATCCTAGATATATATTTCATAATTATCAACTCCAACACTACTCCACTAAAAGCTTGGAGCTGCACTCTCGAACTACATAGAATTACGAAGCCCGTATAGCTAAATCTCCATGACATATCATAGTGTATCATATCCCCATATAATAATCCATAATCGGCTTAAGGACAAGTTTTGTCTTACCTTCCCAATTATTATTATCTTACGTTCCATCATCTCACCATTAGAAAACTTACCATCCAAAGACAATATACCATTCGGTTATACCTATGTATCTAAATGGTTGAGCACTCTAGTATTCAAATTACAGGATAACGCATATAAGAGGATATCATTACTCCTAAAGAGGAGCTGTGGATTCCATATCTATGAATAACAAGTCTACACCATCAAGAGTCATGCCTCCAACGTACCGGCTTGCATACCACTATTAAGATGTGGGTGTCACCCTTTGGTACATCAAAAGATACAAGTCAAGACAACGGGCCCACTATTCATCTCAGGATTAAGATGCAACACAAATGATTGTCTAAAGTGAATCGATTTGCCAAGACAGAATTATTAATCCAAATCAATTCACTTTATGTCCTGATCCAACACATCGTCATCTATGACAACGTGCCAATGTTTCTATTCACGGAGTCCATCTCTGATGGTCAAGACAAACCATCTCCCAATTGGGATATAGACAACATAACAATCTTTGCATGAATAAAGTGCCCAACTTTATTCCCTTGATTGCGGATCTTATATTTTAGACCATCACCTTAAGAATCGTGTCTTCCGCACAATCTATCCATCATATGCCTAATTCTTATGGTTTAGACTGACAGTCTCAGACTATTGTTTGCTTAACATACATTTAACAAATATGAACGTAAAGATGACAAGATTTAGTACGTAAATAATGAATAAATTCTTTATTAATAAAAATATCTCCAAAAACTTATTACATTTTTACTCCTTATGGCATACATGTCTAACACCTGGACCCACCCTCTATAAATAGGGAGTAAGTCACATAAGTTATTGAAATCCATTGAGAGATTAAGAGTGATACTCTGCTGGTGAGAATCTAGAAACTCCTTGAGGGCTCTTGTTCACAAATCACGAACACTTGCTTTGGGTTCTCTCAATTGGTTGGAAGGAGAGTCACCTAGAGGAAGAGCCGTACCTGTGAGCCCACACTCACTCCGATCGTGGATAGAGATTAGCAAAGAAGACTAGTTAGTTAAGGCTCTTTTGGAACGTTACTTCTCTTCACTGATTGTAGGAGCTTTTTGGTACACAAAGATTAGTAAGATATAGTTAATTTATGCATATAGCATGTCAAACTTGTGGTTTGAAAAATACTTTGATATAAATTTTTTAAAAAATTCCACTGCGTACTATTATTCTAAGAAAAAGTTCTTGACAGTGATCTCCAAAATGACAAAAGATCAAACTTATCAAAATCATGACCACCACCTTGCTCATTGAAAATGAATGCCGTAAAATTTGTTTCTAGATAGTTTTCCAATTCACTGCGTGTTGAAGATGTGGATGATGCACCGAAACCAAATCCAGTGTAGCTAATTATACTTGCCCATGAAGTATCATATGGTACACATATAGTATTTGCTAAAGGTGTAGGAGATACTGTTTGGCCTCCTCCATATTTTTCATTATATGCAGTAAATATGTTGTTAACTTTTGCTTGCACATTTTGAATGGTTATGATGTCAGAATGCACCTTTAATTTTTCCCCTATACGCTTAAGCAAATATTTAACACCAGCTAATTTAACTCTTAGATCCAATACAGCGGCTATGCAATACACAGGTGGAACACGTTCTTAATATTTTTTGAATTTTTGTTCCATGAACTCAACAAATTCCCTAAACATGTCAAAATCTCTATGCATATCAAAGGTTGCAGCAATTTCGTTCAATTTATGTAATGCATGAGGAGAGGTAGGATAGTACACATCTGAGAGTTGGAGAGTGGCTTCGTAAAAAACGTTTAAAAAATTGTAGAAGCATGAAGCAATTTGCCAATCAAATTCTTGAAGCGGCTCAGTTGGATTCTTCAAGTTGTAATGCGCGGTTATGACCTCTTTGTATGGTAGGCATGCGTTCAAAATTGTAGAAGCATGAAGCAATTTGTCAATCAAATTCTTGAAGCGGCTCAGTTGGATTCTTCAAGTTGTAATACGCGGTTATGACCTCTTTGTATGGTAGGCATGCATTCAGCATCAAATATGTTGAATTCCACTGGTGTCCTATGTCAAGTTGGAAGTTTTCTAGGTTTCATGCTTGCTTTCTTGCAAAGTTTAGGCAAACTCTTTAATTTGAGAGCCAGAACTTGCTATGTAACCCAAGGCCATTCGAATATTTTCCAAATAACCTTGAAAAAATTTCATGCCATCTTGAACACACAAGTTAATAATATGACAAGCACATCTTTGGTGAAAAAGTGTTTCGCCATGTTGTGGTCTCAAAGTTGTTTTGAAAAGGTTAGTAGCAGCAGTATTAGCATATGCATTATCAAATGTGATGCTCAAAACCTTTTTTTTAATGCCATAAAAATCAAAAACTTCCATGATGACATCATGAATGGCCTTGGCATCATGCGGATAAGGCATTGGTCGAAAACCAATTAACCTCTTTTGAAACGACCAATCTTTATCCACATAATGTGTAGTTACACATATATAACTAGTTTTGGTACGATCTTCCCACAAATCAAATGTGCATGCAACAGATGCAGTGAATGAACTAAATTCAGTTACTAACTTTTCCCTCATTAAATGAAAAACTTTCAAGGTGTCAGCTCTTGTAGTAATTCTTGAAACACGCCTATATTGTGGATTATAAGCATTTTGAATGTACTCTTCAAAGGCTAGATCATCAGCAAGACTAATTGGTTATTAAGCACTAGCCAAATATCTAGCATGCCATTCTCTAGCTCTTTGTTGGTCATATAACCAATTGGTAACACTACCATCAGGGTTAAATTGAAGTGTTTGTTGACGACAATCAACACCACCTACACTATGCTTAGCTTCACATTTTTTGCGATGCCTCTCTAAGTGACCTAGTGCTAGAAGAGGATTTATCCTATGTATTCTTGTTTGCATACTTTGCGAATTGCGTGCTCTTCAGTAACTCCAAACTGGCGAAGTTCGTTGAACTTTCCTTTTGCCCTTACAAGTGACTTCGGAGGAGCCATCAACTTTAAGATGGTAAGTCAGCTCCAATTTCTTCAAGTGGATCATTAAATTGTTCTTCTTTGTTGATCACCAAATGTGAAACGTTGGCTCTCCCTCTATGTGATGATGCTATAGCTTCAATAAAAAATAACAACAAATTAACGTAACATAAAAATTAAATAAAATAATTATACAATAAAATTAATTTATAACAATACAAAATTAATGAACAACAAATGAAATAAATTATACGTTCAAGTTTTTTTATCCTTTCTGAAGAACTCTAAGTAAACTAAAAAAAAGACAATACATAAGATTTTAGAAGTTTGTTGAATGAGTATCTTTGTGAATGTTCTACGTTTATTTATAGGTAAAAAAGTTTATTTTTTATTATTTTTTTATTTTTTTTCTTTCAAGTGTGATTTGATTAGACAATTCGTTGAAGACTTAATATCTCAGCTTTGCACATTGCAGGCCTTCCTTCTGAGCCTCTATGCTAGGCCTGCCCCTTAATAATTGCATAGGAGAATCTAGTGCTATGTTCACTCACGGGTGAATATAGTATGTATAAATTATATAATATTTAATTCTTATATATATTAAATAATATATATATATATATTAAATGTATAGTATTTTGATGTGATAATACATGATATATAGACTCAGTATCTAATTCTTAGCTTTGCTTCTCAAAAGCAAAGCTTGCATTATGTAAAAAACCCAAACTACCCTCATGTAAAATAAACTTGCATATAAAATTTTCGCCTAGGGGGTTCCGCCCTCTACAACCCCCGGGAGGGGGGTTTACCACCCCCTTCAACCCCCTACGTCGACCTTACCGTGAAGATCGATCTGCGTACAACCTCTACATAGGGGCAATCTACGTCAAGGTAATAATTAAGCTCCACACATACTAACAATACCTACAAGAAAAAAAATAAAAAAAAAATGCAAAGAAAAGATAAAGAGCTTGTCAGGCCTATTGCAATGTGATGTGCATGGGAGAATCTAATGCCATGTTCACTCACGGGTAAATATGGCATGTATATATATTATATAATATTTAATTCTTATATGTATCAAATAATATATATATTAAATGTATAGTATTTTGATGTAATAATACATTACCTATAGATTCAACATCTCATTCTTAACTTTACTTCTCAAAAGCAAAGCATGCCTACAAGAAAAAAAATAATAAAAAAAAGAAATGAAAAGAAAAGAAAAAGAACTTGCTTAGGCCTACAATGATGTGAAATGCATTGGGGAAATCTAATGCCATATTCACTCACGGGTGAATATGGCATGTATATATATTATATAATATTTAATTCTTATAAGTATTAAATAATATATATATTAAATGTATAGTCTTTTGATGTGATAATACATGACTTACTAGAGAAGGCCATACTCAATCATGTTCACCCGTGAATGAACATAGAAAAATATATCTAAATATATATATATATATTTATATGAAATTGGGCCACAATGGGCCTTCGGTAGTAGGGGTGAACGGCGGGCGGTTTGATGGTTTTTGGGTGGGTGCGGTGCGGTTTTTTTAGGATGGCGGGTTGGCGATTAACCAACCCGCAAACCGCCCACCACATGGCGGGCGGTTTTGGTTTGGTTTTGGGTGGTTGCGGGAGGGTGCGGGCGGGTTGAGGCGGTTGAAGACCTATGCTATTGCCCAAGGTAATTTTTTGGACTTTTTTTTAGAAAATGAAGAAAATTTGTAGAAAATATAAGATGATAATACATAAAGCATTCCCAACAAGTTTGATGCTTAAAGACAGTGACCATATTCAAAAGTACAAATTAAGAAACATAATCATTCACTACAACAAGAAACATCAACTACATATATAGTGATAAACAAAGTCAATAGTCCATAAAAACTAAAGCCTATTCACTGGGTTCGAAAATAATAGAATGCTACAAATGAAATGATGAACAAAGTCAAGTGTTCTTTTTCTTTTAGGGCTTTCTCTACTAACTTACTTGATTTGAATTTTGATCACTTCACAAAATAATAGGAGAATTTCTAGTTTCTAATATGTCAAGAGGCAGCTGAGCCCATGCTTGAAGTGTTGGATTGTTCAATCATCTCTAAAATAAGAACAAAATCAAATAAATGATAAGTTTTTTTAAAAAAAATATATAGGCGGGCGGGTGCGGGTTGAACCCACCCTAAAAAACTTAAAACCAAACCCGCCCACCGAATATATTGGTGAACCCGCCCACCAGTGGGTTGTTAACGTAAACCCGCTTTTTGTGAGATGGGCGGGCACGGGCGCGGGCAGTTGGCGGGTGCAGGGTGGTTTTTGTACAGCCCTATTCGGTAGGTTGGCCCATCGTGGGGCCTGTGTGGGCCTTACATGGGCCGGGATGGGTCGGCCCATTGTGGGCCTAGATAGGCCGACCCGGCCTAGGCCGATGGGCTGGCCCATTGTGGGCCGGGATGGGCCGACCTATTATGGGCCTAGACGGGCTGGCCCAGCCTGGCCCAGCCTATCACGTTCTGGAGTACGAGAGGTGACATGACGGATTATTTAAATTAATTAAAAGAAGAATCTAATTAAAATCAGGAGTTTAGGGGCTAAATTAAGTATTAAAAATGTGAGAGTTTCAAAACAGTCATTTTATAAAAGAATTCATTAAATGAATAATAAAATAATAGAAAGCCGCGAGTATGGGTCCTACAGACCCACAACTTGTGCACACACATAGTACTGACAATATAATAATACAACTACAGTCCAAGTACAAAGAAAGTTAAAAACATTACATGCCCTATTTAATTTATACAAACAATCTAATAAATCCTTCACTGCTCCTGAGTTCGGCCCATTGAGTCCTCTCCGAACCTAAATGGGAAACCACCTAGAAGGGGGGGAAATTTAAAAAAAAAAAAAAAAATGTGAGCGAAAGGCTCAGTAGGATAGTATTTTATCAAATTATTTAATTTAAAGAAAAATCGCATTATTCAAGGAATTACTTAAAAGAAACATTGAATAAATAAATAAATTTAAATAAAACCGTTCTTACCCAAAACAGTTTACTCGGACAACCTAGAAATATCATTTTCTTTTCCTAGGCAAACCATAAGAATATCACCACCGTAGTGGCCCAGCTGGGTTACGGGACCTGTCCCCAAGATCGATCGCTACACGACCCGATCTCTGATATGGCATCATGCCTATGTGTTTATTTTCATCATCATTCAAAACCCATTTACCGAGTATTGTCATTTACATTTATTATGAAGTTCATTTCAGTTCACGGTATATTAACATATAACCAGGTAAATTCATTTTCAAACAACCATTGAAAACATTTTAATAGAAATCCTTTTCAAAGCTAACTCATTTTGGAACTAGGCTACCAAAGAATGGGGTAGAGGTCCTACCTCGATACTCATGCCGGTGCCCCACACTGAAATCTCGGTCCGCTATACGTTAGCTCTGCGGAACCACGAACGATCCTAGATACACACTAAGTCGATCAATATCTAGTTCGAGACTTTCTATGTTACTAAACCATTTTATGATGTCCTAGTGTGCCATTTGTATCTATAAAATCATTTTATAAGGTTGGAATTTAAATCGGGGTTCAAAACAAAGAAAACGGCTGAAAAATCACAAAATTTCCCATGCCCGGCCGGCCTTGCCGGACTCCCTGCTTCGGCCGTCCGAACTGTGCAATTCGGCTTGCCGGAAACCAGGTCCAGTCGGCCAGACATTCCCCAGGTTCGGCCTACCGAACGGTGCAGTCCGGCCTACCGATCCCTTGAATCCGGCCTGCCGAACACGTAGTTCGGCCTGTCGAACAGAGAAAATCTAGAAATCCCAGCCACGTGTTTTCGATCCCCCAAAATCCAAATCTTGATTTCAACCTGTTTTTCTCAAATCTCAGGCATGAAAAACATTCATAGATGATAGAAAAACATACTAGAACACTTTTGAACTCATTTAAATAAGATTCGAACACAAAAATCTCAAAAATCCAAAAATAGGAGAAAAATGAGAAAAAATGAAAAATCTTGAATCAAATCCGTTTTTCTTCAATCTAAGATTGGATTCTAGGTGTTCTAAGTTCATTTAACTCAAATCAAAGGTTTTCTAAGCTCAAACTGAACTTAAATTTCAAAAATGCACAAAATTGAAAATTTTGGAAAAAGTTTAGAAATTTCAAAACTAACCTTGAATCGAAGCTTTAAATCCACGTTTTTGGTTGCCAAATCTCATCCCCGAACTTCCTATTCGCTAACCTGAAGCTTAGACCCAAATTTGGCTTCAAAATCTTAAAGAAATTTGAGTAAGAAAGAGAGAAACCGAGAGAGAATGGGAGAGAGCTCACAGGTGGGAGAGGAGGAGAAAGAGTGTGGGAGCTGAGAGTGAAGAGAGAGGGAGAGGAGAGAGAACAAATAGAGAGAAACAGTGGGCGGTTTTACTGTGCGAAAACTAAATGCCACCCACGGTTTTGTAAAACGAAATATTTTTAACATTTTACAAATTGTTGTGCTTTAAAACTCAAAACATCATTTTAAAACAATAAGAAATCATTTGAATTTATCAAATTAACAAAACAACCTAAAATTCAAAATTCAACCAAACAATTAAATTAATGTTAAAACATTAATTATGGCACACTAATTCATCATTTGTATTACGATAACATTAAATAAATTTCGGGGCGTTACAACTCTCCACCCGTAAAAGAAATTTCGCCCTCAAAATTTACAACTCATTTCAGAAACAAAACAAATGCGGATACAATTCCCGTGTACTCGATTCTAGTTCCCAAGTGGCTTCATCAACCCCGTGATGCTGCCACACGACCTTTACCAACGGTATCTCACGACGACGCAAACTAATTACTTTCTGGTCGATGATCTGAATCGTCACTTCTTCGTACGTCGTATCTTCTCGAACCTGTACATCACGAAATGAAACTATCTTACCCTGCTTAGGCGGACACTTCCTAAGCATCGACACATGAAACACATCATGAACATGAGAAAGTTCGGGCAGAAGATCAAGCCGATAAGCAACCACACCAATACGCTGAGTGATCTCGAACGGTCTAATATACCTCGGCGCAAGCTTTCCACTCACTCTGAACCGCATAGTTCCCTTACGAGGCGATACCTTCAAGAGAACGAAATCTCCTACCGCAAACTCTAAGGGTCTACGTCTCCTATCCGCATAACTTTTCTAGCCGACTCTGAGCTGCCCTCAATCGATCTCGAATCACAACGACTCTTTCATTGCTATCACGGATCTCATCTAACCCAAGAATAACCCTGTCTTCTGGCTCTGCCCAACACACTGGTGATCGACACGGCCGCCCATACAACGCCTCAAACGGTGCCATACCAATACTCGCCTGATAGCTGTTGTTGTACGCGAACTTCGCCATATGCAAATATTTCTTCCAATTCCCGCCGAAGTCTAATGCGCAGGCACGCAACATATCCTCGAGAATCTGAATGACCAGACTGGCCATTAGTCTGAGGATGAAATGCCGTACTGAAGTTCAAATCCATACCTAAAGCCTCCTGAAAACTCCTCCAGTACTTAGCATTAAACCTGGTGTCTCGATCAGAAGTAATGGACAAAGGAACTCCATGCAACCTCACTGTGTTCTGCAGATACAAATCTCCGAGAATCCTCCTCGAACATGTCAACCTGAACGAGATGAAATGCGCTGATTTCGTCAACCTATCAACCACAACCCAAACTGCATCATGTCCGCTGCTCCGTCCTTGGCAAACCTATGAGAAAATCCATCGTCACATGCTCTCATTTCCACCCTAGAATAGGAAGCGGCTGAAGCTGACCTGCAGGCTTCTGATGCTCGGCTTTCACCTGAAGACACGTCGTACACTTGGCCACATACTCTCGAACATCTTTCTTTATGCCTCTCCACCAATACTGCCTCTTCAAATCACGATACATCTTTGTGCTCCCCAGATGAATAGCGAACTGAGACCTATGAGCTTCGTCCAAAACCGGCTTTCGTCACCTCAGCGATAGTTGGAACTGCAAGACGCTTCCGAAAATACAACGATCCATCTGCATGCACGCTCCATTCTTCAAATTGCTCCCCGTTCTGAATTCGCGACCAAATCCCCTACAAATGCTGATCCTGCCACTGACTTTGCTTCACCATCTGAACAAGAGCTGGGGTCGCCGCCACATGATATACCAAAACTCGATCATAGTCTTCATGATACCGTAACCCATACTCGCTCACTGTCACATCCCTGTTCCAGTCCTCAAAAGCCAAACAAGTGAGAATCCCTGAAGACTTCCTACTAAGCGCGTCCGCGACCACATTAGCTTTCCCGGGATGATACTGCAACGCAAAATCATAATCCTCCATATACTCTATCCATCTACGCTGCCTCAAATTAAGATCCCTCTGAGAGAACAGATACCTCAAACTCTTATGATCGGAGAAGACCTGAAACGACGCTCCATACAAATAACACCTCCAAATCTTCAGCGCGTGAATCACCGCCGCGAGCTCCAAGTCATGAGTAGGATAATTCTGCTCGTGAGGTCATAGCTGTCTCGATCCGTACGCAACCACACATCCATGCTTGCATCAACACGCACCCAAGCCCGCATCCTGAAGCATCTGCGTAAACCTCATACGGCTCGTCACTGCTAGGAATAATCAACACTGGAGCTGAAGTCAACCAGTTCTTCAATTCCTGAAAAGCAAGCTCACATTCTTCACCCCACTCAAACCTGACATTTTTCTTGATCAATCTCGTCAACGGAGCTACAATCTTCGAAAAATCCTTTACAAATTTCCTGTAATAACCAGCAAGACCTAAGAAGCTGCGAATCTTCGCTACATTCCTCGGTCGTTCCCACTCCACTATGGCTTTAATCTTGGACGAATCAACAGAAATACCATACTCCGAGATGACATGACCCAGAAATTTGACCTCAGTCAACCAAAACTCACACTTTTCCCTCTTGGCATACAACTGGTGCTCCCGCAGAGTCTGAAGCACGATCTGGAGATGTTGCTCATTCTCCTCCCAAGTCTTAGAATACACAAGAATATCATCGATGAACACGATCACGAACTAATCCAAATACGGCCTAAATATCCTGTTCATCAAATCCATAAAAGCTACCGGAGCATTCGTCAACCCAAACGACATAACCAAAAACTCAAAGTGTCCATACCGGGTCCTAAAAGCTATCTTGGGAATATCCTCTTCCTTAATCCTGAGCTGATGGTACCCTGAACGCAAATCAATCTTTGAGAAGTACCGCGAACCTCCCAACTGATCAAACAACTCATCAATCCTAGGCAAGGGATACTTATTCTTCATTGTGACATGATTCAACTGCCGATAATCTACACACAACTTGAGAGTCCCATCATGTTTCTTAGCAAATAAAACCGGTGCTCCCCACGGAGATGTGCTCTTCCGAATATACCCTTTATCAGCAAGCTCTTGAAGTTGCTTCTTCAATTCTTTCATTTCCGTAGGCGCCATCCGATAAGGTGCCATAGAAATTGGTGCTATCCCCAGAAATAACTCAATACCAAACTCAATTTCCCAATGCGATGGTAATCTTGGTAACTCGTCGGGAAAGACATCCTCAAACTCATCAACCACCGGAATCGCTACACTTTCCCTCAAAGCATAAGGCTCGCACTCTAGGTTCGCAAGAAAAGCACAACAACCCAGATTCCTTCGCCCTCCTAGACACGACTTCATGAAACGCTCACTCATTAACCAATCACCACCACCCTGGTAGGTGATCATCGTCCCCTCATCAGACACTAGGGTCACTTTTCTAAGTTGACAGTCCACAACTACATTATACCCAGACAACCAGTCTATCCCTAGAATTACATCATATGAGCTCATGGGGAGTATAATCAAATCACTTTTCAAAACCTCATCCCCAATGTTTATTTTACAAGATTTACACATAAAATTTACATACACCCGCCCCAAGGGAGAAGTTATGACTAGGGGTTCATTAAACTCTTCTATCTCTAATCCCAAGGCATGTACAAAAGAACTCGAAATGAGAGAATGAGAGGCACCCATATCAAATAAAACACGAGCTAAAGATCAAAAAACTAAGATCATACCATCGACAACCGCGTTACTAGTATGAGAATCTGAACCTCCTGAATGCCATTGCATGAACCTGCACTGGTGCCTTTCCTTTTCCTCTACCAACATTGCTGGGTCCAGGATTATTTTGCCGATGTTGCTGGGACGGAGACGACTGCACACTAGCTGTACTCGGCACTCGATACTGAGGGACACTACGCTAGAAATGTTGCGGCTGCTGCCCTCGTGCCAGATACGAAAACTGCTGAAGAGAGAACTGGGGATACTGCAACTATGAGTACTGCTGAGGCGGAGGTAGGGTCTGAGGCTGAGACTGACGATCTGCATCCTCCCCGGTCTGAGATCCAAGATGGGCACTCCTAATCGGGCAATTCCTCTTGATGTATCCGGGCTGCTGACAGAAATGATAATGGAAGCTATAGGGATTGCAGCGCCCGCTACCAGACGAACTGCTGCTACCACTGTTCGCGTCACCCTGCTTATTCTTCCCCGGAGTTGGACAGCTATTGGTGCTCTTCCTACCGCTTCTCTGTGATCATCCTAAAGCTTTTGCTCGATCCTCACAATACTGCGCATAATCACTTTCCATAGATATTGTTGACGACACAAGCTCTCCAAAACTCCTAAGTCAGCAGAGCAACCAACTGTCACCGAATAAGAGCCTTGAGCCCTTCCTGAAACTTAATGCACTTTTCATGCTCTGATGCCACTGTCGATCGAGCAAACCTGGCCAACTCATTAAATCTTGCCTCATATTCCCGAATTGACTAATCACCCTGCTGCAACCTGTAGAACTCAACTACCTTATGATCTCTATACCCCTGCTGAAAGAATATCGATCATAGAACAGCTCCTCGAATCTATCCCAACTGATTTCACTACAGCGTTCCAAACGCTTAACCTGTTTCCACCAAGTATTGGCACCACCCTCGAGCTTATACGCAGCAAACTCCACACGGTACTCATTAGGCACACCAAGGGTATCTAAATTCTTTACAATCGAATCCAGCCAATATTCTGCCAACTGCGGATCCCCATTACCATCAAAAGTCAGAATAGACGCATGTCAAAATTTCTTAAAGTACGTATGCCGACGACCAACATTAGAATCCTCTGGTCTAGCCTTGGCTGCCATCTGCCGGAAAGCCACAAACATAGACCTCATCATGCCCTCATCGTTTTTGAACTCGACGTCAGCTGTCGAACGATGTCTAGGTGCCATTCTCTCACTTCTGAAAACAAAATTTGGATTGTCAGAGGTATTTTATTGTCAAACCTATGTGTGCACAATTCCCAAGGTTCATAACCTTGAGCTCTGATACCATTCTATCACGCCCTGGAGTACGGGAGGTGATGTGGTAGATTATTTAAATTAATTAAAAGAAGAATCTAATTAAAATCAAGAGTTTAGGGGCTAAATTAAGTATTAAAAATGTGAGAGTTTCGAAACAGTCATTTTATAAAAGAATTCATTAAACGAATAATAAAACAATAGAAAGCCGCGAGTATGGGTCCCACAGACCCACAACTTGTGCACATACATAGTACTGACAATATAATAATACAACTACAGTCCAAGCACAAAGAAAGTTAAAAACATTACATGCCCTGTTTAATTTATACAAACAATCTAATAAATCCTTCTACTGCTCCTGAGTCCGGTCCGTTGAGTCCTCTTCGAACTTAAATGGGAAACCACCTAGAGGGGGGGGGAAATTTAAAAAAAAAAAAAAATGTGAGCGAAAGGCTCAGTAGGATAGTATTTAAAATCTCATTATTCAAGGAATTACTTAAAAGAAACAATGAATAAATAAATAAATTTAAATAAAATCGTTCTTATCTAAAACAGTTTACTCGGACAACCAGAAATATCATTTTCTTTTCCTAGGCAAACCATAAGAATATCACCACCTGTAGTGGCCTAGCTGGGTTTCGGGACCTGCCCCCAAGGTCGATCGCTACACGACCTGATCTCTGATATGGCATCATGCCTATATGCTTATTTTCATCATTATTCAAAACCCATTTACCGAGTATTATCATTTATATTCATTATGAAGTTCATTTCAGTTCATGGTATATTAAAATATAACCGGTAAATTCATTTTCAAACAACCGTTGAAAACATTTTAATAGAAATCCTTTTCAAATGCCAACTCATTTTGGAACTAGGCTACCAAAGAATAGGATAGAAGTCCTATCTCGATACTCGTGCTGGTGCCCCACATCGAAATCTCGGTCAGCTATACGTTAGCTCCGCGGAACCACGAACGATCCTAGATACACACTAAGTCGATCAATATCTAGTTTGAGACCTTCTATATTACTAAACCATTTCATGATGTCCTAGTGTGCCATTTGTACCTATAAAATCAGTTTATAAGGTTGGAATTTAAATCGGGGTTCAAAACAGTAAAAACGGGTAAAAAATCACAAAATTTCCCATGCCCAGCCGGCCTGCCGGACTCCCTGCTTCGGCCGGCCGAACTGTGTAGTTCGGCCTACTGGAAACCAGGTCCGGTCAGCCGGACATTCCCCAGGTTCGGCCTACCGAACGGTGCCGTCTGGCCTGCCAATCCCTTGAATCCGGCCTACCGAACTAGGAAAATCCAAAAATCCTAGCCACGGGTTTTCGATCCCCCAAAATCCAAATCTTGATTTCAACCTGTTTTTCTCAAATCTCAGGCATGAAAAACATTCATAGATGATAGAAAAACATACTAGAACACTTTTGAACTCATTTAAACAAGATTCAAACATAAAAATCTCAAAAATTCAAAAATAGAGAAAAATGAGGAAAAATGAACAATCTTGAATCCAATCCATTTTTCTTCAATCTAAACTTGGATTCTAAGTGTTCTAAGTTCATTTAACTCAAATCAAAGGTTTTCTAAGCTCAAACGAACTTAAATTTCAAAAATGCACAAAATTGAAAATTTTGGAAAAAGTTTAGAAATTTCAAAACTAACCTCGAATCGAAGCTTTAAATCCACATTTTTGGTTGCCAAATCTCGTCCCCAAGCTTCCTATTCGCTAACCCGAAGCTTAGACCCGAATTTGGCTTCCAAATCTTGAAGAAATTTGAGTGAGAAAGAGAGAAACCGAGAGAGAATGGGAGAGAGCTCACGGTTGGGAGAGGAGGAGAGAGAGAGTGAGAGCTGAGAGTGAAGAGAGAGGGAGAGGAGAGAGAATAAATAGAGAGAAACGGTAGGTGGTTTTACTGTGCGAAAACTAAATGCCACCCACGGTTTTGTAAAACGAAATATTTTTAACATTTTATAAATTGTTGCGCTTTAAAACTCAAAACATAATTTTAAAACAATAAGAAATCATTTGAATTTATCAAATTAACAAAACAACTAAAATTCAAAATTTAACCAAACAATCAAATTAATGTTGAAACATTAATTATGGCACACTAATTTCATCATTTATATTACGATAACATTAAATAAATTTTGGGGCGTTACACGGCCCATGATTTTTCATGGTTGGACATATATTGGCTCAGCTCAGCCCAGCAGTATTTATGGGCAGTATCGGGCCAGCTGTAGCAGGATGGGCCCAGGCCGGCTTACAAGCGCCGGCCCATTGTTGCATCTCTAAGTGTTTTCTCATGAAAAAAACATATTTTAGTTGTTTAATACACAGTTTTTTTTTTCGCCCGACTACACTTTTACTATTTTCCCTTTTTTTCTAAATTGAAGTGTATTTACCTTTTTTTTTTAATACATTAATTAACGTTGGTACATCTCTTTTTTTGTTATATTTACAAGGAGGGTTGCTTTTCATCTTGTGGTGCAGATTAATGTTCAATAACGTTTTAGTCAAAATTATGTAAAGTTACGACCAATCGAATAAATTTAGCCGATGTCTATATGTTTTATAAGATTTTCCAAGTCTTAGGGACATATTTTTGCTCACTTATTTTTAAAAAGTGATAGCATTATATATACATATTTTTATGCAAGTTTTTTAACGTAGCTCTGTTAGAAACCACGTTAAATATGTACGTATTACTTGCCATAGAATTTCTGTACCGTATTTTGCTAACCTAAACAATTTACTTCATTATTATTTCTTTTTATTTATTTATCAACTATTTTATTAGTATTCTGTTTATATTAAAATTCATTACAAACTATCGTCTTGTAAGAATAAATTACAAATACTTACATACTTTCTCTAAAATTTGATAAATCAAATTTATAATTTATAATTATTAGTTGAGTTTGGATCGTTTAATACCTATTGTATATTGCCCAAATGGTCACCCTTTATCTGCAATTATGAGAGGTTGCATATATTATATCACCGACTTAAATTATACGAGTATACTTTGCGATTAGGAAAGAAAATAATATCCTCGATACTTAATTATATTTCTTTTCTATAACTCTGGAATCTGGATTCTCAGATTGGAAACAAATCAAAACAATAATAGAATACTTAAGTTGTAACAATGATTTGATCAACTCAAAGCTGGCATTGATATTTTCGAAATCTTATCATTAACCACTTTTTTATTATAGAGAGCCCATGTGATTCAATTGCTTAGTTCATAAAATGTCAACCTCTTCAGTTCAGTATTTTCCAGCTAAAAAAGAAAAGTGAAAAAAAAAAAACCAATAAAGCTTCAATTTGGTAGACTCATCGCCGACGCCGCTCAGCCCAAAATGCGGAAACTGAACTACCGGAAGAAATCACATGACTACTTATTGGCCAATATAAAATACCATGGGCGTTGTTGTTTTTTTTTTTTTTTTTTTTTTTTGATAAGAAAGATTATGGTGTAGTCGTTGGAATCTCCGGTAGTTAATGGACATATTGATTAAATGTTTTTAGAAATAAGCAACGAATTTTGATGTCGTTGAATTGGCCAATCGTTAAGACGTTCAAGAATTTTTCATGGACTAACATTGCTCTAGTCCCAGTTGTTGACTCAGAAAAGCTTGGACATAGGAGTTCCATAGTGTACGCGGAGGCAGTAGGGGAGCCCAAAGTTTTTATTAGTGCAGACACCACGTAAAAGATTACTCATATATATATTTTTTTCATATGACATGTATGTTTTAAAATTTCAAGACAAAATCAAAACTCTTAAGATAACTAACCAAATCTCAAAACCATATAAAATCAAATTCTTAAAAATTCTTAAAATTCAATTAGAGAACTTAATTAAACTAGTCTTCAAACTAAAACATTAAATGCCGAAAACATTATTCTCCTCATCTATTTATTCCCTCCACGTCAACTCATTAGGATTTTTCTAAGATAAAAATATTTTCATACTATTTTTAATCCCATGCTTTTGTTAGTATAAATAATACATATATTTTTAAAAAAAAAATGAAACATATAGGTACATGTGTATTATGGCTAGAAGGAGTATAATACCTATTATTTTTAACAGGTATAATTGTGTATAATTTAATTATTAGTGTGCCAATTTAAATTTTATAAAATTTTGTTGTATCTAAAATTTATCTCATCTTATTCTACCTATTTTTATTTTTTTCTAAAATTTTTCCTATTCCTATTTGGCATATTTACTAAAATGCTCTTAAAACTTTTAAAGTCTTCCCATGAAGACCCTCCCTTACCTTATCCTTTCTTGCTTCTCATCAACTCTTAGACAAGTATCCCGTGTTTTAAAGGGATGTTGATCTTCTTCTTTCTTTTTCTTTTTTTCTCGTTTCCTCCTTCTTTTTCTCTTTTTAATCCCTCCTTTCTCTATCTCCCTCTTCATTTCCTTCGTCTTCTTCCTTTCTTCAACTTCTTCTCTGCTTTCATTTTTCCTCCCACGACAGCCATCATATCAAAGAAGGCCAAGAGACCAAACCTCAAAATCCCACCCATTTTTCAACTGAAATCACATCAATTTCATCCTAGCAACTCATTGATCAAGGAAACTCGAGGATTTTTAAGATTAAACAATACTTTTGAACTAATTTTTGAGGTTTGATTTTTTAAACTTAAACTTTGATTTAAATTTGTATTTTAGTATAAAATTTGTGAGAAATATATTTTTGATGTTTGTGAATGATTATACACGTTTTAAAGATTAAAACATGTTAGAAACCTGAATTTTGATTGATAATGGGTAAAGAATAATGAAGAATTTGTCTAAGCATTTTCCCCAAGTTGTGTGTTGTTTTTTCGGGTTTTCCATCGTTTTTCCAAAGAGCGACTTAATAAAAGAAAATTAGAGGCCGAATTTTATGCTTTAGATAGGGTTTGAACCCACAACCTATGGAAGGAATAAAAAAGACCAAACCACTAGGATAAAGATAGCTATATAATAACTTATGTGTTGGAAATAATAAATATTTGTCTATAAAGTTTGTAATTTCAAATAATTTTATTTTAATGAATATCAACTTTTTAATTGTTTTATTTCTAAATATTTTATTATGGCATTATTTATTTTAAAAATCCATTCTGACACATTTTGTACCAAAATAAAATTCATATGTTTTTATTTTATTGTTACTTTATTTATTTCACAATTTACTAAAATCAAGTTGAAAAAATTGGTATTCATATTTTTAACATTTTAATGATTATGGCACATTAAAAAAAATAAATGGTAAATGGACATAATTATATATTAAGATTTAAGTTAAGTATGATTATTTTTAAACGTTTTATACTAACGACGTAATTGGCGCTTATGTGGTAAACCTATTTTTTGTGATCTAAAAGTTATCACTGGATTATTTACAAAGAGGTAGAGATTCTATTACTCATCTTTTTGTGAGGGTTTGATTAATTAAAATGGGTTTTTACATCGTAAGATATATATATATATATATATAATATTTTGAACGTATATGGATATTACTTATGACACAATAATATGAAACTTGTCTTGTGTCGTACAGCAAGATTAAATTGATTTGGCATGTCTTAATATAATTTGAGTCGCATGGTTAGGAAATACACTTTATGCATAACAGTAGTGGTTATAAGAGGAATGGTAAGATATAAAAAGGATGGCAGTTACATCCTTGGCCATGAATACCTTATAAGATAAATAGGAGAGGTAATGACGCTTCATTGGGTTGAAAGTCCCAAAACGTGCTTTACAGGAATCGACTTGGTGAGGATCTGAAGCTTGATGTCCCTTCACCGACAACTTTGGAATATATGATTGGAGTTGTCAAGTGCGCCTTTGTGGTTTCATTAAGTAGTGAAAGTGAATCTCAAGTTTGCGTGGATACCGATAAACATTGAATAATCTTGATATGTATATATGTATAAGTATGGAACTTGGTAATGTTTAATGCAGGGTATCTACTAGGAATGAACATAATGGAATTGTTATAAGAATAATGATGTGACTAACTAACCATGTAGGTATTAATGTAATAATTAATAAAACCTAAAGGTGGCAATGGTATTCCCTACTGGGCATGTCGATGCTCATTCCTATCATTTTATCTCTGAGGTGGAGTTCAATGTAACCTGTACAAAGAGAAGTAGACGACAAGATTACTTGTGTCATGTTGGAATATCTTAGCCTACTTGTATTTCATTTGAACATGTAAGATTCATAATCTGTAGCAATGGCTGTGTTAAATTATTTAGTTACTGAGAACTGTATTATGATGATGATTATATTTTTTAATATTTAGTGCTACACTAAAATTGTGGAATGTTATTTAAAGCATGTTGTTGTTTTCTAATTCATTTCAAAGACCTATGGGTAATATTTTATTGTTTTAAAATGGTATTGTGAATTAAATTTATTTATATTTATTCAATACGGTTAAACTCCAAATAGGGTGTTACAAGGACCGTGTTTACTATCCTCACCCATGATCCACTTCTGAGTCAACGGTTAATATGATCACCCACACACGCCTTGCCCCTATTTAATAACCCCATAACTGCCTTATTAAAAGCAAGTATGATGGTAAAAATCTCATCCTTGGATTGGTGACAGATTAGGATTTTTCCAATCTAAAGGTTGCAAATTAGATTGTCGATTGAATATATCCTCTATATATATATATATATATATATGTTACAGGTATGGTTTTAATGGTTATGTTTTTAATAGGTGTTGTTATTATTAACCGTGTGATATGAATTAGACGATTGTAATTAATTCACAAGTGAACCAAAAAATTTTATGATAATTAATGAGATTGAATTTTTATCACGTCAAAGTAACCATTAAAAATAAGTTATATGTTTTATCCATATGCATGCATAAATATATACACACACATTAATAACTGTTTTATATACTAATGCCTCCCTCACCTATGCTAGAATAAACCAACAAAAAACAAACATTTTTTATTTTAAAACAAAAAAAAAAACAAAATTTATCCTTATAATTTAAGTCTTTAAATCATGAATCTACGTAATCCAATTAAGGAAATTTGATGTTTTTGATTGAATTAAAGGTGTCAATTTAGGTTAGGCCAAAGTTTTAGTCCTAAAATAGAACCAACTAGAAAGGTTATATATATATATATATGTGTGTGTGTGTGTGTGTATATATATTTTAAATTTTCTTTTTTGAAATTCTATTATAAAAACAAGGACAACTTGCACCCAGCCCTAGGCCCATGTAAGCATCAGGCCAAACTAAACCTTCTTTTTCATTAACTGGGTCTGTCTATATAAGCATCAGACCAAGCTAAACCTTCTTTTTCCTTAATTGGGTCAGTCTGGTCTAACCTATATTCATTTTTTCTTTTGGCCCGTATAGGATAAGCAACCCAAATTCACACCATTAGATTGGATTTGATTATGGGACTCTTAGATTGGTTACAAATTAAGATTTTTCCAATCTACATAATGGAATGGATTGTAGATTAACCACTAATCTTGTATAATTTGATTTGTGAACACCATTACTTTGCAAAACGCCTACAGGCGATGAGAATAGAAAGATGGTTAGCGATGCATCCATTGAAGGCCTCACGGTCGGCCGGACTTTCAAAACATTTTATCGGAGTTTTTGGGACAATGTTGTGCCTGTAATGAAGAAGTTTGAGCAGGAATTTTTTCAAAATGGTAGATTCTTCGAAGAGATTAACCATTCTTTCATTGTTTTGATTCCTAGAAGAGAGAATGCAACAAAATGGTAGGAGGTTTTGAAGAAGGTGATCACCCCATTTCAGTCGGCATTTAGTATGGATCGTTGGATTTCAGAAAGCTCAATTTTGGTGTAGAAGGCGAATCGATGAAGAAGGGAAGAGATTGAGAAGGGCTGGTTCGTTTGAATATTGACATGAACAAAGTCTATGATCGACTTGAATGGGAGTTCATCATTGATAAGAGTGGGAATCGATTAGAGCGAAAACATAACCAGGATTCTAAGAGAAATAAGAAGCTCAGAACTGATTAGAGTGGAAAACTGACGTGAAGACACGTGTAAATAGATTAACAGAAACATCATCCAAAGAAAAAAAAGAAGGGCCCGATCAATTGAAAAGAGAGGTCTTTGAAATGCCAGAGTCGACTCCGTAGTCCCTGAAGAATTACACAAACCTCTAGACTATTTACGCTGTAAACAAGCCTAACTGCTGCTAGTTTTAGGCATTCACTTCATTCACAGCGATTTCTGTTGCAACTTCGAAAGGATTATAAAAGAAATCATGCAGACACAAGCTCAACCAATATAGATTATGCTTTACACTACAGTAAAAGTAGTTCTAACCAACGGTTTCTACCATCCTTCCAAACACCCTCGTAGAGGGTCCAACAAATGTGAATTTCAATTACGCTAAAAACAATATGGGTCCGATAAAGAGCATAATCATCACACTATTGAAAATGAAAGACACATATTAAACTGGAACAACTGTCGGTACCATCAAGTTTCAAACAAATAACCAAACTCAAAATAAGTCCTAAAATGTATTAAGAAAAGACATCTTGCATGTAAATCTAGTTATACAATTCCCAAACCCAAAAGTCATAAATGGTTTTGCGAATAATCAAAGCTCAAGGGTTGCTGACAGAATGGAACCTGCAGAAAAAAATTAAAAGCTAAAATTGGCAGTCGAAAACCGAGAACACATATTTCAAGTGAAGTGGTATAACTTTTAAATTCCTAATAAAGCTGTCTAGATATGTTCAGAACACATGACCGACAGCTCAAAACCATCACACAGAGCTGTAGCATGCACCGTAAAAGGGATTTGGCCCAAAAACAGAAAAAAGAAAGAAAGACACATGTTTGGTGTGGCAACCGCAATGGAACAAAGTAGCCAAGGGATAAGAGGCTCTTTGACAAATAAACATCAAATACCATAAATTCCCAGTACTAATAAAAATCCAACATTATTGGTCGATTGCTTTCTCTATTGATTTTCTAGACAACGCTATCTTCTAAATGGAGCATTGGGTTCCGCTTCAATGCAACAAGACACAAACAGTACCCAGTATACAACATATATTAGGTCTAACTACTGAAATAGAACAAGTTACAAACATCATTTATATATGCCATCCTATTATTTTCCTGGTCATTATTACACGTTCTGGAACAGGGTAGTTGAAATTACTCATAAAATACATATTAGACACCTGAACGCAACTTCATTGTAATGTAATGAAAATTCAAGGTAAATTTCCAAATGATCATGGATATCATCTTGAAAAGAAAACGATGCAAGTTTATGATGACAACCTACCCTTTATAGTTCCTTGTTTGCAATGCTAGACACGCATTTATTTTCTAAAGCTATAACTAACGGGCCATATTTGTGACAAAATCTAAAAATCAAGGACATTCCACTCACCTGGAAACCAGCATGTCTAGACTGTTCATATGAATGTGCATACATCATTGCAGCAGTCGACCATTGCCTGTAAGCAGCATCTCTGGAAGCCTGATTCAATCCCATGCCACAGAAAGGGTTCATAGCTGGGCTAGAGGGAGGCCCATAGCTCAATGAAGTTTGAGTCCCGGGCATCTGACCTAACTGAGGGAAGACGGGATCATACTGCATAAATGGAGGTTGAATCTTTTGCATGTTCAAATGCGGCATGTTGAAATTCTGATTTGCTGGAAAATTCCTAACATACCTGCAGCAATACTCAAGTTTCAGACAAGCCAAGAATCAGAAGCAAATTAAATGTTTAGTAATAAACGATATGCCTAAGACTGAAAGCCATTTAACAAGCAAAAGAATATACCCCTCCCAACATTTCTATCAGAAAAAGGAAAGGTATAAGGAGACCACTTAAAGTTTATCATTTCAATCTTCTAAGTGACTTTCACCATAAAGACACATCAGAAATGAACAGCAATTCTATCATGTTAAAAAACATGAGTATGCTTCAGCTATGATTGTACTAATAAATCTACAACTATCATTGCTCTAAGCCTATAATAACTCCTTACCTCTCATAACTCCTATCATAATCGGGGTCAGTTCGATCCTTTTCCCTATCCCTGAAAATGGCAACTCGTGATGCAGAGCTAACATCCCTGATGCTCAAATTCTTTTCCGGATAAATAATAGAGTTCCTGGTACTTTCATTCTCAACCCTGCTTGAACCTACAGCCTTCACATCCACTGTGGCCTGGGAAAATGTGCCATCCGAGTCAGGACTATTAGGTCTGCTAAAGATGCGAGCTCGCGCTCTATCATACTCCTCCTTTCTCTCTTCCACGCTTCTAAAAGAATTTCTTTTAATCCCAACTTCATTGGCTTCATTTACAGATGCTTTATTTGGCCTAGGCCTCATAACTAATTTGACATTCTCTGGTTTATCATTTTCCAATTGTTTTGCGGGTATTTCAGATAAACAAACTGATGGATATCTGCTCTCGGACGTTTTTCTTACCAAAATCCTATTTCCTTGACCATCAAAGCCACCTATCCTGAACCATGGTTTGCAAACCATAGTGTTGAGCAACACGGTGTGCAGCAAGTCTAAGGTAAGATGTAGGAAAATGTTGGAATTCAAATTGCGGTTGGTTAGAATTGTGCAGAAACCTTTGGATATCAAGTTCCATTCTCAGAACTGAAAAGAAATAAAGATCAAGTTATTAAGAAATAAAAACGTGGAAGAAAAGTTATAAAACAATTACATGACTTCTGATATCATGAAATTGAACACTAGAGAAAAAAATATAATAAAAGGTTTCAAACCACAAAAGCAAAAGAAAATTAAACAAATACATCAGCAAATCATACAATTTTAGAGCAACTTGTTGCAGGGATGTTTAAAGCCATAAACACTAAAAGCAATCAAAAAACAGGACTAAAAAATACTGTCACAAACTATATCATCAAATTTAAACCCTTACAAATATTTTCATATTGTCAGTCATGACCTATGCAGTCTAGGTCACCTTTCAAGTTTTCACTCAACCAAAAACAGAAACAAAAGTAACCTTCCATGTTTGGAAGTCACATGTCGATTGCACTTGTCCTCTGAAACTAATTTTTTATAGACAAAAAACAAAACCCTTTTAGTTCTTAAAGTTTATTGGCGAATTAGCACCGAAGATCTGCTATATTATTTTGTATGTGCAGTGTCAAGACCTATCCAAAAAAGGAATTTACAGAAAACTGAAAATCAAGTGAAAATACTAGTTCCACATCTTGTGAGCAAAATTTTAGAAAGTATCACTGGCAAAGAAATTGCAAGTTAAAAATTAAGTAGAGGTCAACCATAGAGAGTTAGTTGTGAGTACTATCCAGTAAAAAGCAGTCTTTCTCCCACTAACTTGCGCCAGCAAAACATTAAGAGTTGAGATCCTCAGCTTAAAAAAGTAGCCAGTCTTCATAATCAAACTAACTAAATAGTATAAGTATTACATAGATGAACCATATTTATAAACTCAACTTATTATAGTTTGATTGGTACTCTTCCATAACCTCAAGAATCTCCAACAAAAATCACCATAAGACGTTCAAGGACCTACAATTGTTCTTCATTACTAGAAAAAAGATGAAATAGTTTTCCAGGAAAACAACCTAGAAATTCACCAAAAAGGTTATTATCTCTTACGAACATTATGATCAAATTTCCAACTTCTGAATACATCAAAACCCACAAAGTATTTTTTCTTAGCTAAGGTCAAATTTCCAATTTTCACATATACTTACCACCTTGTCGTCAATTTTCCTGGCAACCAAAGAAGGGGGTCATTCCGAAAACCCCAGATCTGACGTCAAAAAAGCAATTACGCAAAACCAAAATACAAGATTCTATCCCCCAAACCCTAAACCCAGCGCAATCAAATCAACACAATCAAGAATTTTGGAATCCTAAAACCAAAAATAATTTTTTTTCCAGAAAAAACTCTCGTACAAAAAAAAAAAGCGATATCTAATTGAACAAGAAACACACCAAATTGAAGAGAATATAAGAATCGAAATACTTACTGGTGAGACGGATGGCGAGGGTTTTGGAGAGCCTCAACCAAGAAAGGGTCAACCATGGACTCCTTTTCTGTGGGCCCCGGAACGACATCGTTTGAAGCTGATGAGTCCATGGCAGAGACTCTCCTCTCTCTTTATCGCTACAAGGCTCTTCTTCTTTCTCTCCCTATGCCCCGGATTTGGGGGTCTGAAGAGGGAAAGAGGGGAATTTGCGTTATTGGTCAGAGAGCGATAGCATTTAGAAAGTGAGAGCAGAGAGAGGAACCCTTTCTTTTGTTATCCCAAAATTCCCACCAAGGGGAAGACAGAATAAGGTGGTGTTGATTTTTATAGTTCTTTGAAAATATTTGTTTATTTCTTTATTTGGTTTCGGGTGTTGCTTTCGGCTTTTTCTCGTCCTTTTCCTCTGGGTTCTCTTCTTATAATGTGAAAGGACAAAAAGTCTTACCGCGTTCCTTCCCATAACCTTCAATATTTTCGGTGGCTGGGCGACCGGGCCTGGGCTGGAGCTTCTTTTGTGGGCTTTCAGTGGTTGGGGGTTCTGTTCTCTTGAGAAATTATAACAAGGGAATTGCAAATCAGATATTATGCAAAATAGTAGATTTTATTATTGGAGTTGTAAATAATGTTACACAAATAAAAAAATCAGTGATAAAGATCAATTATAGATTGCAATCAACAAAGGTTACAAGATGAATAAAAAAATCAATTGCAGTCTGTATCATTAAGATATATAAAAGGCTCTCAAGCGAGCCAAAGTGTTTCTCACCCTTCTTTCGTTTCGTCACGAGAGTTTCGTATTTTCTTCTCTCGTATTTTCTTCTTCTTCTTTGCCGTTAAGGCATTCATTGCGTTTTTTTTATTTTTTTTTTGGAGAATTTAGCTTTTTTGGGCCCTCTTTCTTTTCTTGTCATTTACTACTTTGTGCCTTTTATTCTCGTATAAATATTTCCCCTTTAATAAATTTTTCCTAAAATGTGTCCCTATTTAAACACTTTTATTTTTTTAATCACTCCCAAATGTTCTTTTTTCAAATGTACTCTCTAAATAATTTAATGTTTAATTTGCTCTACTAAAGCTTTTTTTTTCCTTTTAAATGTATTATACCTTAATTTTTTAGATCTCTTTGAAAAAATAGACATATTAGATACATATGTGCATACCACCTGATAGTGACAATTGCCACTTTAAGTTTCGACTCTCATACAATTTGTCCCTAAGAGAGATGGAATGAAACGTTTTTGTGACACCCACCTAATAGAAGTTTAAAATACATAATATACTGACATTAAGTGTTATTACTCTTAATTATTTACAGTTATAATGTTAAGCACATAAGATTAATATAAAAATATGAGAAAATTTGAACTTTTGAAATTTTTTATATAACAAGAGTATAACTTTATTTTACAAAATTAAACTAGCTAATGTTATACTCATAATATAATACATATCTCAAAATGAAATCAACCATGTCATAATTACAGTCTCTAAAGGCATATAAAAGAAAGCAGTAGTGAAAAGTCTCAAAACAGGTCAACTTTGTAATATACACAAATCCACAAGTTTAGAGGAGAGCGCTAGCTATCTATCTAATATCCTACCATTGATGTTGAGAATTGTCCTCATCTACATCACCATAACCATGTGAGGTTATGCCCAGTAAGTAAAATTAATGTATAACATGAATGACTATGCCATGAATGATCCCATAAAAGTCATGTTTTTCTTTTCTTTGAAAACTTACATTGTACCAGTTTTGCATAAAATATAACATGCACATGATTTTTCTTTAGGGTTTCCTATAACAAGTAAGTGTCCTTCTGTGAAATCCTTTGGACCATTAATGCCGCTGTGTAGCATCCCACACTGCAAGTCCCTATCGAGATAGTATCCATCGAGATAATAATAAGGTCCATAAGTCTTCGAGACAACATATTAAAATTGTACACTCCATTGAGACAAATAGTGGAGCAGCTGCCATCAAGACTAACTCAATTAAATATGTCATCCTGTCACAAGTAGCCCATAAAACCTTATTAAACTTCTTCCTATATACTTCAACTTTTAAATTAACATTTTGTATACAATGTATTTAATATATAAGCATGCTTGCATAATGCTCAAAATCAAAACATGCTCATGTTACTTCTGCTCCATAAAGTCATAACCACATATACAAATATGCACAACATTTATAGTGATGCAGGTGAAATTCTACTTACCTCATATTATAGAGTAATGTAAATTATTGTTAGGGTTTTCCTCTTTAGATCCAGTGTCCAATCTTTTGAAAATAGCTGTTTATATTTTGTTATAACCTATTAAACATATACTAGTTTCTTAAGTGTTAAGGAGCCCATTTCAAGTTTCAAATCAAACTTAAACAAAAGAAAGATTAAGTCCCCACAAACATGTCATTTATAACCTTACAGTAGCAACCATATTAAATAAAAGGAAAAGTGATGAAAACTAGAACTAAATATTCTACTTTTGAATCCCTTAACACTTTCCTATATTTCCTAATAAAAGTAAAGAACTTAGCTTATAAAAATATTACTAAGAATAACAATTTTAGAAAAAACTCATAAATTCACATAATGTAAGAGATAAAATATCAAACTTAATCCCAAAAGTCCCCTAAAGTATCAAAAAAATATGAAAATTGGTAACATGGCAAAATTAGTTAATTTTAAGGACAAAAGTGGACTTTTAGTTACTAAATGGTTCAAAACTTTTTCTCAGAATTTGGGCAGCATTTTCCCTTAAATTGAACACTCTCCAAAGCTTAAAATTCATTAAAATAGCTGGCAAACAAAGACAAAAAGTCTAGGATATTCACAAAACCAAAAATCAACTCCAAATTCTCTAAAATTTACATAATTCCAAAACTTTTTATTCCAACAACCAAATCCCTTTTTATTAGATCATTTTCCTATGATTCCTAACCTTGAGTAGTATTAAAATTATGCTCATATCATGTCCCAAAGTCTATTTGTACAACCAAAGAAATAAACCTAAAAATAGTTCACAAATTCTCACCTTAGTGAAACAACTTGAACTCTTCACCTCCAATTTCACTTTTCCTACTTCAAAAGGATGAAGCTAAGGCTTATGATGTTTCTAAGCACTTAAAATATGTTTGACAAATAGTACACAACAGAATTTTAAAATTTTTTATATCAGAGTATTTTCTAAAACACAAGTTTAACACGCTATATGCATAAATTAACCAGATCTTACTAACTTCGTTTGCCAAAGAGCACCTGCAATTAGTTTAGTGAAGACCATTCCAGAAGAACCTCAACCAATAGGTCTTCCTTGTTATTCTCTATCCACGATCGGTGTGTGTGGGTGCACTTCGTACAGCTTTTCCCGGTGACTCTCCGTCCAACCAATTGAGAAAACCTAGAACTAAGGTTCGTGATTTGTGAACAATAGCTCTTTAGGGGAGTTTCAGAGACTCACTATATAGAGTGCTCACTCTTGATTCCTCAACTGATCTTAATAACATATGAGTCTCACTCCCTATTTTATAGAGGTTGGACCTAATGGTTAGTCCTTATCAAATAAGGCTTTGAAAATTCTAATCTTGATCAATATCTGATAAAAAATCATGTCTAAAAACACGTGATCAAAAATTATTCAATCGGTAGGCCGAACTGACAAATCGGCCTAAGGAACTTAGTCCATCAGCAGGCCGAACTGAAAGATCAGCCTGTTGAGCTAACGATAAATAATCCTTGTGAATATTTATTTTCCACACGAGATTCTTGAGTTAGAGCCTCAGTTTTAATTCAAATAACCTAATAGAGAAGTTATTTGATTAAAACGGTCATACCTAGATAATCTCTAGAAAAATAAATATTCTTGATAATTCAACAAGTTTATCTAAAATTAATTTACACAAAATTACTCCAACCGATAAACAGACATAGATTGTCTGATCTTATCGAATTTCAGCCAATCTGATAATTTAACATAAGTCACCAATTTATCAGAAAAGTATGTCATATTATTACAGGATTTATAATGAGCTGGCAAAGGGGACCTGATGAACCTATATAGTTTAAGCTCCCGATAATTATGAAACCCAATATCTCAGATATACATTTCATAATTATCAACTATAACGTTACTCCACTATAAGCTTAGAGCTACACTCTCGAACTATATAGAATTACGAAGCTCGAATAGCTAAGCCTCCACGACACATCATAATGTATCATCTTCCCATAGGATTATCTATAATCGGCTTAAAGATAAATTTTGTCTTACCTTTTTGATTATTTTTCTCTTACATTTCATTATCTTACCATCGAAAAACTTACCATCCAAAGACAGTATACCATTTGGTTACACCTATGTCTCCAAATGATTGAGCGCTCCAATTCCAATTACAAGATAACTCATATAAGGAAATATCAATGACTCCTAAAGAGGAGCTATGGATTCCATATCTATGAATAACATGTCTATGCTATCAAAAGTCATGCCTTTAATGTACCGGCATGCGTACCAACATAAAATATGGATGTCACCCTTTGGTACATCAAAAGACATAAGTCAAGACGACAGGCCCACTGTTCATCTCATGATTAAGATATAACATATAATTGTCTAAAGTGAACTGATTTACTGAGACAGAATTATTAATCCAAATCAATTACACTTTATGTTCCGATCCAATACATCATCATCTATGACAATGCACCAATGTTTCTATTCATGCAGTTCACCTCCGATGGCCAAGACAAACCATCTCCCGTTAGGGATATAGGCAACATAAAAATCTTTGCATGAATAAAGCACCTAACTTTGTTTCCTCGATTGCAGATCTTATAATTTAGACCGTCACCTTTAAAATCATGTCTTCTGCATAATCTATCCATCATATGCCTGATTCTAAAGGCTTAGACCGACAGTCTCAGACTTTGGTTTGGTTATCATACATTTAACAAATATGAATGTAAAGAGGACAACACTTTAGTATATAAATAATAAATAAACTCTTTATTGATAAAATGTCTCTAAAAACATATTACATTTTTACTTCTTAGGGCATACTTGTCTAACAATCTCCTACTTGCACTAAGTGAGTAAATATGACAAATCCTGCATCCCCATAGCTTCCACATGCCTTTTGAAAACTCTCGCAGTTAGTGTCTTCGTGAATAGATTAGCTAAATTGTCCATGAATACGATTTTGCATACAATGACATGCCCGCCCTCAACGAAGTCCTTTATCACATGATACTTCGGATCAATATATTTACTCTTCTTGTGAAATCTTGGTTCTTTAGCATTAGCTATCGCCACACTGTTATCAAGTATAGCGATACCGCCTTATCCATGCTAGGAACTATGTCAAGATCCCTAAGGAACTTGTGGAGCCACACTGCTTCTTTCGAAGTATCACTAATTGCCACATACTTGGCCTCCATCGTTGAATCTGAAATGCAATCTTGCTTGAAAACTCTCTAAATAATGGCATCGTCGCCTAGAGTAAACACAAAACCCGAATTCAATCTTCTCGAATTTAGATAGGATTGAAAATTTTGGTCAGTGTATGCAATGCCTGTCGTTTTCTTATACGGAAACTTATGTTAATTTAACGTTAGAATATGATATTTTGAGTGCTATTATTATTTATGTTAAGTAAATTAACTCCCATTCCAATTCAAACTTGCCTTTTTAAAATCTAACCTAAGCACCAATTGAAATTAAAAAAAACCTCAATTCAAAGCCCTTAATACAATTCGAGTTAATTTCATCTTGAGTTTTTCTGGTTTGAACTAGGGATCCAAATGCCACAAACCTATTCAAAAACCAGTTTTGACGAACTTATCCCCTTAAATTTACATTGTTTTGAAGCTATTTATTTACAATAAAATCATGGCTCCAGTTCTACCTTCTTTACAATTCTCATTCTGTTCAAACACGAATTCCTTATACGTTTTATTTCATCTTTAGATCTTTATAAAACATCATTTAAAACTGTAGGGTTCGTTTGGTACACAAGTTTGAAATAGTGTGGTTTAAAACTTTATGTTTTGAATTGTGAGTTCTAAACTATGTAGTTTAAATGATGGCTTTGTATTAGAGTTTGAAATGTAAAGGTTTAAAAGAGAACAAAATACACAACAAATTTAAAACGAAAATTGATGTTTGAAAAACTATAGTTTATGAAAAAAAAATGAGAATGAAAATGATTTTTAATGCAGAAAATGGTCCAAACTGTGTGAACTTGAGGTGGACAAAGTTTGAATTGTGAGTATTTTGACCAATTTAAAACCGCCTTCATGGTTTGAACAGACATTTGTTACTACTCCAACAAACACAAATTTAAAAGTACCTCGATAGTTTGACCTAGCTTAAATCTATGTGCCAAACGCCACATGCAATTTAAACTATGAGTATGTTTGACAATATAATTAAAAAAATTAAAATTAATTTATTATAATATATAAAAACTTTAAAATATAACCTATTTTTATTTTATACTATAACAGTTAAAACTATATTATAAAATATAAAAATTCAAAACTTATATTATGAGAAAGCTTTTTTTAATTAAAATGTTGGTTCTTACTAATTTTACCATACACTTAAAAGGAAAAAAAAAAAACGTGACGGGAACGAGACTTCTGCTCAAATGACGTCGTTGTGACCACGTGAGGTCTCAAAGGAACGCCAAGACATAGCTTTTTTTTTTTTTGGTAGAAGAACGGGGTCAAAGACCCAGACAAAGGAAAAAAAAATTACAAAGAAGAGACTCTAGGAGACGTTGCTCCCATAGCATCACTACTAAGAATTTTAATCAACCCCGGAGGTAGAACTCGAGAAAAAGATGAGGATAATCTTTGAGACACAGCCCAATTCGCCAGCCAGTCAGCAGCTTTATTGGCTTCTCTGAAGATGTGTTTAACTGAAACACTCCAGTCTTTATCTAACAAACGTTTAACATCTGCCAAGAGGCGTGATAGCCTACCCCGAGAGCCCTTGAATGAGTGCACCAATTTGATGGTCAAGAGAGAATCCATATCTACTTCAACCTGCCTAAATCCTAAATTCTAGGTCAACTCCAAACCAAGCTTAAGAGCCCAGATTTCAGCTTCAATTGTCGTGCCCATACCGATGCTATTAAAGAAACCGCCCAAACAAACCCCGCGAGCATCTCTGAGGAGGCCACCAGCACCCATAGGCCCCGGACAGCCCTTGCAAGCCCCGTCTATATTTAACTTCACAGCACCCCCTGTCGGAGGAGACCAACCAATGAAACGCAAAGTCTTAGGCAACACCCCAGTCGCTGTCTGAGCACATACCCAAGCGTTTGTAACACTACTAGTATAGTTGGTAATAAAGAGCTCTCCATTAGTTGGTCTTCTAAAACCACCCTCATTATCTTCCTTGTTCCTCCACATCCAAAGCTAGTAAAGCGTGCAAGCAAATAAACAACTCTAGTTGCAATTTCTAATCCGACTACAGATTTTTAGATTAAGAATCATCCAATCATTCTTAGACGATGTGAAAAACCAATTCCAATCCTGAGGAATTAAAGCATCCCAAAGAGATTTTGCAAGAGGACAATCTCTAAAAACATGCATACCCGTCTCGTCCGCTCTTAAGCAACGAGGGAAAACTTTTGAGGAAGCTATATTGCATTTGACCTTTCTCTCATTTGTTAAGAGCCTATCCCTAGCAAACAGCCACATCAAGTGGTTTATTCGGAGAGGGACTCTACAATTCCAAATAGCCTTCCAAATATTCTCGCTTTGATAACAAAGCTCTGAGTTAAGCACTATGTAAGCTAATCGTGTTGAAAACAGACCATCTAATGAAAACCTCCAGTAGGCAATGTCATCCCCTGCTTCCCCAAATGGAGGAGGAATGGAAGCAATTCTTTGGCACACTTGGGGAGGGACAAGCTGATTTAATAAGCTCCAGTTCCACTCCCCATTAACATCTTTAAGATCTCCAACTTTGAGGTCAGAGAAATGAATAGGAATAACTCCACCAACTTGTTCCCTAACAGGACCCAACCCGTGGATCCAATTATCATGCCAAAATGAGACATTATTTCTGTTGCCAATAGACCAAGAGGTAAAGCTGCCCAACTGTCAAAAATAAGGCCAAACTGCACGCCAAAGAGGGGTTGAAAAATTACCCGGGTTATCACCAACTCTACCACCATATTTTGCTTGCCAAACACTAGTCCAAAGAGTCTCACAATACCTAAAATTCCAAGCAGTCTTTAGCAGAAAAGCCTTGTTCATAACAACAATATTTTTTATACCAAGTCCTCCTTGCCATTTAGGCTTACACACATCTTTCCAGGCGACAAGGTGCATTTTTCTCTTATCCTCAAAACCCCCCCATAAAAATCTTCTGCTAAGCCTATTAACCTCTTCAATAGTAGCTTTTGGAAGTGGAGCAGATTGCATAGCAAATTGGGGCATAGAGGTCACAATTGAATTGACAAGAGTAACTCTACCGGCGAGGGATAAACAATTACTTTTCCAACCTGAAAGCCACTTTTTTACTCTTTCAACAATATAATCATAATTTCTTTTACTGATTCTTCCCTTCCAAAGGGGCGCACCCAAATAAATGCCTAGGTCCTCGGTGACTGAAAAACCTGAAAGAGTGAAGATATCTCTTATGGTACCCAGATCCGTTCCCGTAGAGAAAAAGATCGAGGTCTTGGTAGTGCTCACCTTTTCTCCAGACGCTTTACAAAAATAGTCTAAACAATCTAAAATGACAGACATCTGGTTCATGGAAGCTTCCGCAAATAAAAGTAAGTCGTCGGCAAACATAAGGTGGGAAATGAGAGGACCCCTTCTACCAATTCTCATAGGAATCCATCTCCTGTCTGATACACGATCCTGAATAAGGTGGGCAAGCCGTTCCATACATAGGACAAAAATATAAGGGGAGAGAGGGTCCCCTTGACGAATACCACCACTTGGCTTAAAGGACTCAGTTCTTTCCCCATTCCACAAAACCTCAAAAGAAGCAGTAGTAATGCACTCCATCGTGAGGCGAACAAAACCTGAAGGGAGGCCGATCAAAACAAGAGTATCTCTAATAAAATCCCATTCAAGCCGATCATAAGCCTTCTCTATATCAACTTTAATGGCCATGAATTTCTTTTTGATCCTCTTTTGTTTCATACTATGGATTACTTCTTGGGCTATCACGATATTGTCTTGAATAACACGCCCAGGTACAAAGCTCGCCTGATTAGGAGAAACCAGATTAGAAAGGACGTTCTTCAATCTCTCAGTGAGAACTTTCGTAATGATCTTGAAGGCGACATTACACAAAGAAATGGGTCTGAACTGAGTGACCTTTTCGGGGCTGGAAATCTTTGGAATAAGAACTATCAAAGTCTCATTGAGATTTTCTTCTAGTCTTCCATTAGCAAAGCTGTCTTTCACAAGGTTAGTGTAACGCCCCGAAATTTATTTAATGTTAATGTAATATAAATGATGAATTAGTGTGCCATAATTAACTTTTTAACATTTATTAAATTATTTGGTTGGATTTTCAATTTTCGGTTGTTTTGTTAAATTGATGCTTTCAAATGATTTCTTATTTGTTTTAAAATGGTGTTTGAGTTTTAAAACACAACAATTTGTAAAATGTTAAAAATACTCCGTTTTGCAAAACCGTGGGCGGCACATGGTTTTCGCACAATAAAACCGCCCACCGATTTTCTCTATTTATTCCCTTTCTCTTCCTCTCTCTCTTCACTTCTCAACTCACTCTCTCTCTCCTCTCTCCCTTGATCTCTCGGCAGACTCTCTCTCTATCTCTCTCAAAATTTTTGAACTCTATTTTCAATCCAAGCTTCGGGATAGCAAGGAGGAAGCTCTGGGATGTGATTCGGTAACCGAGAACGCGGATTGAAGCTTCGATTCGAGGTTAGATTTGAAATTTCTAAACTTTTTACAAAATTTTTAATTTTGTGCATTTTTGAAATCTAGGTTTGTTTAAGCTTAGAAAACCGTGGATTTAAGTTAAACGAACTTAGAACAACTAGAATCTAAGCTTAGATTGAAGAAAAACGGATTGAATTCAAGATTTTTCATTTTTCTCCTCATTTTCTCATTTTTGGATTTTTGAGGATTTTGGGTTTAAATCTTGTTTAAATGAGTTCAAGCATGTTCTAGTATGTTTTTCTATCAACTATGATTGTTTTTCATGCTTGGGATTTCTGGATTTTCCCAGTTTGGTAGGCCGGTGTTCTTCCAACCGGCAGGCCGAACCTGGGGAAGTGTTCGGCCGACCGAACTTTGCTTCCGGTAGGCCGAACTGTGCAGTTCAGCCGGCCGAAGCAGGGAGTCCGGTAGGCCGATCGTGGCATGAAAATTTTGTGATTTTCATCTATTTTTACTGTTTTGAACCCTGATTTAAATCCCAACCTTATAGAATGATTTTAAAGGTACAAATGGCACACTAAGACATCATGAAATGATTTAGAAACATAGAATGTCTCGAACTAGATATTGATCGACTTAGTTTGTATCTAGGATCGTTCGTGGTTTCGTGGAGCTAACGTATAGCGGACCGGGATTACGGTGTGGGGCACCGACACGAGTATTGAGGTAGGACTTCTATCCTATTTCTTTGGTAGTCTGGTTTTGAAAATGATTTGGCTTTGAAAAGGATTTCTATCAAAATGTTTTCAATGGTTGTTTGAAAATGGTTTTATCGGTTGTATTTTAATTATACCGTGATTATGAAATGAATTTCATAATGAATGTAATTGACAACACTCGGTAATTGGGTTTTGAATGATAATGATAATGAACATATAGGCATGATGCCATATCAGAGATCGGGTCGTGTAGCGATCGACCTTGGGGGCAGGTCCCGAAACCCAGCTGGGCCACTACGGTGGTGATGTCATGGTTTGCCTAGGTAAAAGGAAAATGGTGTTTTTGATTGTGCGAGTAGACTATTCTGTGTTAGGACAGCTCTACTCAAATTACCTATTTATTTATTCATTTATGTACTTATTTATTTAAAGTTTTCTTTTGAGTACTCCTAACAATGAATTGTTTCTCTGAATTAAATTATTTTTATAAAACTTAGTCCTACTAAGCCTTTCGCTCACGTTTTATCTGTTTTAAATTTCCCCCCCTCTAGGTGGTTTCCCGTTTAGGTTTAGAGAGGATTCTTCAGACCGAACTCGGGAGCAATAAGAGGATATATTTTATCTTTTGTACTATTTAATCAAGGCATGTAAGATTTTAACTTTATCTGTATCCTGGACTGTGATTGTATTTATGATATTGTCAGTACCATGTGTGTGCACAAGTTGTGGGTTGTGGAACCTATACTCGCGGTTTTTATTTAATTTTTATTATTTGTTTAATATTTATAAATTCTTTTATAAAAATATGGTGGAAAAACTTCTTATTTCTACTTAATTTGAACCTTAAACCATTGGTCTTAATTAAATTCTCTTTTAATTAACTTAAATATTCCACCACGTCACCTCTCGTACTCTGGAGCATGACAGAATGGTATCAGAGCTCAAAGTTATGAACCTTGGGAATTGTGCACACATAGGTTTGACAATGAAATACCTCTGACAGTCCAAATTTTGTTTTTAGAAGTGAGAGTATGGCACCTAGACGTCGTTTGACTGCTGACGCCGAGTTCGGAAATGATGAGAGCATGATGAGGTCTATGTTTGCGGCTTTTCGATAGATGGCAGCCAGGGCTAGACCGGAAGACTCCGATGTTGGTAGTCGGCATGCGTTCTTTAAGGAATTTCAGCGGGCGTCTATTCCGACTTTTGATGGCAATGGGGATCCGCAGTTGGCAGAGTATTGGTTGGATTCGATCTTGAAGCATCTGGATACTCTTGGTGTGCCTGAGGAGTATCGTGTGGAATTCGCGACGTATAAGCTCGAGGGTGGCGCTAACACTTGGTGGAAATAGACTAAGTGTCTGGAGCGCGATAGTGATATCAGTTGGGACAAGTTCGAGGAGCTGTTCTATGATTGGTATTTTTTGCAAGGGTATAGAGACCAGAAGGCAGCTGAGTTTTATAGATTGCAGCAGGGTGATCTGTCAGTTCGGGAGTATGAGGCAAAGTTTAATGAGTTGGCTAGGTTTGCTCCATCAGCGGTGGCATCGGAGCGTGAGAAATGTATTAAGTTTTAGGAAGGACTCAAGGCTCCTATTCGGCGGCAGTTGGTTGCTCTACGGCTCAGGAGTTTCGGAGAGCTTGTGTCGTCGACGATCTCCGTGGAGAATGATTATGTGCAGTATTGTGAGGACCGAGCCAAGGCTTCAGGAGGACCGCAGAGGAGTGGCAGGAAGAGCACCAGTAGTCGTCCAGCTCCGGGGAAAGGCAAGCAAGGTGGTGTGACCAGTGGCAGCAGCAGTTCATCTGGCAGCGGGCGCAGCATCCCTATTGCTTTCATTGTCATTTCTGTCAGCAGCCCGGACACATCAAGAGGAATTGCCCGATCAGGAGTGCTCGTCTTGGATCACAGACCGGGGAGGATGCCAGTCGTTCGTCTCAGCCTCAGCCTCAGACCCTACCTCCACCTCCGTAGTACCCGCAGTTGTAGTATCCGCAGTTCTCTCCTCAGCAATTCTCATATCCAGCACGGGGGCAGCAGTCGCAGTACTTTCAGCGCAGTGTTCCTTAGTATAGAGCACCGAGTACAGGTAGTGTGCAGTCGTCTCCATCTCAACAGCATCGGCCAAGTAATCCAGGACCCAGTAATGTCGGTAGAGGAAAAGGGAAGGCGCCAGTGCAGGTTCATGCAATGGCATCTAGAGGGTCAGATTCTCATGTTGGTAACGCGGTTGTCGATGGTATGATTTTGGTTTCCAGATCTTTAGCTCGCGTTTTATTTGATACCGGTGCCTTTCATTGTCTCATTTTGAGTTCTTTTGTACATGCCTTGGGATTAGAGATAGAAAAGTTTAATGAACCCCTAGTTATAACTTCTCCCTTGGGACAAGTGTGTGTAAATTGTATGTGTAAATCCTGTAAAATAAAGATTGGGGATGAGATTTTGAAAAGTGATTTGATTATACTCCCCATGAGCTCCTATAATGTAATTTTAGGGATGGACTGGTTGTCCAGGTATAGTGCAGTCGTGGACTGCCAACTTAGAAAAGTGACCCTAGTGTCTGATAGGGGGACGGTGATCACTTACCAGGGTGGTGGTGATTGGTTAATGAGTGAGTGTCTCATGAAGTCGTGTCTAGGAGGGTGAAGGAATCTAGGTTGTTGTGCTTTTCTTGCCAACCTGGATTGCGAGCCCTATGTTTCGAGTGGCAGTTTAGCGATTCTGGTGGTTGATGAGTTCGAGGATGTTTTTCCCGACGAGTTATCAGGGTTACCACCGTATCGGGAGATTGAGTTTGGTATCGAGTTGTTTCCAGGGACATCACCAATTTCTATGGCACCTTATCGGATGGCGCCGGCAGAAATGAAGGAATTGAGGAAGCAACTTCAGGAGCTTGCTGATAAAGGGTATATTCAGAATAGCACATCTCCATGGGGAGCACCAGTTTTGTTTGCTAAGAAGCACGATGGGACTCTCAGGTTATGTGTGGATTATCGGCAGCTGAATTGTGTTACGGTGAAGAACAAGTATCCCTTGCCTAGGATTGATGAGTTGTTTGATCAGTTGGGAGGTTCGCGGTACTTCTCAAAGATTGATTTGCGTTCAGGTTATCATCAGCTCAGGATTAAGGAAGAGGATATTCCTAAGACAGCTTTTAGGACTCGGTATGGGCACTTTGAGTTCCTGGTTATGTCGTTTGGATTGACGAATGCTCCGGCAGCTTCTATGGATTTGATGAACAGGATATTTAGGCCATATCTGGATCAGTTCGTGATCGTGTTCATCGATGATATTCTTGTGTATTATAAGACTTGGGAGGAGCATGAGCAGCATCTTCGGATTATGCTTCAGACTCTGCGGGAGCACCAGTTGTATGCTAAGAGGGAAAAGTGTGAGTTCTGGTTGACTGAGGTCAAGTTTCTGGGTCATGTTATCTCGGAGCATGGTATTTCAGTGGATCCGTCCAAGATTGAAGCTATATTGGAGTGGGAACGACCAAGGAATGTAGCGGAGATTCGCAGCTTCTTAGGTCTTGCTGGATATTACAGGAAATTTGTAAAGGATTTTTCGAAGATTGCAGCTCCGTTGACAAAATTGATCAAGAAAAATGTCAGGTTTGAGTGGAATGAAGATTGTGAGCTTGCTTTTCAAGAATTGAAGAACCGGTTGACTTCAGCTCTAGTGTTGGTTATTCCTAGCAGTGACGAGCCGTATGAGGTTTATGCGGATGCTTCAGGGCGCGGACTTGGATGCGTGTTGATGCAGCATGGACGTGTGGTTGCGTACGGATTGAGACAGCTACGACCTTACGAGTGAAATTATCCTACTCATGATTTAGAGCTTGCGGCGGTGATTTATGCGCTGAAGATTTCGAGGTGTTACTTGTATGGAGCATCGTTTCAGGTCTTCTCCGATCACAAGAGTTTGAGGTATCTGTTCACTCAGAGGGATCTCAACTTGAGGCAGCGTAGATGGGTAGAGTATATGGAGGATTATGATTTTACGTTGTAGTATCATCCCGGGAAAGCTAATGTGGTCGCGGATGCGCTTAGCAGGAAGTCTTTGGGGATTCTCACTTGTTTGATTTTTGAGGACTGGAGCAGGGATGCGATAGTGAGTGAGTATCGGCCTGTATCATGAAGACTGTGATCGTGTTTCGATGTACCATATGGAAGCGACTCCAGCTCTTGTTCGGATGGTGAAGCAAAGTCAGTGGCAGGATTGGCATTTGCAGGAGATTTGGTCGCGAATTTAGAATGGGGAGCAGTTTGAAGAATGGAGCGTGCATGTAGATGGATCGTTGTACTTTCGGGAGCGTCTTGTAGTTCCAGTTACCGCCGAGGTGACGGAAGCCGTTCTAGACAAAGCCCATAGGTCTCAGTTCGCTATTCATCCGGGGAGCACCAAGATGTATCGTGATTTGAAGAGGGAATATTGGTGGAGAGGCATGAAGAAAGATGTTCGAGAGTACGTGGCCAAGTGTTCGACGTGTCTTCAGGTGAAAGCCGAGCATCAGAAGCTTGCAGATCAGCTTCAGCCGCTTCCTATTCCAGGGTAGAAATGGGAGCATGCAACGATGGATTTTCTCACAGGTTTGCCGAGGACGGAGCAATGGCACGATGCAGTTTAGGTTGTGGTAGACAGGTTGACGAAATCAGCGCATTTCATTCCGTTTAGGTCGACGTGTTCTAGGAAGGTTCTCGGGGAGTTGTATATGCAGAACATTGAGAGGTTGCATGGGGTTCCTTTGTCCATCACCTCTGATCGAGACACCAGGTTTAATGCTAAGTACTGGAGGAGTTTTCAGGAGGCTTTGGGCACGGATTTGAACTTCAGTACGGCGTTTCATCCTCAGACTGATGGGCAAAATGAGCGGGTTATTCAGGTTCTCGAGGATATGTTGCGTGCTTGTGCGTTGGACTTCGGCGGGAATTGGAAGCAATATTTGCATCTGGCGGAGTTTGCGTACAACAACAATTATCAGGCAAGTATCGGTATGGCACCGTTTGAGGCATTGTATGGGCGACCGTGTCGATCACCGGTGTGTTGGGCTGAGCCGGAAGATAGAGTTATTCTTGGGCCGTATGAGATTCGTGATAGCAACGAGAAAGTCGCGGTGATTCGAGATCGGTTGAGGGCAACTCAGAGTCGTCAGAAGAGTTACGCGGATAGGAGACGTAGATCCTTAGAGTTCGCGGTTGGAGATTTTGTTCTCTTGAGGGTATCGCCTTGTAAGGGGACTATGCGATTCGGAGTGAGTGGGAAGCTCGCGCCGAGGTATATTGGGCCGTTCGAGATCACTCAGCGTGTTGGTGTGGTTGCTTATTGGCTTGATCTTCCACCCGAACTTTCTCATGTTCACGATGTGTTTCATGTGTTGATGCTTAGGAAGTGTCCACCTGAGCAGGGTAAGATAGTTTCATTCTGCGATGTACAGTTCAGGAAGATACGACATACGAAGAAGTGTCGATTCAGGTTATCGACCGGAAAGTGATTAGCTTGAGTCGTCGTGAGATACCGTTGGTAAAGGTCGTGTGGCAGCATCATGGGATTGATGAAGCCACTTGGGAGCTAGAGTCGAGTATGCGGGAATTGTATCTGCATTTGTTTTGTTTCTGAGATGAGTTGTAAATTTCGAGGGCGAAATTTCTTTTAGGGGTGGAGAGTTGTAACGCCCCAAAATTTATTTAATGTTAATATAATATAAATGATGAATTAGTGTGCCATAATTAACGTTTTAACATTTATTAGATTATTTGGTTGGATTTTGAATTTTCGGTTGTTTTGTTAAATTGATGCTTTCAAATGATTTCTTATTTGTTTTAAAATGGTGTTTGAGTTTTAAAACACAACAATTTGTAAAATGTTAAAAATACTCCGTTTTGCAAAACCGTGGGCGGCACATGGTTTTCGTACAGTAAAACCGCCCACCGATTTTCTCTATTTATTCCCTTTCTCTTCCTCTCTCTCTTCACTTCTCAACTCACTCTCTCTCTCCTCTCTCCTCTATCCCTTGATCTCCCGGCAGACTCTCTCTCTATCTCTCTCAAAATTTTTGAACTCCATTTCGAATCCAAGCTTCGGGATAGCAAGGAGGAAGCTCGGGGACGTGATTCGGCAACCGAGAACGCGGATTGAAGCTTCGATTCGAGGTTAGATTTGAAATTTCTAAACTTTTTACAAAATTTTTAATTTTGTGCATTTTTGAAATCTAGGTTTGTTTAAGCTTAGAAAACCGTGGATTTAAGTTAAACGAACTTAGAACAACTAGAATCTAAGCTTAGATTGAAGAAAAACGGATTGAAATCAAGATTTTTCATTTTTCTCCTCATTTTCTCATTTTCGGATTTTTGAGGATTTTGGGTTTAAATCTTGTTTAAATGAGTCCAAACATGTTCTAGTATGTTTTTCTATCAACTATGATTGTTTTTCATGCCTGGGATTTGAGAAAAACAGGTAGAAATCAAGATTTGAATTTTTGGGATTGAGAGACCCGTGGCTGGGATTTCTGGATTTTCCCAATTCGATAGGCCGAACTGTGTGTTCGGCAGGTCGGTGTTCTTCCGACCGACAGGCCGAACCTGGGGAAGTGTTCGGCCGACCGAACTTTGCGTCCGGCAGGCCGAACTGTGCAGTTCGGCCGGCCGAAGCAGGGAGTCCGGCAGGCCGACCGTGGCATGAAAATTTTTGTGATTTTCACCTATTTTCACTGTTTTGAACCCTGATTTAAATCCCAACCTTATAGAATGATTTTAAAGGTACAAATGGCACACTAGGACATCATGAAATGATTTAGAAACATAGAATGTCTCGAACTAGATATTGATCGACTTAATTTGTATCTAGGATCGTTCGTGGTTTCGTGGAGCTAACGTATAGCGGACCGGGATTACGGTGTGGGGCACCGGCACGAGTATTGAGGTAGGACTTCTATCCTATTTCTTTGGTAGCCTGGTTTTGAAAATGATTTGGCTTTGAAAAGGATTTCTATCAAAATGTTTTCAATGGTTGTTTGAAAATGGTTTTATCGGTTGTATTTTAATTATACCGTGATTATGAAATGAATTTCATAATGAATGTAATTGACAACACTCGGTAATTGGGTTTTGAATGATAATGATAATGAACATATAGGCATGATGCCATATCAGAGATCGGGTCGTGTAGCGATCGACCTTGGGGGCAGGTCCTGAAACCTAGCTGGGCCACTACGGTGGTGATGTCATGGTTTGCCTAGGTAAAAGGAAAATTGTGTTTTTGATTGTGCGAGTAGACTGTTCTGTGTCAGGACGGCTCTACTCAAATTACCTATTTATTTATTCATTTATTTACTTATTTATTTAAAGTTTTCTTTTGAGTACTCCTAACAATGAATTGTTTCTCTGAATTAAATTATTTTTATAAAACTTAGTCCTACTGAGCCTTTCGCTCACGTTTTATCTGTTTTAAATTTCCCCCCTCTAGGTGGTTTCCCGTTTAGGTTTGGAGAGGATTCTTCAGACCAAACTCAGGAGCAATAAGAGGATAAATTTTATCTTTTGTACTATTTAATCAAGGCATGTAAGATTTTAACTTTATCTGTATCCTGAACTGTGATTGTATTTATGATATTGTCAGTACTATGTGTGTGCACAAGTTGTGGGTTGTGGAACCCATACTCACAGTTTTTATTTAACTTTTATTATTTGTTTAATATTTATAAATTCTTTTATAAAAATATGGTGGAAAAATTTCTTATTTTTTACTTAATTTGAACCTTAAACCATTGGTCTTAATTAAATTCTCTTTTAATTAACTTAAATATTTTACCGCGTCACCTTCTATACTGCAGGACGTGACAGTTAGATACATTGCCAACGCCACGACATAGCTAAGCAATTAAAAAGTCATTAAAAAAAAAGCATATAAAGTCAATACTTTCACAAAAACAATCATAAAATCAGTTTTCAACTGAAAAATTAAAAAAAAAAAAAAACATATTGCAAATGAAGTTTCCATGTACACGAGGCGTAGAAACTACTGTCAACGACGTGGCCTGCTCTTTGGATAACACTCTTTGTAATCGCCCACACACTAAGCGCCTCATCCCCCTTTCCGACACACGCGACCGTTCTTCAACCATAAACAAACTTGTCGGTCCCACTTCTCAATTTGTCAGGGGGCAAATGTAATCAACGTGTATCATACGCGCTAACCGTTGACCACGGCGTCACAAACTAGTCTCACCATCAAACCCCAGTGGCGCGTGTGTCAGGCGCTGGACCAGCAAAACCCCCAAATCATCCCCCTTCTCGTCTTCGCCTTCGTCTTCGTCATTTAGACTTGTTCCGATCCTCCAAATTTTTTTCTTCTCTCTCTGAAAACACAAACCCTACAACAATGGCTGAACCGGTGGTCGCAGACCTACCGAAACAACCTCAGTCTAGCCCTAGCATTGTCGATTTTTCGGCCGAGTTTGACTCGCTTCCGATTCCGCCTTTCGATCATCAATTCTTCTCGTCCGACGACGCCGCGCCATCGGAGAACTTCTTTTCAGATCTAGGGTTAGGGTTAGGGCTCGAAGAAAATTGCGATTACGAGCTCACTTTCGATGATATTGAAGATCTCTACCTGCCTTCCGAGACCGAGGAATTCCTAATCCCCGACGGATTTGATAGCGGTCCCAATTCTCTCCCTCCGAATGGCTTGTTTTCCGATCGAAATGTTAATCCGAGCTTTGAAGCTGCTGTCGCTGTGAAATCAGCTTCTCCGGAATCGGAAAGCTCTACTGTCTCCGGCGTTAGGGATTATGATGTCGCCGGTTTCCTTCAGTCGTCGGAGTCTGGAGGCTTTAACAGTGAGCATTCTCATGATTCTACTGATTGTAAGTCTAATATCGGTGGAGCTATGGATTCTTCGTCTCCGGAGTGCGGCAATTGCGATCAGGAGTTCTCCGGCGAGCCGGTGTCATCTGAGGGATCGGGAAATTGTGGCTCGGGCGTTTCTGAAGGTGCGAATTCGCCTGTGCATTCTGGTAATTCCGATAAAGACGTGTCATCCTGTGTTTATGTTGATCAGAAGGTCAAGGCGGAAGAAATTGGGAAAAATTACATGCCGAAGAGGAAGGAGCCTGAAGAAGGGAACGCGGAATCAAGGACTCCAAAGTATAGGAGATCATCGGCGCCTGCAGAGAATGCGCATGTGCAGTCCAGTTTGAATCCATTGAGCGGAGAGGAAGAGAAACGGAAGGCAAGACTGATGAGGAACCGAGAAAGCGCTCAGCTTTCTAGACAGAGGAAAAAGCATTACGTGGAAGAGCTGGAAGATAGAGTTAGAAACATGAATTCTACAATTACTGATTTGAATGCTAGAATACAATATTTTATGGCTGAGAATGCAAGTTTTAGGCAGCAACTGAGTGGTGGTGGAATATGTCCGCCACCACCGCCACCGGGGATGTACCTACATCCCCCAATGGGTCCCATGCCTTATCCATGGGTCCCCTGCGCGCCATATGTAGTGAAACCACAAGGGTCTCAGGTCCCTTTAGTTCCCATTCCTAGGTTGAAACCCCAACAGACTGTATCAGCTTCTAAGGCCAAGAAAACAGGGGGTAAGAAGACTGAGGGTGGTAAAACTAAGAAGGTTGCTAGCATTAGTTTTCTGGGTTTGTTGTTTTTCGTCTTGCTTTTTGGTGGTCTGGTTCCTATCGTGAATGTTAACTTTGGTGGTTTGACGAATAAAGTTCCTGGTGGGTCGGTTTACATTAGTGGGAGGCTCTATGATCAGCACCGAGGAAGGGTTTCAACAGTTGATCATCTTCTAAATAGATCTGGAGATACAGGGGTAAGAAGTTTGAACAGGGTACATCATGAAAGAGACCGCGAACAAGGAGAGAAGTTGCAATGTGGGCAGAAAGAAAGAGGCTCTCAGGCTTTATCAGATTGTGGTGAATTTGTTGGTGTTTGGAATGATAGCGAGCCTCTTGTTGCTTCTTTGTATGTTCCAAGAAATGATAAGCTAGTCAAAATTGATGGAAACTTGATAATTCATTCTGTCCTGGCAAGTGAAAAAGCTAAGGCCTCCGTTGCGCATTCGAAAATGAAGAGTAACAAGGAGACCAGTTTGGCAATCGCTAGAGATATCGCTCTAGCTTACGCTGTTCCCAAAGCTGGAGGGAACAGAGGGAGACATGCTACTTTATACAGAAATCCTGAGGAAAGACACAAGGCTCTTTCTTCTGGTGCTGCTGATGCTATGAAGGACTATTTGAAGTCCAGTGTAGCTGATGGTAAACTGCAGCAGTGGTTCCGTGAGGGTCTTGCAGGTAGTAATTGTATGGATTCCTCTTTTTATTTTTTCCCTTATGATTTCATATACACACACTTTAGATTTGATGCCTGTCTGCTGTCTTGTGTGCCTTAGAAATCAATATGATATCTTCTTGGAATTAAAATTAATTTTACTCAGTTTTTAGTGATTGACAATGGCCAATTTACGAGTTCTGGTTTGTTAAATAAAATAAGCTGTCTTTCAAATTTTTATTTTTGGTAGCAATATTAAATCTTTTTAAATTCTATTCCAATACATGAGTATGACGTACATTGAATTATTGCAATTCTGCTTTCATTGCTCCCCTCTCATTTTAACAAGCTCAGTCCTAGTTTTTAATCTTTCTGCACAAGGCATATGCAACATATACCAATTAATGGTCGCAAATTTTATATCCATCCAGAGTCATTAAGTTCCATTGTTTCCATAATTTAGAAAATTTCATTTGTTGCGTGTTACTGAATAGAGATTATGAAGCTGAGTTTCCTGATGTGCTGACATGAATGTTAGTTTGATTTTATCATCTGTAGTTTGATTCATGAATATTTTACTTCTATTTATTCTGTGTTATTTATTTATTTATTTTTTATTTTTGTTTATCTTGCCTTGCTAATTAACCACGTGACACAAGTTGAAGTCTTTTTTGTAAAATGGTAGATTTGTATCTATGTTTTATCAAGCACAGTCTATTGCGTTTGGTTGGTTGAAGGCTGTTTTGCCCTTTCTTATGGATTTTAACACGCCGGTAGTACTTAAGTGCTATATTGTCCACCTTATTACTGTTGATTTCAATGGTTATTTATTTACTTTATGTTTTTTGTTGTTTGCGCCCATGATGGTTTTTTGAGCAAATGCTTCTGATCTTTTGTGATTATATTGTTCTTGTAATTTAAATGCTTATGTGCTTCGCAATCTTTCTCATGTTTCAAGGACACAAGCATTTTCTTTAAATGTTTTAGAAACTTGCTTGGGACGTGGAATAATTATTTGTTCCTTCTTTTTCCCTATCAAATAGAGTGTTGGAGTATGTTAACACAGTGAACTTAATTAATAGTCTTGCTCTTCAGACTTGGAGGTTTTCTTTCTCTTTCCTTTTAGTTGTTATTTGGTGGTTCGTCCTACAGGCTTCAGGACGAATAAATTGGTAACATTTATTAATTTCCTTTTTCCTTTTTTACTATGTCATTGAAAAGGTTAATATATTGCGCGCGTGCGCATGTGTTTTGTTGAAAGTAAAAGGTTAATGTTATAATATTCAAATTCTTACTCTTGGATTGTGCAGGGCCAATGTTGAGTTCTGGCATGTGCACTGAAGTCTTTCAGTTTGATGTCTCACCTTCTTCTACTTCCGGAGCTATTGTTCCTGCATCCCCAGTTTCCAATGCTTCAGCAAAACAGCGCCAAAATACTACTCAGAACGCAACACGCCTGAAAGGGGTGAAGAGAAGGATCCTTCGAAGGCTCCCAGTTCCCCTCTCTGGTTCTAATTTTAACGTAACTGAAGAACGCACAGGTAGGAATTCACGAAAGGACGAATTTCAAGGTAATAGATCTGTCTCTTCTATGGTTGTTTCCGTGCTTGTTGATCCTCGAGAGGCTGGAGACAGTGATGTTGACGGTGTGATGAAGCCTAAGTCGCTTTCACGGATTTTCGTAGTTGTGCTCAGAGACAGTGTGAGATATGTGACTTACTCATGTGTCCTTCCACGATCTGGTCCTCATCTAGTAACAACTTGAGAATGAAAAGCAGAAGCTTGTGCTGAAGTTGAGAGTGAAAGCTACGTTGACTTCCAATCAACCAACTCCCAGTTTTGTAAATGGGATAATAGCTCTCTCGATATGATTGTCAACTTCCTTTTGTGCTTAAGAACGTCTTATAGTATTCTTACCTCCGTTACATTGTGTGTAGCTCACTGGTTGTGCTTGGGTAGAAAATGTCCTTTGCCACTTGTACGGAAAACATGAATTTTAACTTTATTTTTAAATTCGGATATTTGATCCATTATTATAGTGAAATTTAATTTTTACTTTGGCAATATACTTGAGGAATTTTCTGTCTTTTGAGAGAGAGAAAAAAAGAGAGGAATATTTCCTTGTTTTGGGGAAACTGTAGCCAAATAGACCTGTTTTTGTCATCTTGTGCAGAAGTATCCTGTGTGGACAAAGCTAGAAGGGTGCAAAATTTTGCAATATTTCTTATCGATGAGTAATAGCATTAATTTGCATGAAGACATTACCTTATAACTAGTACGATTACAATTATGCTGGTTCTCTTTCTAATGATTGTGTTTGCATGGGGGTTTCGCCTTTATTTATTAGCTCTTTTGGACATAGGGACATTGCAATTAGGTAATAAAAATTTCATCTTTCCAAAAAAAAAAAAATCCCAGTCTGCTTACTCTATTAAAGTCGCTAGTCATGGCAAGGATGAAAGTGAAGCTGATTTGATTTAGCCAAGGAAAGACCTCTTATAAGTTTGGAAAAAAAAAAAACAAAGACAGAAATATATGAACGAACCAAAACAACACAACGGAGAGAGATAATTCTGTGTAAATGAATTGCACTAGTGTAAGGAACAAGTTACAAACAAGAAAGAGGAACCAAGGAATGGCAAGTCCCTGCTCTACACGTGGAGTATGTCTCTTTCCACTTGTTGCCCTCTAGACGGACAGAAGTTACTCATAATCCTCCATAGATTTTTGTACTTCTGCGGTATGTAGCCTATTGACAGCAGCCCACAGAAACCATATAAATGCGGCTTCATCGACGGCAAAAGAATGGATGTTAAAAACGCTAAGCAAAGGGAACCAAAAAGCATAGAACCAAATCAGATTACTGTCAGAACAGAACAATTAGGAGAGCAAAGACGTGAAGGAAATCTCAGCTCGATCCCATAAGCCAAAGAATAGATCAGCAGGCAAGAAATGCTGAACCACATGGTTTGGGGTTTGTTTCAAATGGAGATTTGGCTTTACATTGACACTTAAGTTCAATTAAGTTGAGGATCACAGGAATGATAGAAGTGACAATTGGATGGGGAAAGTTAGGAATGATAACGTGTTTTGGCTGGAAATGGTTGATGGTAGGCATGTTGTACACAATGCTGATGTAAGGCTGTTGATGTGGGAGAGAATACATCAGGTGGGAGAGAAAGGAACTTGGCCTTGAGGAAGTGCCTGCCATAGGCTTTTAAGTTTCAATTGGCCTTCAAGGAAAGAGGAGAGGTGGGAGAAAACCCTCTTGTAATGTGCAGCTTTTCCTATTCCTTTAAACAGATCTGAAGTTTTGGTCGCAAGAAGACTCCATGTAGACTCGCATATGTGAGCGAGGGCACAATTGGTGCTCTTTTGAGTCCACCAAAAGTAGGTAGACCAACGCCGTGCAGGTCGTTCAAAGTCCTTAGGCCTGTCTCTTACATTAGTAAATAATAATAATAATAAAGGCCCCTTCCTTGGTGTAATTGACCCTGTGACAATTGGTTTTGGTTCTTTCTTAAAAAATTCTGTTTGTTATTGATTATGGGTTCAGAGGAATTATCTCAATCATGTGTTTAAGAAGCACAAAATTTTCCCCATTTCATTGTTTTAAGATGATGTGAACAAGTATATCAGTCTGACAAATTTCCCCCCATTTCTTTGTTATATATTTCAGGTCATTCTTCAACGAATTACACCAAGCCCTTAGCCACAAGTTGCAAGACCATGTGATCCTATATGGATTATTCTGTTATGTGGCCTTTTGTCACTAAAAAGGTGGTCGGTAGTCCATAAAAGTTTAAAGTCTTTCTAGTAGACTTTTTAAGGACTCTAGGGTAATTTAATTTATTTTATTTTATTTCTCCAATTTCCAATTGAGTGGTTCTAACCAAAAAAAAAAAAGGCATGTTGGAATATTTGGCTTTGAACTGACTGTGGTAGTATAGAAGTGACGTGGCAAAGAAGAGATAGTTTCATGTAAATGGGTATAAAAGGGCCAGTTTCATAGTTAGTTAGGTTATTTTCTATAAATCCCAAAAACAATTATAAGAGCTTTAGAAGTAGAACTATGACATCTTCAAAGTACGATGTTGAGAAGTTTCCACTTTTCCAGCAAGAATGTCTTCGATCTTTGGCGACTCAACATGAGAGCTCTTTAAGTCTAGCAAGGGCTAGAAGAGGCACTCTCTAAAGAGAAGAATATGCTAGCAATGTTATTTAAGAACAGAAAGGAGGGCCCTTCTTGAAAAAGAACCAATCATATCCATTGAAATAAAAATTAAAAGAATATTCATAGTAATATAATACTATGTGTAGAAAACAGTAAAATTGAAGAGATAGATAATATAACAGAGATAAGAAAGATCAAGATTTATTTATTACGACACACACTCTCTCTCTTTCTTCTTCTATTCTTCCTTGTTACTTAATGATTTTCTCACGTTCAACTCTTGCCTCGTTACAAGCTTATGTATAGGCATTCTTTATACAATTACTTCATCAAAAAAGCTTCAGTGAAATTGTTATGAAACTTCTTAAAAAATTGTTGGTAAAGGGAAAGTCTTCAATATATCAGAATATAGGTATAGGATATCTTTAAAATATACCTTCAATAATTATTAAAAAGATACATTTGAAACTATTGTAGAGGAATCCACATTTATTGGTTCATAATACTCCCACTTGAATGTCTCTCTCAAAAGAATACGCCTTGTTAAAACCTTACTAGGAAAAAACCATTTGAAAAAAATCTTGGTGAAGGAAAAAGAGTATAATATTCTTGTTATATTACACTTTGAAACTACTTCATTAAAAACTTTGCCAGGAAAACCTAATGGGACAAAATCATGGCTAAGATAGAAAGAATACAATGCGTAATTGACTCCTTCTGAAGCAAAGATGAGTGATTCTTCTAGAGGATATTGATTAAAGATCTTTAAGTCGATGTATTCCAATATTATGTACCAACTTCTTAAATGTTATAGTACAAAATGCTTTAGTGAGTAGACATGCTAGGTTGTCACATGAGCGAACCTATTGAACATCTGTATAATCTTTCTTTTGTAATTCATGCATGACAAAGAACTTTTGGGAGATATGTTTGGTTCTATCGCTCTATTATTTTCTTATAAAATGTTGGGCTCTTGATTTGAGGATAATTTATATGTTTATCGGATATTGTGTTTAATCATAGATCTTAGCCACACATACTCTCTACTTGCTTTATGAAGTGTAAGCATTTCAGTGTGGTTTGAGGAATAGCAACAATAGTTTGCTTTATGGAGTACCATGATATTATTATATCATTGCATGTAAATACATGTCTTGTTTGGGATCAAGCTTTATGTGGATCAGATAAATATTCTGCATTTTAAAACCAATGAGTTGCAATTTTTGAACTTTTAAATAAAATAAACCATACCATTGTTCCACAAAGATAGCAGATTACGTGCATAATTGTCTTCCAGTGTCTTTAAGCTGATGCAGAAAATGCGATATCATGTCATGTATAATTCGCAAGATACATAAGAGGAGTAACTACACTCAAATGTGGTACTTCAAGATCATGAATTTTTTTCTTTATTTTCTTTAGGATGAAAAAGGATCCTTGTTCATATTAAGTGATCACACAAACATTGGGGGTACTCTATAGATGAGATTTCTCTATTTAAAAACAATTTAGGACCTTTCTACTATAGGTTGATTGATGAGCGAATATTCATTTGACGTATGCCTAATCTGCAAGTCAAGAAAAGCACTTGTCTTCTCAGGATTTTTCATCTTAAATTATTTCTTTAAATACACTATTGTCTTTTTTAGCTCTTCAGGGGATCCATTATTATTTAAATCAATAGCTTGTACTGCAATGATAATAAATCTAGATTTTCATATCTTAATAAAGACACATGGATAAATTGGATTGTTCACATATATATTCTTCAAGAGATATTCACTAAGGCGCTTGTATTATATATGCTTAGATTGTTTCAATCCATGAAAATATCTTTGTAAGTTAATCAAACACATATCACAAGATAAAGAATTATATACTTCAAGCATCTTGATTCCTTTAGGGATTTTGAAAGAAATATCACTATCTAGTGATCTATTTAAGTATGTGGTTACCATATTCATTATATATATATGTATGCATATATAAGATCTTTTAAAGACTGCCAAGCTAACTAAATATTGAAAAGTAATTGACACAGAAGAATATGTCTCGTCATAATCAATTCCTAATCTTTATGAGAAACTTTGGATAACAAGTTGTGTTTTGTATCTTATGATTTTATTTTTCTCATATGTTTACACACAAAGACCTATTTTTAATAAACTATTTTACATCTTTAAGTGTATGGACTATAGATCCAAACACTTCTTGTTTTGCGAGAAAGTCTAACTTTTTTGGGATTGATCTCTTCCTATTTTGGCCAATTATTTTTACATTGACATCCTTTGATAGATTTCAGTCTAAGAACGTCACTTCCTTTCATCATATCAAGCCTTACCAATATACAAATATATTGTTGACAATAACTTTATCACAGTTTTATTGTTTTTTTTTTGTGCTAGCATAATTCATTGAGATCTCAACATTTTTTGTATATTAGAGTACCAGGACCACTTCTAGGGTCTTCTCTTTAATTATAATTTCAGTTACTTGTTCTAGTAGTATGGCAACTTCAAGAGTGTTAATCTCTTCATGAGTGATAATTTGCTTAGTTAAAACCAATTGATCTACAATACTTCAACCGTGTCTTAGAATCATTTATAGCTATATTTTCAATTTGTTGGATAAGGATATCAATTGAGTGAACATGGAACAATAGCGGCTAGTATGTGTGACTTAGTCATTGTCTTTGTATTTTTAAATACATTTGGCAATTAATTTGCAATATTTTGCAAATGAATAATTCTTTGAACTTCTAACTCATGTTAATTAGTGCGAGTTCAAAATAAGATTATGAAGGTGCATTCCATGAAATTTTTCATTGTTTTTTTCCCCTAAATACTAGAAAAAATGTTTCATTAAATTGACAATTGACAGATCATGCAACTTTGCTCTCATCAATAATGGTCTAACAATAAACCGAAGCAAATTAATAAATGATTCTTGTAAACTAACCTACGGATGTACATGAGCACATGATGCTTAACATTAATTCCAATTCATAAGCAATAATCATTAAAATGCTTGGGTTATAAGTTCACCAGCATAATATAGACAAACTGTCTTGATTGTATAATCTAAAAATTTTTATTTTAATTTGATTATTTGAACAAGAAATTTTGCAAACGCAATATTGCGAGATAACAAATAAATATGTGACCAACGTATTGAGGCATCTACCAACACCATAATATATTTGAATAGTCTACATGCCAGGTGGATGGGCAACATATATCTCCTTGAATTCTTTCCAAATATGAAGGAGATTCAACAACAACTTTTGTTGGAGATGGTCTAATAATTAACTTTAGAAGAAACTACATAGAAAAAATCACAGGATAAAAGAATCTTCTATTTCTTTAATAGATGTCCATGTAAATTTTTAATTATTCTTTGCATCATTAGTGACCTATGACGACCTACGTAGTCATACAAAAGAAAGAACATTTTTGGATCAAAAGCTTTTTGGGTCATCATAATATGTTCTTCAATTGTGTAAAGAAATATGTAATACAACCCATAAGAGAAAGCTAATAATTTTTCTAATCTTTGCTTATGTCTCATTTGTAGTTTGAATCTGATATATGATATAACGTAAATCTCTAAAACTTAACAGATTTGTTTTCGATATATTAGAGAACAAAATGTAGTATATAATAAATTGTTTTCCTCTCGCCAACATGATTTTGACTTTTCCAAAGTCTTCAATTATATTTGTAGCATCAAAAATAGTATTTACATTAGTATTGCCTAGGGTTAAATTCTAAAAATACTTTTTATCCTTAAGAACTGTGTGTATTGTCATACTTTGACCCAAATAAGTGGCCTTAGGAACTAGTAAAAGGGGCATGATTTTGGGTGATGTAAAGTTGGCAAAGAATCTAAGAAACTAAATATATATAATATACTATGCCTAGTGTATAGAATTATTAATTGAGAAATCTAACTTACTACATGCATAGAAACTCATGCTGATAGCGTGTTATAATACTATGTGTGGATAACAATAAAACTAAATAATATAACAGAGACAAGAAATATCAAGATTTCTTTATTACTGCACATTCTCTCTTTCTCATTCTCTTTTTATTCTTTTATTCTTCCTTGTTACTTCTATTAGATATGTATGCCCTAAGGAGTAAAAATGTAATAAGTTTTTGGAGACATTTTTATCAATAAAGAATCTATTTATTGTTTATATACCAAATCTTGTCCTCTTTACGTTCATATTTGTTGAATGTATGTTAAGCAAACAAAAGTCTGAGACTGTCGGTCTAAACCTTAAGCATTGGGTATATGATGGACAGATTATGTGGAAGACACGATTCTTAAGGTGACGATCTAAATCATAAGATCCGCAATCAAGGGAATAAAGTTAGGCGCTTTATTCATGTAAAGATTGTTATGTTGTCTATATCCCTATTGGGAGATGGTTTGTCTTGACCATCGGAGGTGGACTCCATGAATAGAAACATTGACGCGTTGTCATAGGTGATGATGTGTTGGATTGGGACATAAAGTGAATTGATTTGGATTAATAATTCTGTCTCAGCAAATCGATTCATTTTAGACAATCATTTGTATTGTATCTTAATCCTAAGATGAATAGTGGGTCCATTGTCTTGACTTGCGTCTTTTGATGTATCAAAAGGTGACACTCACATCTTAATAGTGGTATGCATGCCGGTACGTTGGAGGCATGACTCTTGATAGCGTAGACTTGTTATTTATAGATATGGAATCCATAGCTCCTCTATAAGAGTAGTGATATCCTCTTATATGAGTTATCCTGTAATTGAAAAACTGGAGCACTCAACCATTTGGATACATAGGTGTAACCGAATAGTATACTGTCTTTAGATGGTAAGTTTTGGTGCTGAGATAATGGAACGTAAGATAAAAATAATCAGGAAGGTAAAACAGAACTTATCCTTAAGCCAATTATAGATAATCATATGGGGATACAATACAATTTGATATGTCATGGAGACTTAGCTATATGAGTTTCGTAATTCTATATAGTTCGAGAGTGCAACTCTAAGCTTTTAGTGGAGTAGCATTAGAGTTGATAATTATGAAATGCATATCTAGGATGTTGGGTTTCGTAATTATCGAGAGCTTGAACTATATAGGTCTATTTGGTCCCCTTTGCTAGCTCACAACATCCTATAACGATATGGCGTGCTTTTATAATAATTAGTAACTTATGTCAGATTTATCATATTGGTTAAAATTTGGAAGAATCAGATGTTAGCATGTGTGTGCCCATAAACAAATGAAATATATTATTTTTGCTGATTATTAATATTATTTGAATTTTTTTTTTCAATATTATTTTTGCATGCATGTTTTAGATGCTTTATAAACATCGAAAAATCTCATATTGTTTTAATGTGACTTTAAATACTATATATATGTTGGAAACAAAGTGCGTAGTGGAATTTTTTAAAAATTTTCATCAGAGTAATTTCCAAAACACAAGTTTGACATGTTATATGTATAAATTAAACAGATCTTACTAGCCTCAGTGTGCCGAAGAACCTTCGCAACCTGTGTAGAGCAGTAACGTTCCAGAAGAGCCTCAACCAACTGGTCTTCTTTGCTATTCTCTATCCACAACCGGAGTGAGTGTGGGCTCACACGTACAGCTTTTCTACCGGTGACTCTCCTTCCAACCAATAGAGAGAACCCAAAGCTAGTGCTCGTGATTTGTGAGCAAAAGCTCTCAGGGAGTTTTCAGATGCCCACTAGAAGAGTATCACTTTTTTAATCTCTCAAATTGATCTCTATTGATCTGAGTAAATCATGAGATTGACTCCCTTTTTATACCTATTGGTCCTGGGGTCAGTCCATATCAGATTAGGTCTCAAAAACTCGAAACAGAATCAAGTTTGGATCAATATATGATAAGATCCGCGTGAAAACGCGTAATCTTATCTCCGCTGATCGGCAGGCCGAACAGGCCAGTTCGACAGTCCGAACACGTCATCCGGCAGGCCGAACTCCCGAGAAAAAATCTCCATGAATCTTTTATTTTTCATCTGAGATTCTAAAGGATAAAGTCTCAGTTTTGATTCAAATAACCCAATAGAGAAGTTATCTGATCAAAACAAACTTTATCAAGATAATCTCTAAGAAAATAAATCAATTCACAATAATTCTACAAGTTTTTCTTGTTCTAATTTTGTCCAAAATTAAAACAACCGATAAATAGACAAGAATTATCTGATCGCAATAATTCAACAAGTTTATCTTGAACTAATTTGTTACAAAATTAATTCAACCGATAAACAGACATGAATTATTTGATTCTTACAAATTTTAAACCAATATGATAAATCCGACATAAGTCACCAATTATTGGAAAAGCACGTCGTGTCGTTACAGGATTTTGTGAGCTAGCAAAAGGGACCAAAATGGACCTATAAAGTTCAAGCTCATGATAATTATGAAACCCAATATCCTAGATATACATTTCACAATTATCAACTCCAACGCTACTTCACTAAAAGCTTGGAGCTGTACTCTCGAACTTTATGGAATTACGAAGATTGTGTAGCTAAGTCTCCATGACATATCATAGTGCATCGTATCCCCATATGATAATCCATAATCGGCTTAAGGACAAGTTCTGTCTTACCTTCCCGATTATTTTTATCTTACGTTCCATTGTCTCACCATTAGAAAACTTACCATCCAAAGATAGTATACCATTCGGTTACACCTATGTATCCAAATGGTTGAGCGCTCTAGTTTTCCAATTATAGGACAACGCATATAGGAGGATATCATTACTCCTAAAGAGGAGCTATGGATTCCATATCTATGAATAACAAGTCTACGCAATCAAGAGTCATGCCTCCAACGTACCAGCATACATACCACTATAGAGATGTGGGAGTCACCCATTGGTACATCAAAAGACACAAGTCGAGACAACGGGCCCACTATTCATCTCAAGATTAAGATACAATACAAATGACTGTCTGACGTGAATCGATTTGTCGAGACAGAATTATTAATCCAAATCAATTCACTTTATGTCCCAATCCAACACATTGTCACCTATGACAATGTGCCAATGTTTCTATTCACGGAGTCCAACTCCGATGGTCAAGACAAACCATCTCCCAAAAAGGATATAGACAACATAACAATCTTTACATGAATAAAGCGCCCAACTTTATTCCCTCGATTGCGGATCATATGTTTTTAGACCATCATCTTAACAATCGTGTCTTTCGCATAATCAGTCCATCATATGCCCAACTCTTAAGGTTTAGACTAACATTCTCAGACTACTGTTTGCTTATCATACATTCAACAAATATGAATGTAAAGAGGACAAGATTTGGTATATATAAATGAATAAATTCTTCATTGATAAAAATGTCTCTAAAAACGTATTACATTTTTACTCCTTAGGGCATACATGTCTAACAATATATACATATAAGTGTTATATACAAGAGGATAATATTTAAAGTGAAACAATCAAAATAAGTTCGTGATTAAAAATTAAAGTTGGGATCTTTAATTTACAATCACTAACGCAGTTCATTACATTCTGAATGAAACAATCTTATCAGGATTGTTAATAATGAGATTATTGGAATGAAAGCATTTTATATAATTTGATTATATAGGATTGGAACACGATTAATTATGAATCCCTAATAAATTCCGTTAAAGAGCATTCAATATTAATCAATGATGGTCATATATGAATCGATCTTAATTCTGAGTAATTAATAGACTCCTATTTATAGTGTTATATTTTTTGACATGTCAAGTAATGACACAAATGTATAGTGTTAAATTCTTGATATATTGGAAATATAATAATGTAAATAGCCAGGAATATTAACATACAAGATGAAATCCATTCCTTCGTAAAGAAGTCAGATGGACGGTCCTCATAAGTGTTGATTCAGGGCTTGAATAATAAAGAGCGCTCAATTTATGATTAGATCATAAATGTATTATTCATTAGAGAATCAATGATACTTATAGATAAAGATGTAATTAAAGAGGTTAACGGAAAATGCATAGCTTTAATTATGGACCGTTTATGGAGGATCGATTTATATGTAGTGACTATATCATGGACAAATTCAAATCCTTGAATATAATTAATTTTATAATTTTAAGAGTGCAATTCCAAATTTTTAGTGGAGTAATTTGGGATTAATAATTTTGATATATTAATTAAGGTGTTAATTAATTTTCAAAATTATTGGAGCTTAAAATTATAATGTCCATAGTTCCTCTCAATGGATCCACTAAAATTATATGAACTATATTTTATGTTGGGTTAAAGTTATTAATTTGGAGTTGAGAATTCTAAATTAATATTCACACTAAAATTAATTAGATTAATTATTGTTAAATAATATGATTATTTAAAATAAATTTAAAATAGTTTTAAATTAAAATTATACAATGAGGTTAGGACCACATTATAAAATTGTTCCATAGAGAAGGTCTTTATGGTAATTTAAATTTTTGGCACATGTTTAAAAAGGGAGATAAATAAATAAATAAAAGGAAAAAGATATGGTTAACATATGGGAGAGATTTTCTCTTTCCCATATCTTATCTCAAGCCCACTTCCTGGAAGGAAATGGGTGTTGTACGCATATATCCCACATTATGTGGGATGTTATCCCTCAATTTATTTTATTTTAAAAAAGGAAGCAACCAACATCCACTCCATCAAAAGTGGCATTGGTTGATATGGAAGATATATCCGATATATTGTGGGATATATATTATAATTATAATTAATTAATTATTAAATTTTTTTTTTGGAGGATATTTATAAAGAATTCATTCAGAATAAGAAACGATATTCTTATTTTTCCTTTGAAGAGAGTTTTTTTTTTCTCCCTTTTTTCTCACTTTGTCTCATGTGTTGAGAATGCAAAGTGACTCAAAAATTTAAGATTGTGTGATCAAACCCAAAATTAGAAACGCCCACTCGTTTCAGTTCATCATAATTTGGAGAACATTAAGAAAGACCTGTGGTATTTCTAAGGATTCAGAATTTCTAAGAGACTTGAAGCAATTGAGGAGAATTGTTCTTCTTCATATTATGGTATGTTTCCATATTCTCTTATTCTTATATTGCATTAAATTAATAATGGGTATAGATCATTGAAAAATTTTAAAATATATGATTTGATCCTCACCATGCTTCCAATAAAATTTTCTAAAATCTGGTTTGCGAAACCAACAATTGGCATCAGAGCGGGCTATACCCGATATTAATTTAATGTATGATAATATTATGGTAGGCACTTTATGCACCTTGTTGTATGAAATTTTTTTCATGTGATGAATGTTTGTGTGAATGGATTGGTCGTAAATTTTTCCGGTTCCATGGAATTAGATTTTTATATTATTTTTTCTTTTGATTAGATCAATTGTAATTAATAGGTTCCTTCATGTAATTTTCATTAGATCCATGTATATATGATTATGCTGTATTTTCTTTAGAAGAAGAGTTCTTCATATTAATTAAAAAATAATTAAAATTGTGCCAGCTATACGGCTGGGCCTGTTTGACCTTGGCCTGTGGTTGCCCTTGACTGGGTAGTCCCCATGAGATTATAGTGCGGCTCCTAGAAGGGTAACCAACCCGAAAATATTTTTTTTGGATTTTTGAAATCCAATTTTTTAATTGAATTTGAGAAATTCAAGAAGTTTACTACCCAAAATTGAAGATGGAGAATTACAAGAAGAGTTGAAGATGGAGAAATTCAAGAAGATTTTTTTGTAATATTATTGCATTTTTTTGGGGTTGTAATTAATAGGTCCATGGAACCCGGCCAAGTTTTTTTATTTTGCATGTTTATTTTTTATTATTATTATGTTGATGATAATAATTATATGGCCATGCATATAACTTGTCATATAGATAGAAAAGTGCCTACTTATTTATGTATGTCATGCATTCATGTGCATTTGGATTTTATTTTCTAAAATGGTTTTAGTAAATAATAAGTTAATATTCCTTGCAACAAATTTAATGAGATTAAATTTGACAATTAATTAACCAAATGCATTTACAATACATAGGGGATCAAATGTGAAATTCTAAATTTAATTGTTAAATTTTGAAATGTCATAGTTGATTTATTTTGTAATTTTAAATTGTTCAAAATTATAAAAGAGACTTAGTAAATTTAAAATGTTTAAATTAACTAAGGTTTATAAAACATGAGTTGTTTTATAAATTAAATACACCTTAATTGCAAAAGAATGAGTGGGAGCGGGATATATGACAATATAAACCCTTGGTCTCCACCATTGGTACAATACCATGAGTTTTTAGTAGAGCCTAGAGACGCTTTGATTTCATCTTTCCTACGGAAGGTGTCTACTAATGGTGATAACAAGGTTGTCTTCTATGAGATAAGATTTTTTTTGATGTATTTTAGAATTAACCTACCCTACGGCGGCAATTTCTAAGTTAAGTCTAAAACTTCTGAAACGGTGGGTTACACTCATAAAGAATTAATTAAACTAGTTAATTATTTTCTTGACCAAAATAAAGGAAATTAATAGATATTAAATATGAGATATTTTTGAAAAATATCTATTAATTGAGAAAGTCTCATTTAAATTAACATCTATTTGACCTACCCTACGGCGACACTTAGTTGTAGTAATTAAAATTCCTTAGGCTTTATAAAGTTAACATGTTTTGTGTATTTAACATGTGCATTCATGCATCATATTTACTTTGCCTTAAAATTCTTACGATGTTTATGCAATAATTTATTGAAAATATTTTTCATTTAATTTTCAGCAAAAATGTCAAACCCTATTTTCTCACTTCTCGCCTCACAAGTGTTGACTGGTGATAACTTTGTCAAATGGAAAACCAACATGAACATCCTTCTCATATGTGATAATTATCATTTTGTCCTTAAGAAGGATTGTCCTCCTGTGCCTCCAGCCAATGCTACTAAGGCTGTCTTGAAATAGTACAACCGTTGGGTGAATGCCAACAACAAGGCCCATTGCTACGTATCAGCATCAATGAATGAAGTTATTAGAACTCAACATGAGGGCTTTGAAACTACAAAAGAGATTATGGAATCTCTACAGAGGATGTTTGGACATCCATCTGAATAGGCATGCCACACAGCTGTTAAAGCTATCATGAATGCTCGCATGAAGAATGGTTCTTCTGTTCGTGAGCATGTCTTGAAAATGGTTCATCATTTGAACGAGGCTAAAATCAATGGTGCAACCATTGATGAAAACACCTAGGTAGGCATGATTTTGGAGACACTTTCTTCAGATTTTCTCCCATTCAGGACTTATTATCTTATGAACCAAAAGAAAGATAATTTAACTGAGCTTCTGAATGAATTGCAAACCTTTGAGTCCCTTATAAGTGATAAGGGTGGCAAGGCAAATGTTGCTGAGGCCAATGCAATTGAGAGAAAGGCTTCTTCTTAAAAGAATAATAAGAAGAAAATCTGGGAAAGAATAAGGGCAACAAAAGGATCCAAAAGAAGAAAGGAAAGGCTATTGAGCTTAAGCCCAAGGGAAAATGTTTCCATTGCAACCAGGATGGCCATTAGAAAAGAAACTGTAAGAAGTACCTTAATGAGCTGAAACAAAAGAAGCACCAAGGTGAATTAGATTTGCTAGTCATAAAAACATGCTTAGTTGAGAATGATTTCTCAAGCTGGATTGTTGATTCAGGAGTATCTAACCATGTTTGTACTTCTTTGCAGATGCTAGAAACATCCAAGGATCTTGAAGAGGGAACCTTCATGATGAGAGTTGGCAGTGGGGCAAAACTTTCAGCAACGGCAATAGGGACAATACGACTGTTCTTTTCTAATAATAAATATTTAGTTTTGAACAATGTTTATTATATTCTGAATTTCAAATGGAATTTGATTTCGGTTTCAAAGTTGCTTGAATAATTTATTTCTATTTCTTTTGACATTGACTTTGTTTCAATTTATAAGAATGGAATGAGTATTTGTTCTGGATGTGCTGATGATGGTTTATATTTGATTAAGCCAATATCTAATAATTTATTTCAAATCGAAATGTTTAAAGTCGCTGAACCAACCCCTAAAAGAAGAAAGATTTCAAATGATGACCATGACACCTATTTGTGGCATTTAAGGCTTGGTCACATAAACATAGAAAGGATTAAAAGACTGACGAAGGATGGTCCTTTAAGAGAGCTGAAAGTTGGCACTCTACCAGTCTGTGAATCCTGCCTAGAAGGCAAAATGACTAAAAGGCCTTTTTCGGCTAAAGGTGAAAGAGCTAAAGCACCTATAGAAAACATACATACTGATGTATGTGGACCTTTGAATGTCAAAGCAAGAGGGGGCTATGAATATTTTGTCACATTTATTGATAGTTATTCTAGATACTGATATGCATATTTGATGCATAATAAATCTGAAGTCTTTGAAAAGTTCAAGGAATTCCGTGCTAAAGTAGAAAAACAACTCAGTAAATCGATCAAGTCTCTATGATCGGATCGAGGAGGAGAGTACCTAAGTTATGAATTTAGGGACTACTTGATTGAAATGGAATATTGTTACAGCTCATGGCACCTGGAACTCCACAACAAAATGGTGTAGCCGAAAGAAGAAATCGTACGTTGCTTGACATGATGAGATCGATGTTAAGCTATTTTTCTCTGCCTGCTTCATTTTGGGGATATGCGCTACAAACAATAGTATATATTCTAAACCTAGTTCCATCTAAGTCAATCCCTAAAACTCCCCTAGAGTTGTGGAATGGCCACAAACCCAGTTTGAGGCATATCCGCATATAGGGGTGTCCAACACATGTGCTAAAAGGAAAGACTAGGAAGCTAGAACCTCGATTGAAAGTATGCATATTTGTCGGTTACCCTAAAGGAATGAGCGGAGGTCTGCTTTATAGTGCCGAGGATAGGAAAGTATTTGTATCGACAAATGCTACTTTTCTTGAGCACAACTATATGGTAGATTTCAAACCTAGAAGTAAGGTTGTTCTGGAAGAGTTCTAGGCTGATAAGATTAGCCCTACACTAGCAATAGTTATTGACAGACAAAGAAAGGAGACCACTACTACAGATCAAACAACACTACCACCATGACGCAGTGGGAGGGAAATAAGATTACCGATCCACTATCGTGAAGAAGGTGAAGCACAAGTTATAGTCACCGATGGCAGTGATGATGACCCATTGACATACAAGATGGCAATGGATGATGTTGATCAAGAAAAGTGGCTGGAAGCCATGAAACTTGAAATGGAATCAATGTATTCCAATTCAATCTGGGAGCTTATAGATCTACCAGAAGGTGTAAAACCTATTGGATGCAAATGGATCTACAAGAAGAAAAGAGGAGCTGATGGTAAAGTGGAGACTTATAAAGCTAGGCTAGTGGCAAAGGGTTTTACCCTAAAAGGAGTAGACTATAAGGATACTTTTTCACCAGTAGCCATGCTAAAATCTATTCGGATTCTTTTGTCCATTGCCGCTCATTATGATTATGAGATTTGGCAAATGGATGTCAAGACGGCATTCTTGAATGGCCATCTTGAAGAGACTATTTACATGGTCCAACCATAGGGTTTTGTGGTGAATGGACAAGAGCAGAAAGTCTGCAAATTATAAAGGTCCATTTATGGACTCAAGCAGGCTTCTAGATCCTGGAACATCAGATTTAACGAAGCCATAAAATCTTATGGTTTTGAACAAAATTTGGGTGAACCTTGTGTCTATAAGCAAATAGTGGAGGATAAAGTGGTCTTCTTAGTTCTTTACGTAGATGACATACTACTCATTGAGAATGATGTAGAATCTCTATCCAAAGTAAAGAACTGGCTAGCCAGCCAATTCCATATGAAGGATTTGGGAGAAGCAAGCTATATTCTTGGAATCCAAATAATATGGGATCGGAAGAACAGGCTGCTGGCATTGTCTTAGGCATCATATATTGACAAGGTACTTATCAGATATTCGATGCAGAACTCCAAGAAGGGTAATTTACCATTTCAACATGCAATGCATCTCTCCAAAGAGCAGTGTCCTAAGACACTAGAAGAAGAGGAGAATATGAGACGTGTACCCTATGCATTAGCAGTTGGTAGCCTGATGTATGCAATGTTGTGTACAAGGCCCGACATATGCTTTGCAGTAGGAGGGGTTAGCCGATACCAGTCAAACCTAGGATTAGATCATTGGGTAGCTATTAAGCACATACTTAAATATTTGAGGAGGACGAGAAACTATATGCTAGTATATTCTGGTGGGGATTTGATTCCTATTGGATATATAGATTCTGATTTCCAAACAGATAGAGACTTTTGGAAGTCTACCTTGGGGACGGTGTTTACTTTAGGAAGTGGAGCCATTATATGGAGGAGTGTCAAGCAAACTTGTGTTGCTGACTCCACCATGGAGGCTAAATATGTAGCAGCTTGTAAAGCGGCTACGGAAGTAGTCTTGCTTCGTGAATTTTTGAAAGATCTAGAAGTTGTTCCAGATATGCATCAGCCGATTAAACTCTATTGTGATAACAGTGGAGCGGTGGCTAATGCCAAAGAGCCAAGGAATCACCGAAAAGGAAAGCACATAGAGAGAAAATTTCATCTGGTAAGAGAGATTGTCAATCGAGGAGATGTTTCAGTGGAAAAGATCACATCAGCGAACAACATAGCTGATCCGTTTACCTAGACATTATCGGCTCGAAGTTTTGAGCAACATCTTGAAGGAATGGGACTTAGAAACATGTCTCATTTGCTTTAGGGCAAGTGGGAGATTATTAGTATATGTGTGCCCATTAAAAAATGAAATATATTATTTGCGCTGATTATTAATATTATTTGAAAATTTTTTTTCAATATTATTTTTGCATGCATGTTTTAGATGCTTTATAAACATCGAAAAATCCCAAACTGTTTTAATGTGACTTTAAATACTATATATATATAAGTGTTATATACAAGAGGATAATATTTAAAGTGAAACAATCAAACTAAGTCTGTGATTAAAAATTAAAGTTGGGATCTTTAATTTACAATCACTAACGCGGTTCATTACATTCTGAATGAAACAATCTTATCAGGATTGTTAATAATGAGATTATTGGAATGAAAGCGTTTTATATAATTTGATTATATAGGATTGGAACACGATTAATTATGAATTTCTAATAAATTCCATTAAAGAGCATTCAATATTAATCAATGATGGTCATATATGAATCGATCTTAATTTTGAGTAATTAATAGACTCCTATTTATAGTGTTATATTTTTTGACATGTCAGGTAATGACACAAATGTATAGTGTAAAATTCTTGATATATTAGAAATATAATAATGTAAATAGCTGAAAATATTAACATACAAGATGAAATCCATTCCTTCGTAAAGAAGTCAGATGGACGGTCCTCATAAGTGTTGATTCAAGGCTTGAATAATAAAGAGCGCTCAATTTATGATTAGATCATAAATATATTATTCATTAGAGAATCAATGGTACTTACAGATAAAGATGTAATTAAAGAGGTTAACGAAAAATGCCTGGCTTTAATTATGGATCGTTTATGGAGGATCGATTTATATGTAGTGACTATATCAATGGACAAATTCAAATCCTTGAATATAATTCATTTTATAATTTTAAGAGTGCAATTCCAAATTTTTAGTGGAGTAATTTGGGATTAATAATTTTGATATATTAATTAAGGTGTTAATTAATTGTCAAAATTATTAGAGCTTAAAATTATAATGTCCATAGTTCCTCTCAATGGATCCACTAAAATTATATGAACTATATTTTATGTTGGGTTAAAGTTATTAATTTGGAATTGAGAATTCTAAATTAATATTCACACAAAAATTAATTAGATTAATTATTTTTAAATAATATGATTATTTAAAAAAAATTAAAATAGTTTTAAATTGAAATTATACAATGTGGTTAGGACCATATTATAAAATTGTTCTATAGAGAAGGTCTTTATGGTAATTTAAATTTTTGGCACATGTTTAAAAAGAGAGATAAATAAATAAATAAAAGGGAAAAGATATGGCCAACGTATGGGAGAGATTTTCTCTTTCCCATATCTTATCTCAAACCCACTTCCTTCCAGGAAGTGGGTGTTATACGCATATATCCCACATTATGTGGGATGTTATCCCTTTAATTTATTTTATTTAAAAAAAAAGGAAGTAACCAACATCCACTTCCATCAAAAGTGGCATTGGTTGATATGGAAGATATATCCCATATATTGTGGGATATATATTATATTTATAATTAATTAATTATTAAAATAAAGTTTTATTTTTGGAGGATATTTATAAAGAATTCGTTCAGAATAAGAAACAATCTTCTTATTTTTCCTTTGAAGAGAGTTTTTTTTTTCTCCCTTTTTTCTCACTTTGTCTCATTTGCTGAGAATACAAAGTGACTAAAAAATTTAAGATTGTCTGATCAAACCCAAAATTAGAAACGCCCACTCCCTTCAGTTCATCATAATTTGGAGAACATTGAGAAAGACCTGTGGTGTTTCTAAGGATTCAGAATTTCTAAGAGACTTGAAGCAATTGAAGAGAATTGTTCTTCTTCATTTTACGGTATGTTTCCATATTCTCTTATTCTTATATTGCATTAAATTAATAATGGGTATTGAGCATTGAAAAATTTTAAAATATATGATTTGATCCTCACCATGCTTCCAATAAAATTTTCTAAAATCTGGTTTGCGAAACCAACATCAGATAATTCATGTCTGTTTATCAGTTGAATTAATTGTGTGATAAAATTAATTCAAGTTAAACTTGTTGAATTATTGGGATAAGATAATTCTTGTCTGTTTATTGGTTGATTTAATTTTGGATAAATTAGAACAAGATAAACTTGTAGAATTATTGGGAATTCATTTATTTTCCTAGAGATTATCTAGATGTTTGAATTAAAACTGAGACTTTAACCTATAAAATTTTGGGTGAAAAATAAAAGATTTGCGGAGATATTTATTTGGCAGTTCGGCTTGCCGATCCACATGTTCGGCCTGCCAATGGGTCTGTTTGGCCTGTTGATTATCCTGATCAGCCTGCTGATGAGCAAATGATAAGATCATGCGTTTTTACATGGATCTTATCAGATATTGATCCGAATTTGATTCTGATCTAAATTTTTGAGACCTAATCTGATAAGGACTGACCCTAGACCTGACCTCTATAAATAGGGAGTAAGTCACATGAGTTATTCAGATCAATTGAGAGATTAAGAGTGATACTCTGCTATTGAGAATCTAAAAACTCCTTGAGAGCTTTTGTTCACAAATCATGAACTCTAGCTTTGGGTTCTCTCGATTGGTTGGAAGGAGAGTCACCCAGTGGAAGAGCTGTACGTGTGAGCCCACACTCACTCCGGTCGTCGATAGAAAATAGCAAAGAAGACTAGTTGGTTAAGGCTCTTCTTGAACGTTACTTCTTTTCACATTTTACGAGGGTTCTTCGACATACAAAGGTTAGTAAGATCTGGTTAATTTATGCATATAGCATGTCAAACTTGTGTTTTGAAAAATAATCTGATGTAAAATTTTTAAAATTCTGCTGCTTATTATTTTTCCAACAACTTCTTGTTTCTATCATGTACAACTCTTGCCTGGAAAACTTTAATGCAATTGCTGTGGAACTTCTCAAAACTTGTTGGTATGGGGAAAAACTTCAACATATGAGAATATAGGTATAGGATATATTTACAACAACCCTTCAAGAATATTAAATAGGAAACTTTAAAATCATTGTGGAGACATCCATTTCAATTGTTTTATAGCACACACAAAACCAATACAAACTAAGTATTAGATTTCAACCTTAGTATTATGAATAACTGGGAACATCACTTCATAGATATGGAATCCATAATTTTTTTCCATAAAGATTAATGATCTTCCTATATAGTGTTAATACAAGAACTTGGATGCCACATCACTTTAACACATTAGATAATAGTATCAAATTAATTTTCTAAATCCTTATTCATAATTTGTTTATAAATAGGTCACCTACTAGAGAGGTCCGACGGAATTATTATCTATCACTACTTATGGATGTTCATAGTGGGGAGTCACATCACATACAATTGGTTATATCAATAGACAAAAGTTATTTATGGATAATTAGCTTCTCATAAATATATTTGCATAATGTCTAAGTCTTGCTTTGGTTTCTAATCGTGGCACAAACCAAAGTTAATAGTAATAATATTTAATTGGTTAAGAGCTTAACAAATTAAATATTAATTAGTAGAACTTTGATTATGTAGGTCCACTTTGATTAAATAGATCTTACTAACGTTTGTGTACCGAAAAGCTCCTATAATCAGTGAAGAAAAGTAACGTTCCAGAAGAGCCTCGACCAACTGGTCTTCTCTACTATTCTCAATCCACTATCGGAGTAAGTGTGGGCTCACACGTATAGCTCTTCCTCTAGGTGACTCTCCTTCCAATCAATTGAGAGAACCCAAAGCAAGTGTTCATGATTTGTGAATAAGAGCTCTTAGGGAGTTTCTAGATTCTCACCAGTAGAGTATCACTCTTAATCTCTCAATTGATCTAAATAACTTATGTGACTTACTCCCTATTTATAGAGGTTGGGTCTAAGGTTAGTCCTTATCATATTGGGTCTCAAAAATTCAAATTAGAATCAAATTTAGATCAATATCTGATAAAATCTACATGAAAATGCGTAATCTTATCCTTTGTACATTGGCAGGCCGAACTGCCTAATCGGCAGACCGAACTTGCCCATCGGCAGACCGAACTTGAGGATCGGCATGCCGAACTGTCAAAAAATATCTCAACGAATCTTAAAGTCTCAGTTTTAATTCAACTAACCCAATATAAAAGTTATTTAATTAAAACAACTTTATCTAGATAATCTCTAAGAAAATAAATCAATTCCTAATAATTCTACAAGTTTATCTTGATTTAATTTATTCAAAATTAAATTAGCCAATAAACAGACAAAAATTATCCGATCCCAATAATTCAATAAGTTTATCTTAAATTAAATTTAATCACAAAATTAATTCAACTGATGAACATACATGAATTATTTAATTCTTTCGAATTTCAACTAATCTAATAAGTCACCAATTATTGGAAAAGCACGCCGTATCGTTATAGGATTTTGTAAGCTAGCAAAGGGGACTAAATGGACCTACATAGTTCAAGTTCCTGATAATTTTGAAACCCAATATTCCAGATATACATTTCATAATTATCAACTCCAACGCTACTCCACTAAAAGCTTGGAGCTGCACTCTCGAACTACATAGAATTACGAAGCCTGTATAGCTAAGTCTCCATGACATATCATAGCGTATCGTATCCCCATAGGATTATCCATAATCGACTTAAAGATAAGTTCTATCTTACCTTTTCGATTATTTTTATCTTACGTTCCATTATCTCACCATCGAAAAACTTACCATTCAAAGACAGTATACCAATCGGTTACACCTATGTATCCAAAAGGTTGAGTGCTCTAGTTTTTCAATTACAGAATAACACATATAAGATGATATCTCTACCCCTAAAGAGGAGCTATGGATTCCATATCTATGAACAATAGGTCTACGCTATCAAGAGTCATGCCTCCAATGTACCGGCATGCATACCACTATTATGATGTAGGTGTCACCCTTTGGAACATCAAAAGACACAAGTTAAGACAACGAGCCCACTATTCATCTCAAGATTAAGATACAATACAAATAATTATCTAAAGTGAATCGATTTGCCGAGATAGAATTATTAATCCAAATCTTTCCCGATCCAACACATCGTCACCTATGAAAATGTGCCAATGTTTCTATTCACGAAGTCCACCTCCGATGGTCAAGATAAACCATCTCCCAATAGGGATATAGACAACATAACAATCTTTACATGAATAAAGCGCCCAACTTTATTCCCTCGATTGCTGATCTTATGATTTAGACCGTCACCTTAAGAATCATGTCTTTTGCATAATCTGTCAATATAATTTTAAAATATAGTCTAAATTGAAAAACTGTAAACTGTATACTCATATAATTTTTTTCAAGTGCTACAACTCCTTTATTAGTTGTAAATTGTAATTATGCTACTAAATAGGCGCTTTGTTTTAAAACTAGTAAATAAAGGTAAGTTTTTGTTAGTTTTAGAAGTCATCGTGTAATCATATGTCAAAGACAGTTTTCTTAAAATTTCTTTCATGAAATTTTCTTATTTGATGAGGTCTAGAACTTTTTTGTTTTTCAAAATTCCGTTTTCTTCCTTTCACATATTTGGTTTCAATGATTTTAGCAAACTTTGTCAAATTAACAATTTTCTATAAAAAGTTTTTACTGCTTTTATATATTTGTTGAAAGTCTGTCTTAGAGGTAGAATTTTCTAAAACTTTCTTCACAAAAGTTCTTCATTTCATCGAGATCTAAAACTTTTGTATTTTGTAAAAGTATGATTAGGACTTTTCGAGGGTTGTTTTTATCAAAAATGAAAACTGCATTATTTTGGAACATTAAACTATGCAATTTTCTTAAACTATCCATAACAACATTTTAGATGCATAATTTTAAAAAAAATCATGAAAGTTTTTCGTCTTGTCTAGATCTAAAACTTTTATGTTTTGTGAAAATTATGATTTGGCCTAGAAACAGCTCGTGTCTGTCAAAAATAGTGGTTGCCTATCATTTACATAGTTTTTCGACACGAAAATGGCTTGTAACTCTATCTTAGTTGAGTTTACACGCTACTCCTATTTTTTTAATTGGCTATCGATGCTAATGTCACCCAACTTAAACATATTATAAGCTATAAGAACATTGTTGCTTTCTTATCTATTTTTTACATCTATAGAACCATCACAACAAATGAAAAATAACAAGAATCTTTATGGACTCCTTCAACCAGTATTTCCCAACCCATGATCCTCATAAGAATGACTTTACTATTAGACATGTATGCCTTAAGGAGTAAAAATGTAATAAGTTTTTGGAGATATTTTTATCAATAAAGAATTTATTTATTATTTGTATACCAAATCTTGTCCTCTTTACGTTCATATTTGTTGAATGTATGTTAAGCAAACAATAGTCTGAGACTGTCGATCTAAACCTTAAGAATTGGGCATATGATGGACGGATTATGCGGAAGCCACGATTCGCAAGGTGATGGTCTAAATCATACGATCCGCAATCGAGGGAATAAAGTTGGGCGCTTTATTCAAGCAAAGATTGTTATGTTGTCTATATCCCTTTTGGAAGATGGTTTGCTTGACCATCGGAGGTGGACTCCGTGAATAGAAACATTGGCACATTGTCATAGGTGACGATGTATTGGATCAGGACATAAAGTGAATTGATTTGGATTAATAATTCTGTGTCAACAAATCGATTCACTTTAGACAATCATTTGTGTTGTATCTCAATCCTGAGATGAATAGTGGGCCCGTTGTCTTGGCTTGCGTCTTTTGATGTACCAAAGGGTGACATCCACATCTTAACAGTGGTATTCATGCCGGTACGTTGGAGGCATGACTCTTGATAACGTAGACTTGTTATTCATAGATATGGAATCCATAGCTCCTGTTTAGGAGTAATGATATTCTCTTATATGCGTTATCCTGTAATTAGAAAATTGGAACACTCAACCATTTGGATACATAGGTGTAACCAAATGGTACACTGTCATTGGATAGTAAGTTTTTCGATGGTGAGATAATGGAACGTAAGATAAAAATAATCGGGAAGGTAAGACAGAACTTGTCCTTAAGCCGATTATGGATTATCATATGGGGATACGATACACTATGATATGTCATGGAGACTTAGCTATACGAGCTTCGTAATTCTATGTAGTTCGAGGGTACAGCTCCAAGCTTTTAGTGGAGTAGCGTTGGAGTTGATAATTATGAAATGTATACCTGAGATATTGGGTTTCATAATTTTCGGGAGCTTAAACTATGTAGGTCCATTTGGTCCCCATTGCTAGCTCACAACATCCTGTAACGACACGGTGTGCTTTTCCAATAATCGGTAACTTATGTCGGATTTATTAGATTGGTTGAAATTTGGAAGAATCAAATAATTCATGTCTATTTATTGGTTAAATTAATTTTGTGATAAAATTGATTCAAGATAAACTTGTTGAATTATTAGGATCAGATAATTCTTGTCTGTTTATTGGTTGATTTAATTTTAGATAAATTAGATCAAGATAAACTTGTAGAATTATTGGGAATTGATTTATTATCTTAGAGATTATCTAGATAAAGTTGTTTTGATCAGATAACTTCTCTATTGGGTTATTTGAATTAAAACTGAGACTTTATCCTATAGAATCTCGGGTGAAAAATAAAAGATTTGCAATATTTTTATTCGATAGTTCGGCCTGCTGATGGATGTGTTTGACCTACTGATGGGGCCTGTTTGGCCTACAGATCAGGTGGTTTGGCCTATCGATCAGCGAAGGATAAGATCACGCGTTTCCACACGGATCTTATAAGATATTGATCCAAACTTGATTCTATTTTGAGTTTTTGAGACCTAATCTGATAAGGATTGACCCCATGACCAATCTCTATATAAAGGGAGTAAGTCTTAAGAGTTACTAAGATCAATTGAGAGATTAAGAGTGATACTCTGCTAGTGAGAATCTAAAAACTCCTTGAGAGCTTTTGTTCATAAATCACAAACACTTGCTTTGGGTTCTCTCGATTGGTTGGAAGGAGAGTCACCTAGTGGAAGAGCTGTACATGTGAGCCCACACTCACACCGGTCGTGGATAGAGAATAGCAAAGAAGACAAGTTGGTTGAGGCTCTTCTGGAATGTTACTTCTCTTCACGTTTTGCGAGGGTTCTTTGGCACACAAAGGTTAGTAAGATCTGGTTAATTTATGCATATAGCATGTCAAACTTGTGTTTTAAAAATTACTCTGATGTAAATTTTTTTTAAAATTCTATTGTGCACTCTTTATTTCCAACAATTGGTATCAGAGCCAAGGTTTTTACATAAATTTACTTGTTTGTGATCATGTTATATGTATAAATATTGTGATCTTAATCTCTCCTATGCTTGAATTTAATTTTATAGAGAGTAGGCACTTTAGGTTTCTATATATTATATATGTTGTTATGGATTATGTGGTGAATGTTTATTAATTAATTATGGTTGATTAAATTGTTATTTAATTATTTATTAATAAATTAATTTATACCGGTTATGGTCTTTAGAGGTTAGAATGTATATCTAGGTTTTTCATGTTATTAGATGGCGGACTATCATCTTCGTCTAGGAATTGTTATTTAATTTTAAATTTGTAAAAATTTTGTAATTAAATAATTATTCGGAGAAGACGGAGAAAATTGATGATGATGCTCCCAGGTATTTCCCGAGTCTCTAATTTTATGTTTTTGAATTGTTGAAAATAAAATTGATGAATTGCATTAAAATTTGTATTTTCTAGAATGGAGATTTCTGCTCAGTCAGCATGCCGAACCTCACAGTTCGGCAGACCGATGGTTGTAGATCGGCAGGCTAGACTTCCAGTTCGGCAGGCCGTCAGTGGGGTAGAAATCAGGTCACTCTGGCGGTAGGCAAAACTTTCATGAGTCAGCAAGCCGATCTTCCTAATAGGCAGGCCGATGGAGCATGGCCGGCAGCCGATCACCCAGATCGCCCTGCCAACCGAGAGCTGAAAATTTCCAAAAAAGGTGTAGTTTTTTCGATGCAGTTTTAATTTTATTTTTGCGGCAATTCTGAGAAACATTAAATTTGGTTATGACTGAAAATATGAAGTATTTGATTCATACAGGATTGAAGACTTGAAGATGAGAATTATATGAAGAAGGATACAGCTTGAGGATTCAATGATGAAGAATCGATAATATGCCTCGATTATTCTTTTGTAATTTTAGTTTTCTATTCTCTAGGGTGGAGCCATAATATTACGGTTATTTATTATTTTGCTTATAGTTTTGCTTGATTGCTTTGCTTGTCTGCATTATAATATGATTTGTCATTTATATTGATAACATGTCATATAGAATAGGAAGTGCTGCTCATATTAAAATTGTTCATGCATATCCTTAAAATAAAACCTTGATTTCAAAAATTGAGTGGGAGAAGGTTTACGAAGAGAGAACCTAAGGCCTCCATTGTTGGTCCTTAGGCAGAACATGGTGGTCCCAACCCCTAGGAAGGGATTTCTATCATGTACCAGATTGGATCTCTGAGAGGATAAGGTATTTTAGCATGATTTATGGTTGCACATCCCTAGGTGGTGATTATAAATTATGGATAAAATGTTGAAATGATGGTTTTACACTCACGTTAATTTTATTAGTAACCTCCCCTAGGAGCTCTGTTAATAAAATTAATGGCCAAAGAAACGATTATTAATATATGCTGGATCATACGGGTCCTAGATGGCATATATTAATCAGGAGGGGTTCCATGTTCCTGATTGAATTTGGCATGACTCCCTTAGAAGCTTGTTGAATTCTAAGTTGGAAATTATCGTTGTAAGGTTGTGATATTTTCAAGGTTTTGACACATAAACACATTTGTATTTTTTACATGATTGTGTTATCTTACTAAATTATTATTAAATGTTTACTTATGTTTGGTATATGATTCTTTATTGTGGATTAAAAATGTCTAAAAATGCTTTATCATTGATACTTGACAAAAACCTATTAACTGGAGAGAATTATAATGATTGAAAATGGAACCTGGACATCGTCCTTCTTTTGAGAAACTGAAATATGTACTGACAACCCTTTCCTCTTGAGCCTACGGGAGACTCAACTAATGAGCAATTCCAAGCGTATGATCACTGGAAAGATGCTAATGATCAGGCCCGCTGCTATGTTACGACTAGCATGAATAACGTGCTGCAGGCTCAATATCAGGATTATGAGACTGCAAAGTAGATCTTGGATAATCTTGACGATATGTTTGGAGGCCAGGCCATAACAAAGCGACAAGGGGTGCTTCAGAAACTTCTAAACTGCATGATGTTGGTCATAGGTTATCTCGCTAAGGCTCAAATCAATGGAGCCGACATCGATGCTGAAACTCAAATGACTATGGTCTTTGAGACTTTGTCGAAGGAATTTATTCTGTTTAGAACTACATTTAATTTGAGCAATAGATGGGATATGACCTTAACAGAACTGATGAAACAGTTACAGGAGTTTGAACTGTTGATCAGGGAGTCTTCTGCGGGTGGTGAGGCCAACATGATAGCTGCTTCTGGTTCCAATCCTAACTCTGGGAATGGAAAGAAGCAACAGGCCAAGAACGGGAAGTCTTCTATTCCTGCTAGCACCAAGAGCAAGAAGAAGAAGAAGAAGAACCCGAAGAAGCTGAAGTGCTTCTTCTGTGGGAAGGTCGGGCATATCAAGAAACATTGCAAGGACTTCTTTTCCAAAGGAGGCAAGTGAGATCCTTTATATTTAAAAACTTGTTTGGTTGAGGAATCCAGTGACATTTGGGTCATAGATTTCGGTGCAAGTAATCATGTTTGTGTTTCTCTGCAGGGGTCAAAGAAACGAGAAGTCTACTGCATGAGGACTTCACGCTTCGGATGGGCGATAGATCCTTGGTCTCAACGGAAGCAGCGGGAGACATCCATCTTTATTTTGATAATTATAGGAATTTATTTTTTGCAAGATTGTTTTTTTGTTCCTAAATTTAAAAAGAATTTGATTTCTGTAGCTTGTTTATTTAAAGACTCTTATTTGGTTTCTTTTAATGATAAAGTAGTGATTTGTAAAAATAAATCTTTTATCTGTTCTGGATGGATGTAAAATAATCTATATTTTATCAAACCTAAGATGGACTTATTGCTTAATGCTGAGATGAATGATAATAACTCTAAAAGACTTAAAACTTCCCACTCTAATAAGACTTATCTTTGGCATTTGTGCCTTGGTCATATTAACCAGAATAGGATTGAAAGGTTTGTAAGGGATGGACCTTTAAGTCACTTAAAGGTGGAATCTATACCTCAATGTGAATCTTGTTTGGAGCGTAAAATGACTAAAAGATCATTCGGGTCTAAGGGCAATAGGGCCGAAGGGGTTCTAGAACTTGTGCATAGTGATGTTTGCAGACCGATGAACATCCAGACACGAGGAGGGTATCAGTACTTCGTCACTTTTATTGACGATTACTTAAGATATGGGTATGTGTACCTGATGCACCACAAAAGTGAAACTTTTGACAAGTTCAGGGAATTTGGGCTGAAGTGGAAAAGCAATTAGGTAGACCCATAAAGGCACTTTGATCCGATCGAGGTGGGGAATACCTTTCTGATAAGTTCTTAGAACACTTATTAGAGAATGAGATTTTATCCCATTTGACTGCGCCAGGCACTCCGTAGCAGAATGGCGTAGTGGAGAGAAGAAATAGGACTTTGTTGGACATGATTAGGTCCATGATGAGTTATTCATCATTGCCTTTATCCTTTTGGAGATATGCACTACAAACCGCATGTTATCTTTTGAACACTGTGCCTTCAAAATCGGTCCCTAAAACTCCTCACGATTTGTGGATGGGTAGGAAGACATCCTTAAACCATATTCGCATATGGGGATGTCCAGCTCATGTCTTGTTTAAGGATCCGAATAAGTTGAAAGCACGTTCAAAACTTTGCGTATTTATAGGATATCCAAAAGGGACTAAAGGGGGTTATTTCTATAACCCAAAGGAAAATAAAGTCGTGGTTTCAACTAATGCCACTTTCCTTGAGGAGAGTTACATGGACGACTTTAAACCTTGAAGCAAAGTGGTGCTTGAGGAGTTAAGGAGTGATCCAATCACTCTGGAGGTTTCGAATGAAACCGTTTCGATCAGTGTAGAAAAAACAAACAAACCTAAACAACCTCAGGGGCTTTAGTGTAGTGGGAGGATCGGGCGTCAACCTGAGAGGTATATGTTGAATAGGGAGGTCTTTATGGCAGAACCGGATGAACATGACAGGGATCCTTATACTTACGCAGAAGCTATGGAGGATGCTGATTCAAAACTCTAGACAGAGGCCATGAACACAGAGATGAAGTCTATCGAGACTTATCAGGTCTGGGAGCTTATGGATCTTCCCAAAGGGGTAAAACCCATAGGGTGTAAGTGGATCTACAAGAGGAAAAGAGGAGTGGATGGAAAGGTCGGAACCTTTAAGGCTAGACTGGTAGCTAAGGGTTATACACAAAAGGAAGGAATCGATTATGAGGAAACCTTTTCGCCTGTAGCCACGCTTAAGTCTATCTGGATTCTCTTGTCCATAGCTGCCGCTCTCGACTACAAGATTTGACAGATGGATGTCAAGACGACTTTTCTAAATTGCCATCTTAATGAGTCCATTTATATGGAACAACTAGACAGGTTCAAGGTCAAGGGTCAAGAGGGTAAGGTTTGTAGGTTGTTGAAGTCAATTTATGGACTTAAGCTGGCTTATCGTTCTTAGAACATAAGATTTGATCAGGTGATCAAGACTTATGGGTTCTCACAAAATGTGGATGAACCATGTGTTTACAAACACATTAAGGATGAAAAGGTGGTTTTTCTACGGCTCTATGTAGATGACATTTTGCTAATTTGTAATGACATTGGGGCTTTGTCATCGGTCAAATTATGGTTGACCAAATAGTTTGACATGAAGGACTTAAGTGAGGCTAATTTTGTTCTCGGTATCCAGATCTTTCGGGATAGGAAAAACAAAATGATAGCTTTGTCTCAGGCCAGCTACATAGATAAAATTCTCAAGAGGGTTGCAATGTAGGATTCCAAGAAAGGTGGGCAACCATCTAGGTCTGGAATTACTCTTTCTAAGAAAGACTTTCCAAAGCTTATGAAGAAAGTGAATACATGAAGAAGGTGCCTTATGCTTCGGCAGTGGGTAGTCTCATGTATGTCATGCTTTGCACACGACCAGATATTAGTTATGCGATCGGGATTATAAGTCGATTTCAGGCAGATCCAGGACCAAACATTGGGTTGTAGTAAAGCATATTTTCAAGTACCTGAGAGGGACTCGAGGGTATATGCTTGTATATTCAGGCGAGAACCTGACTCTTCTAGGATATACTAACTTAGATTTTCAATCCTGTCTAGATTCTAGGAAATCGACTTCAGTTTTTGTGTTTACTCTGGGTGACGGTGCCATCAGTTGGAGAAGTGCTAAGCAAGATTGCACTTCGGATTTAACGATGAAGGCCGAGTATGTGGCAACTAGTGATGCTTCGAAAGAAGCAGTGTGGCTCCGTAAGTTCCGTGGGGATCTTGAGGTAGTTCCTGGTATTGATAAGGTGGTATCACTATACTGTGGTAGCTAATGCTAAGGAACCAAGATTTCACAAGAAGAGTAAGCAAATTGATCAAAAGTATCATGTGATAAAGGACTTCATTGAGGGCGAGCATGTCACGGTGTGCAAGATAGCGTCAGAGGACAATTTAGCTGATCCATTTACGAAGACACTTACTGGGAGAGTCTTCAAGAAGCATTTGGAAGCTATGGGGATGCGAGATTTGTCGTATTTACTCACTTAGTGCAAGTGGGAGAAAGTTAGACATGTATGCCCTAAGGAGTAAAAATATAATAAGTTTTTGGAGACATTTTTATCAATAAAGTATTTATTTATTATTTATATACCAAATCTTGTCTTTTTTACTTTCATATTTGTTGAATGTATGTTAAGCAAACAACAATCTGAGACTGTTGATCTAAACCTTAAGAATTGGGCATATGATGGACAGATTATGCAAAAGACACGATTCTTAAGGTGACGATCTAAATCATAAGATCAGCAATCGAGGGAATAAAGTTGGGCGCTTTATTCATGTAAAGATTGTTATGTTGTCTATATCCCTATTGGGAGATGGTTTATCTTGACCATCGGAGGTGGACTTCGTGAATTGAAACATTGGCACATTGTCATAGGTGACGATGTGTTGGATCGGGACATAAAGTGAATTGATTTAGATTAATAATTCTGTGTCAGCAAATCGATTCACTTTAGACAATCATTTGTGTTGCATCTTAATCCTGAGATAAATAGTAAGCCCCATGTCTTGGCTTGTGTCTTTTGATGTACCAAAGGATGACACCCACATCTTAATAGTGGTATGCATGCCGGTACGTTGGAGGCATGACTCTTGATAACGTAGACTTGTTATTCATAGATATGGAATCCATAGCTCCTTTTTAGGAGTAATGATATCCTTTTATATGCGTTATCCTGTAATTGGAAAACTGAAGCGCTCAATCATTGGATACATAGGTGTAACTGACTGGTATACTGTCATTGGATAGTAAGTTTTTCGATGGTGAGATAATGGAATGTAAGATAAAAATAATCGAGAAGGTAAGACAGAACTTGCCTTAAGCCAATTATGGATTATCATATGGGGATACGATACACTATGATATGTCATGGAGACTTAGCTATACGAGCTTCGTAATTCTATGTAGTTTGAGAGTGCAGCTCCAAGCTTTTAGTAGAGTAGCGTTTGAGTTGATAATTATGAAATGTATATCGGGATATTGGGTTTCATAATTATTAGGAGCTTGAACTATATAGGTCCATTTGGTCCCCTTTGCTAGCTCACAACTTCTTGTAATGACACGGCGTGCTTTTCCAATAATTGGTAACTTATGTCAGATTTATTAAATTGATTGAAATTTGGAAGAATCAAATAATTCATATCTGTTTATCGGTTGAATTAATTTTGTGATAAAATTGATTCAAGATAAACTTGTTGAATTATTGGGATCGAATAATTCTTGTCTGTTTATCGGTTGATTTAATTTTAGATAAATTAGATCAAGATAAATTTGTAGAATTATTGGGAATTGATTTATTTTCTTTGAGATTATCTAGAAGTTGTTTTGATCAGATAACTTCTCTATTGGGTTATTTGAATTAAAACTGAGACTTTATCCTATAGAATCTCGGGTGAAAAATAAAAGATTCGCAAGATTTTTATTCGGTAGTTTGGCCTATCGATGGACGTGTTCGGCCTGCCGATCAGGTGGTTCAGCCTGTCGATCAGCGAAGGATAAGATCACGCATTTCCACATGCACCTTATTAGATATTGATCCGAACTTGATTCTATTTTGAGTTTTTGAGACCTAATCTGATAAGGACTAACCCCAGGACTAATCTTTATATAAAGGGAGTAAGTCTTAAGAGTTACTAAGATCAATTGAGAGATTAAGAGTGATACTCTGCTAGTTAGAATCTGAAAACTCCCTGAGAGCTTTTGTTCACAAATCACGAACACTTGCTTTGGGTTCTCTCGATTGGTTGGAAGGAGAGTTACCTGGTGGAAAAGCTGTACGTGTGAGCCCACACTCACTCCGGTCGTGGATAGAGAATAACAAAGAAGACCAGTTGGTTGAGGCTCTTCTGGAACGTTACTTCTCTTCACGTTTTGCGAGGGTTCTTCGGCACATAAATGTTAGTAAGATATGATTAATTTATGTATATAGTATATCAAACTTGTGTTTTAGAAATTACTTCGATGTAAAATTTTTTTAAAATTCTGCTGCGCACTCTTTTTTCCAACATTTACACCAAAAGGTTCCATACCCGTGGGATGCATACTCGAATGAATACTAGGATACTTGACAAACTACTTTCCTTAGGCTTCATTTTCATATAAACCTTTTATTTATTCATGTTACGCATCAGACTGTAGATACCATGTTCAAGTAAAAATTTTACATCGTAGTCATCATTGATCTGCAAATTTTTAAACGATTCCTTACCATGTCATTCTCCTTTTAATTCAACTCACCTCCTATTAATTTGGAATTCAACATTAGTTACATCCTTTCTAAAGTAATTGGTTATATCTTCATGATTAGATATACACATAATGTTCTTTTATTTACATGTCGTTGGATGTGAGTTTTTATATTCTTTCCAAGCCTATCTGCCTATTTTTGAAGCCTCCAAAATTACTACGAAGACCTTCAATCCGATATTATATTCGTGAATTCCTTGACAAACTTTTTCCTCCTAACATGATGTCTCATTGCCTCACATGTGTTACTCAACTAGCATGTTTCTTTGATGTAACTTGCCCTTCCGTGACACTTGGCCTTGATATCTTCACTTTCGTACGCCAAAAAGCTACATCGTAGGCCAGTCAGATGGTCGTTTACTGTATATAAGACTAAGGGGATGCACAAATCAGATTACACGAAATATGGGTCAATCTGTAACATAATCTGTACATATGGGATTGGAAAATCCTAATCTAAAACCAATCCATGAGACTCCCAATCCAATATAATCTGATCCGCAAATAACGGATTCTATGGATTGGAATCCGTTGATTTATGGATTAAACGTCTAAGTAATTAAAAACCTAAAAATTAAAAAAAGCATAATATAACATAACATAATTCATTAAAACCCAACAAATTACGACCCAGTCCAATGCAAGTCACTAATAAATTGAATTATAGCATTACAACAAACAAACTTAATAAAATTAAAAAGCAAGTCTTCCTTCATGAATCAGGTCTGAATAGTAAATGGGGGGTTTTGGCCTTCATGGGTTGGGCTTTTTTGGTCCCCTTTTAACTTAATAAAAGTAAATAGCTGAACCATGTAAGTATATTGGAAATATTTATATTATATATATTAATATATAAAATTTATATTGACTTATATTATGTAAATAGCAGATTCAATATTACACGGATCAAGAGATTTTCAATCTATAATTTAATCCGTATACGGATTGAGAAAATCACAATCCAAAACCAATCCATATTTTTCATAATCCAATCCAATCTAGCGAATTGGATCGGATTGAACGGATTATATAGATTAGCAAATTCCGCGAACACTCATATATGAGACCTTGCATATATATATATATATATATTATAAAAATTTCATTTCATGAGAAATCTATAACGTATTTTTATAGTGTAAAATTTATAATATGTATCTCATAGTTCTTGAAAAATATTATGATATATTTTCTTATGCTATTTGTTCTTAAAGAAAAAATAGTGTATGTCATCCCTACTGAAGTAAAAGTCTAGCTCATCCTCTGAGTGCGAAAAAGGGCTCTCCAAAGCCTACAACACCTCCAACAATGTGAATGGCACTAGAGCTAGTGAAATTGATGGCTCTGGTGCCAAATAAGAGATTTGAGGTTTTCCATTTGCCCGTTCATCCATCAATGTACCAAAGCCAGAGAGAACATTTCCCATATTTTGGTTCCATAATAACGTTGAAATTACTTAAATGGTTTTCTTTTTCGTAACTATGATGCGTCCACGAAATGGAAGCCTCTAAATCAGAAGAAGACATATGGATTTTATCATCTAAAATCAACAAAGGATGAAGAGTCATAGTCACAACAGTATAAGAAGAATAAAACAAAATTGAAATGCTAGACCAGGAGTAATTCTTTTTCAAAGTTTCTTACCCAGTGCTTTATAAATTACTCTTTCCTAAATTAATTCGTACTTCCTCCAAAACAAGCTTTATATGATTAGATTGAAAGAGGAAAAAAGAATGAATAAATATGTATTGAATTGGTTTTTTAATTATGTGATTTTGAGTTGTTTCGAATTTGAAAATGAAAAAGGTGAAATTTTAAATTTTGTTTAGGATTATTTCAAAATCCCTTGAACAATATACACTATTTCATTTTACCTTTTGATTTTTCAAAACTGATTAAAACACGGGGGATTTTGATGAATGACTTTTTGGGAAAATTTTTTTTGATGAATGACCTTTTTTTTTGGGATAGCTTTTGGCACAAAAAAAAAGGTTTTTTGGACATCAAAATGGTTCCAGTTTTTTTTTTTTCATTCTGTTGAAGTTCCTTATTCTGCTACAGTCATTTTCCTTTTTTTTTTTTGAAAAAAACTGGGATAGTTTACCTATACAGAAAAACGTGTTTTTTTTGTTCCAAAAAAAAAGAGGACTTTTACCCAATTCAATTTTTTTTTTATCCCTTTCGTCAAAATCTTCCTTAAAACACCCCACGAATTATTGAAAACTGGTCATTTCCCCTTCCCCGTCCAATTTCGTCTAGATCCTCAATGGAATTGCAACCAACATAAGGGGGCTTGCTTGCTTCCATTGGTGGTGGGTGGCCAACCTAGACATTTTGTTAGACTGAAAGGGAAAGGGTATATATATATAAGTAGACCCTTATCAGTCTCGTGATGACCTGACTTTTTGGACTGAATGTTCTTTTAAGTTTATTTAATTTTAATTAAGCTAAGACAAAGTGCAATCATTTTTCCATTTTTTTAAACAAAAACTACTTTTAACTTATAATAATATATTTCATAAATACATATTTGTTCCCAAAAGTATTTATAATAGTTGTTCTACTTACATTACACAACATAGTAAACTGCATAGTTTTCTTTAACATAACACACTTCAAAATATATAATTTACAGCAAAACCATTCTCACAGTGGTATCTATACCTTTGACAACGTAGTTGCTCGTTGTCGTTGCCATCTCAATAGTAAATCTATTCTAATCTCTTGGTTGGATTTCTTATAGTATGAAATAACTAGGTGAATTATTGCTCAATAAGTCCAAACATAGCCCACAAAATAATTTTCCATTATATGCATGATCCATTTATACTCAATTATGAACTTAATTAGGAGTTTGTGCGACACTTACTTTACTTATCTTATTTGGTGTATTATTTTACCAGTTCTTTATTATAATGACATTCCATACATGAAGCTTTATTAACTTCAAATAAGTGCATAGTAAATGCATTTCATTAAATAAAATAAATAACATGTTTGAAAAAAAAATTTGTCCACACTATAGGTGAGGTTTAGAACTTACTTGATGTCATGCCTGAACATTATCCCATTATTAGCTAACTAATTTATTATCAAACTATACGTCGATAATGAAACCTAAGCATTAATTACTTAATCTTGTTATTAGCCAGTTTTCTAAAAACCTGATTGTTACATAATTTATTTTCCCTAATTTTATGTTGCCTTTTCATCACTAATAGAATACGAAAAAATTCCCGCTAAGGTTGTTTTCCTAATTTGGACTTTTCGGGGTCTGTTTGGAAACTTTTTTCATAAAGTGATGATTTCCCCTTGATGGGTCTTGAAGAGCATTGTGAACTCATTTTAAGCATAAACTCACATTTACTCATTGTTTGACATGTTTCAAAAATTTAAGGATCAGTTTTTCTTTTACGACAGACCCATTTCATCAAAGTTTTATAGTTCTGGACCATAATATGAAAAATTTCGATGATTTTGCCATCGGAACCAAAAAATGACCATTTTATGTCATTAGGTTCAAACATTTTTACAAGGATTAAAAATTTTAAAGTTCTTAGGTCAAATAACTTGACTTTCAAAAACGTTTTTCTTTTAACACTATTTTCAAAATTTTGTGATTAAAAATTCGTAAAATTCATAACTCATAGTCTGATTAGAATTTTCACAAACCGTCCAGCAACCCTATCAATTTCGACGAGTTCTATAGTTTTCATGTCTTAACTTTCCTCAAATTATGACTATATAGTGGATTTTTAAACCTTTTTTTTTAAATCTGTTCAGTTTGCATTGAACTTTTCAATTTATTCCTTTCAAAATTTCATAAAACTTTGTTTACAAAAATCATTTATCTCGCTGTTTCAGACAAATCTTGTGTTTGGTCTTAAAAAATAAATCATCCTCTAAGATGTCAAAATTTCATTTCTTTAAAAACTAACCAAACTTTGCTCAAAATTAAAGTTTGTGAAACTTTTCCTTTTAAAATATTTAACCCTGGCTTTTAAGCATGTACCATCACCATCACACATATATTGACATCATTATCATGCCACAAAGTCGATTTTACATGGTATGGCCCATACTTAAGCAAATGCATACTAAATTTTATGAAAAACAACACAAAATACCAAGGATCCTTTAAGCTAGTGGATCCTCCACAAAGGTGCTTGTTAAATCATGATAAAACCACCGTTAAAACCTTTCCTAAAAGCTTAAGAAGAACATGAAAACTCATAGGAGGAGTTGGGATTTTACCTTTAAAAAATTCCTAGTCTTGAACCAAAACAGTTGCACTTGCTTGGAATATGGATTTTTGTGACTTTTTTTAAGCAAAATAATTGAGAGAAAACTAAAACGGGATGCTGATTTTTGCTAGGAAAAAAAAGAGTGTTTTTCATGGTTCATGCAAACTATGATGGAGAAAAGCAAGATTTTTACCCAACTTGGTCCTAAACTAACTTAGTCATCACTTTAGCTTAATTGTGGTTAAAAATTTGCTCAAAAGTAATGGCCAAAAAAGGTACACCTAGTGGAATATGTAACCAATTTCTCCTTTGGGTGGTACTTTTGTTCAGCTTCACTTACTTTTTTCAGTGTAAGTTTACACTGGACTAAGTTTTTCCTATATCATTAACATAAATTTGAGGAGATATTTATTTTAATAGTCTTAAAATATACTGACTAACCTTTTGCCCATTTTTTCTAGTCCCAATGCAGTATTTCTTATATTTGTGTTTGTACTTTATTGTTATAATTATACTATACTATGTACTGTACATTTGTGTGTGTCATTTTATATTGTATTTTGACAATAGTTGGATTATAGACACAAAAATTTTTACCAATTAACTGACTGGCAACTGACAGTTTTTAATACTGTCATAGACCATAGCATTATTTTTTACTTTAATTAACATTTTTTTACTTATTTAATTTATACCACAAGAATTATAATTAATGTGATATAAAGTTCAAATTGCATAAAATTTGTGCTAAAAATACTCCAAAATACACAAAATTCACATAACATACATTAATATTTCTTATAAATATTTTCCCATTTTATTTTAATTATACAAAATACAATTTATCAAAGAAAATTTATTATTTAAATCCAAATTAGTTTTAAATTGATGAATTTTACTACACATTAAAATCTACCCTCCTTAAAAATTTTCATCCCTGAAAATTAAAACAATTCCAGGCAGTTTTTTTCTCATATCATCCTCTCATTCCTAAGTTGCTTATTCCACTTGCTGATTCTACCAAAGGACCTTAACAAGTAGTATTGTCTTGTTTTTGAGCTCCTCTTCTTCTCATGCCAAAATTTAGACTAATTGCTCCTAATATTACAAATCTTCATAAACTTCAATTGGCTTGTGTTGAAGCACATACGATGAATCCGGTACATATTTTCTTAGCATTGACACATGAAATACATTGTGTATGGATGCTAGTTCAGGAGGTACAACTATCTTGTAAGCAACATGACCTACTCTTTTAAGAATCTTATATAGTCTGATATATCTTGGACTTAATTTTCCCTTCTTCCCAAATCTCATCATACCTTTCACTAGTGCCACTTTGAGAAAGACCAAATGTCCAACTTGGAACTATAGAGGTCTTCATTGTCTATCAACATAACTTTTCTGACGTCTATGGGTAGTTTCCATTTGTTGCTAGATCATCTTCACATCTTCAATGGTATTTTGAACAAAGTCTATGGTTAACAACACTTCTTCCTTTGTTTCATACCAATGAAGTGGGGATCTACACTTCCTTCCATAAAGAACTTCATATAGAGCCATACCAATTAAAGCATGGTAATTGTTGTTGTACATTAATTCCCATCCTACTTCGAAATCAAACACACATGCTCTTAGCATATCTTCTAAAGTCTAAATGGTCTTTTTAGGCTAATCGTCGGTCTGAGGTGAAATGATGTACTAAACGTGAGATTTGTCCCCATTGCTTGGTGAACACTCTTCAAGAATTAAGAAGTGAATCAACCATCACAATCAGAAATAATAGACTTTGGCACTCCATGATATCTAACTATTTGAGCAACATACAGCTCAACTAGTTGTTCCACATTATTGTTAAGATTAACGGGCAAGAAGTGTGCAAATTTAGTTAATTTATCCATAATTACCCATATAACATCATGTCCTCCAATGGTTCTGGGTAATCTAACCACACAATCCATGGTTATCTAGAGCCATTTTCATTCTGGAATTTCAATCTTCTGTAATTTTCTTGCATGACATTGGTGTTTAGCCTTCACCTTCTAACATGTGAGACATCTGCTGACAAACTTAGCAACATTATTCTTCATTCTATGCCACCAAAAATTCTTTTTTAAGTCTCTATACATCTTAGTAGCTCCCAGATAGATAGAATATAGTATTTTGTAAGCTTCTTATGGTATTTTTCTTTTTAAATCTTCCTCATTAGGGATACATAATCTACCCTTATAATGAAGGATGCCATCTTCTAAGATGCTAACTTTGTTTCCTTACTCTCTTAAACTTTGTTCTTGGTCTTGAGTAATGAAAAATATGCTTCTTGTCATTCTTTCATGTTCTTAAAGATGGTCAGTAAAGATAAATCAACTAACCTTCTAGTGATTAACTTGATTTCTAACTCTTCAAAGTCTTTCTAAAGAGGCCTTGATAACGATTACATCATCGTAAGAGCAAATATTATCTTCCTACTAAGAGCATCAACCACTGGTTAGCTTTCTTGGGGTGATATAGGATTTCATAGTCATAATCCTTGACCAACTCAAGCCATCTTTACTATCTCATGTTGAGCTCCTTTTAAGTGAAGATACACTTGATGCATTGATGGTCAGTAAAAATCTCATTTTAAGCTCCTTTTTAGTGAAGATATACTTGAGACATTGATGGTCAGTAAAAATCTCGCATCTAGCCTCATATAAGTAGTAAAGCCAAATTTTCAACGTAAACACTATCGTCGCAAGCTCCAAATCATGAGTTGGATAACTTCTTTCATGATCCTTCAGCTAACAAGAGGCACACGCTATTACCTTTCGATTTTGTATCAGCACAGCTCCCAAACCTGTCTTCGATGTGTCATTATAGATCACAAAATTTCCTATGTTTGGGTTGAGTATCATTAATACTGTTGTGCTCGTAGTCCTCTTCTTCAGCTCTTGAAAGCTCTCTTCATATTTCTCAATCCATTAGTACTTTCTTTCCTTTTCAAGTGAGGGTCGTAAGAGTTGTCATGAGTCCCAAAAATTCCCTCTACAAAACATCGATAATAGCTTGCTAATATGAGAAACTTCTAATCTTGGTAACACTTTTTATTTTAGGCCACTTATTTTTTGCTTCAACTTTAGCGAAATCAACTAAAACTCCATCTTGTGATACCACGTGTCTTAAGAAATGAACTTTCTTTTAACAAAATTCACACTCTGATAATTTGGCATAAAGTTGATGATCCCCTAATATCTGAAGTGTAATTCTTAGATGCCTTTCATGATCCTCCAGTGCATTTATAAACCTCTTCTTTAGCTCTTGAAAGCTCTCTTTACATTTTTCAATCCATTTGTACTTCTTTCCTTTTCATGTAAGGGCCATAAGAGGTGCCACTAGTCTCGAAAATCCTCCTACAAAACATTCATAGTAGCTTGCTAATCGAGAGAACTTCAATGCGGGCCACTTATTTACTGTTTTAAGTTTAGTAGGATCAATTGAAACTCCATCTCGTGATACCACGTGTCCTGAGAAATGAAATTTCTCAAGATTTTGGGTTAAAGTTGATGCTCCTTAAGAGCTGAAGTGTAATTCTTAGATGCTCCTTATGATCCTCTAGAGTCCTTAGATAAACTAAAATATCATCTATGAAAACAATGATGAATTTATTAAGATAATCTTTGAAGACTCCATTCATTATGTCCATAAAGGCTGTCAAAGTATTGGTCAGTCCAAAGGGCATTATGCAAAACTCATAATGCCTATAGCATGTACAGAATGCCATCTTTAGAACATCTCTTTCCTTGACATGAAGGTAATGACAACCAAAGAGTAAATCAATCTTTGAAAACACAGCTACTCCCTTTAGTTGATCAAATAGATCGTTAATTCTCATAAAAGGATACTTATTCTTGAACGTGATTTTCCTTAGCTCACAATAATCTATGCACATTCGTAAGGTTTTGTCTTTGTTCTTGATGAATAGCATAGGTGCTCTCCATGAAGAATAACTTAGATGAATAAATCCTTTTTTCAAAAGGTCTTGTAGCTAAGTCTAGAGCTCTCTAAGCTCTGCTTGAGCTATACAATAAGGTGCCTTTGAAATTGGTGTAGTGAGAGGCATCAACTCAATTTCAAACAAGATTTCTTGTTCTAGAGGTAGTCCAAGTAATTCATCTAGAAACACATCGATAAACTCCATTATTATCAAAACATCCTCCAGTCCTCACTGAGCTTCTTAGCCCTTGATCACCATGATCACCATGTTCCCCAAATAATTCATACATCCACTATCCAGCAACTTCTTTGCCTTTAGAGTGAATATCAGTGCTTTCAATGTCATAAGGGTTTTTCTAGTGTAAGCAAACTTCTCACTTTCGATAAGCCAAAATGTAACTTTATGATGTCGTTAGTTAATTTTAGCATCATAATTTCCTAGGAAATCCATTCCATGACTTACGTGGTAATCTTGAATAGCAATTATTACTAAATCGATAAACAATTATCTACCATAAATGATAATTGGTACTTGACGTAATCAATTATCAGAACTTATACCTCACCAGAAAGAAAAGCGGTCCTAAAGGTTTGTTCTATTTTATCTTCTTCTAATCTTATGTATTTAGAAAATTTAAGTGATGCAAATGAATGTGTAGCTTCATAATCAAATAAAATATATGCACCAGTTTTAGGTACCAAAAGGTGACATGACCATAATTGAGGTTCCTACTTTAGCTTTGTTCTTAGCGTAGATATAGATTTGCCTATTTGGTTTTGGAGCTTAAAGTCGACCACCCTGACTGATGCTAGGACTTTCAATCCAAGCCTAAACTATGTAAAGCTGTGTCACTTGAGGTCTCTATTGATTCTGGTGGAACTGGTTCGGATTGAATTGGTTCTAAAAGTTAGAGATGCAATTTTTAGAATAATGTCCTTCTTTGCCACATATGAAACACTTGTTAGTGCCTTCTTTTCATTCCCTTGCATGCTTTTTCCCACATTGACCATATGTTGATTTGCTATGTCCTCTATCATTTACCTTTTATTGAGGTTGACTTCTCTGGTTCCCTTGATTAACTAAATTCCACTTTCTCTTGTTATTACTATTGTTGTTGTCGTTGTTGTTGTTGCTGTTGCATCCAAACTTGTTATTCTAGGTCTGACCTTACCTTGTGTTATCCTTTGTCAAAGCTCTTTCTTCCCTCTTAGATTTGAAAATCTTAGCTCTTTTAGCCTTATTTATGGGTGACTCTAAACTTTGCTCGAGATGCTTACTCGATACAATCTTCTATAGATTTAGGTGCTCGAACTCTACTATCAACAATCAATTTGGTATCTGTGTGGAACATAGTCATTAATCTCCTCGTCCTTTTTTTTATTAGTAAACACTAACTTAGGATAGAGATGTGCCACTTGATTAAAATCTCTTTACAGCATTAGTAATAGATAGATTGCCTTGTCAAAACTTGTTAAATTTTTCTTATTGAGCCACCATATTTTCTACATTAAAATAAACTTCCTTTAACTCTACAAAGTCAGCCCAAGTCATTTTATTCACATTTTTTCTTTCATTCGAAAGACTCCCTCCATCTTTTTGCATCTTTTGTGAGATAAGATGGTGAACATAACACTTTCTCATGTTTGTTAAGTCCCATAAACTTTAACACCCTTTCAATACCTATAAGCCAGTCATCAGCTTCCAGAGGTTAGTAGAACCATCAAAGGTCAGTGCCTTCGTGTGTCAGAATTTCTCATAAAAATCGGTGACATGGACAATAGGGGCTACCGGCGCTATTAGATCCCCCTATGGTGCTGGCGAAGCTAGTGATGGAGGATTTTCTCGTACTGGATGTACTTGGTTTTGGTGAGCCTACTGCTCACACAATCCTTGTATTTCCTGCTCTTGAGCTCAAAGCCTTTCTTGTAGTTCGATAATCAGACTCATAGGGTTAGGATTCGGGGGAAATATAGCTACCCCATCTCTTGATTTTTCCACTGTTGATGCTTAAATTCCTATCATAGAAAGTTACAGGTCACATAAATATCTTATTTACTTGGCATGCCCTTGTTTGTAATATTTTTAACATCACATAACCCAATGTTAAAGAATAAAAACATAAAGATCGCATCATTTCATTTCATAGTTTTATCTTTTGTTAATAAACATGCCAAGTGTAGCTAACAGGACATATATATACAAGTCAAAATACATACATAGATTTTCCTTTTAGTAGTGAACATCTATAACGCCCACTGTTTTCTCCTACAGACACTTATATTAGTTTAATGTTAAAAAGTGATATTTAAAGTGCTATTATTATTTATATTAAGTAAATTAACATTTTGTTTAGTAATGTTGTAGGTGACTGCTAGGTAGGATCAATGTGCTTGCGATAGTCATGTCAAAAATGATGATAAGTTTAAAATATTGTTTTTTTTTTTTCTAAAAGAGTTTTCAACTTGCCCTAAATTTATACTTTATAATGCTTTAGGGTTATATATGCCTAGAGCTATTTCTTGATGATAACATGAATTTTCTTGAATATTTTCTTATTTTTATAATATTAATGATGTCATGATAATTATATGTGTAATATTTTTATTATGGTATTAAAAAACTAGATAATATAAAGTGTCCAAGAGAATAATAGGTAAATTAATTTTTTTTTGGTCATAGGAGTAAATATTATCATTGTGTATAAATAATTATGTATTATATATTGTATTATATTATTTTATTATATATATATAAAGATATAATCGTATTATACTATAAGATTATAATAAAATATTAAATTATATTTATATTATATTGTATTATTTATATGATATTATATTATATTACTATTATATATATATATAAATTATGTTACGTACAAAAGAAACGAAAAGAAAGAAAAATGGCAAAGTTACCATGCAAAAGAAAAGAAGAAAAAGAAAACCTAATTAGATTAGGATTATACTCATTCAAAAAAGAGAAACTTAATTAGACTAGAACTAGGGTTACTTATACCTATAAATATGTGGCTTCAAGCACACATATTATTCCTATCCCTTTTTCTTGCCTCTTATCTTTTCTCATATTCTTCCATGCTTTTATTCCTTCTTTTCTTCTCTAAACGTCACATGCCATTAGTTTGGAATTTTGTTTTCTTCAAGATTTTCTCTCTCAAAGAATTTATTACTCTTATTTTCTTTCAAGCCAAAGTAGAAGGAATTATTTTTAGTTATTTTGTGTGCAAGTATTCATCTTTGTTGAAGAAAACATAAGAATTAAATGTATGTTTTAAAGTTTTCATGGTTTTGAATTCTTATGATTGATATATATTGTTTTGTGATAAACTTTATTAGAAAATTGTTCCTTTATGATTGTGAATGTGTATGCATGTATGTTAGTATGAAAAATAAATTATTTGGTCTAATACTTTGATTATAACAATGTTACTTTATAGTTGAAAGCATTTATATTCATATGATATCATGAAATTCATGAAAATAAGGTTTTGTTGTTGGAGTGTAATAAGAGAATTCTAGGGTTTTTGGTTTATCGGTAAGTTGGCTGATAACGTTTTGAAAACAAATGATTTTATTTTGCTATGATTTTTGGATGTGATGTGTATATATATGTTAGGAATCTCTGGAATTTTTTTATAAATTTTAGTTCAAAATAATTTTAAGGTTACGAGCTTTCAATCAAACACTGCTCATGAAATTTTAATTGTTGGCAGATTTGTATTGTGTCTTACACAGTCTATTTTATGAGGCATGAAGTATCTTTTAATTTTGAAAAAAATTATGAATCATTGTTAATATGGCACCTAAATGTCTGTAAAGTTGATGAAATTTTAATTGTTGGCAGATTTGTATTGTGTCTTACACAGTCTATTTTATGAGGCATGAAGTATCTTTTAATTTTGAAAAAAATTATGAATCATTGTTAATATGGCACCTAAATGTCTGTAAAGTTTTAGCTTCATATACTCATTATGTTTTAAGATAAAATTTATTGATTGACAAGTACTCAGTGGTTATAAATTTGTACCTGATATGCTTTATGTAATTCATGAGATTATAAATCATATTTTTAAATATGTTTTGCATGAGTTATTATTTTTCTAACTTTTATTTATATGTTGTGTCATATAAAAATTTTAGAAGCATATCATATATATTTGATTTTGTAACAAAGTTTAAATGGAACATGTTCGCTGTCTAGCATGTTTGATGTTAATATTAACTATGAATTCGAACATATATTTTGAATTACTCTGAATTTATTTGGAGCTAAATTTTGCATATGTTATTATCTTATGTGTCTATTATATGTAGTAATTTTTATAAATTATTTTATAGCTTAAATAATTTAATACATAACTTTTAATTAGGACTACTCATTGCCCAGACTTTGCTAGTAGATTTTATGGTATTGATTATGTGATTTATTTTAATCATCAAATGAAATTTTTATGGCTAAAGAAAAATCTGAGCATTATATATATATATATATATATATATATATTAGCTTTATTCCTACAAATTTTCATATTCTAATTGAATTTGAATTGAAACATAAAAGGTTATGAATCATTAAAGGTCGAACAATTTTTATTATTGGCAGATTTACTTGAATGTTTTAAAATCGAAAACAAGGTATTTTGGATTAATATTTTTAAGAGAAGAAAATTTAAATGATATTAATATATGTTAGCTATGTTATGGAATGATTTTTATACTTTATTCATGCTTATGAGTTGAGATTAATTTCTTCAAGTAATTAAAGGTCAAGTTTTCTGTCTTTATGTTTCTTGAGTTAAAGCGCATGTTTGTGACTCAAAATTTTTTTATTTCGTTAAAAATGATATATGATGATATAATATGGTACTAAATGATATCATGAAGAGGAATATTAATTTTATGTATTATATGAATGATTGACATGAACACTCCAAAAGACGAGCATATCGAGAATCACGGCAACGTCACCCAAGTTAAGGTTTAGTAAGCAAGCAAGACAAGTAAGTACATTCTGACCTGCAACATGATAAAAGTTGATGAAAAAGTTTTGAGAACATGTTTTATGATAATTTTTAAGTTTGTTTTTACATGTTGTTTTCTCATGAAAACTCTTGTTGCAACAAGAAGGTTTAACCAATGTTTCAATGACGAGGTATGTTAAAAGAATATCTATATATATGTATCACTTAATTAAGTGTTGCACACCCTATGTTTATGTTTATGATGTCCTAAAGTTTTGGACTTGTCATGTTTACTTTGGGATTAGCTACCCTATTCCTCTCATGACGGCATGCCTATGATGTTAATGGTGTAACACTTGAGCCCAAAAGATAAAATGAATGATGTTTCAATATGGAAGTTTAAATGAAAAGATATGTTCTATATAAACTTATGCCTCCTGTAGTACTATGTTTATGATTACGATTTTATGTAATGTTTTTTTATGAAATGTTTTATGTTTTGAGATAGGAATGTGTACTTACTAAGCTTATGCTTACTTAGTTTATATCATGTTGCAGATAAGGATAAAATGCAGGTTGACTACAATGGAGGACAAGGACAGGCATGTGTGTGTAAGAAGTGTTGGATTGAAACGGAGTCATGTCATGAAAGGAGATTAAACTAAAACAAAATTTAATATAGTATGTTCCACTTTTTTATTTGTTTGAGACTCAATTCTATTTGCGATATGTTCTTATGAATATATGTTTTATTGAATGTAAATTATATTTTAGATTTTTGGTTTCTTAGGTTATTTATTAAAGAATATGCTATATAGTTTTTTTTTTTTTGTAATTAATCTTAATTAGTTGTTTGATTAGAAGTTAAAAGTGCTTGCATTATATGTATGAGTTTATATTTGTTAAATATTTATTTTTTTGTAAACTAAGTTTTCTACAGGTGGTCGGTTAGCCAAATGCCTTAAGGGTTTCATCGGGCTAACCAAAGAAGAAAAGTTAAATTTAGTAAGTAGTTTTTTTTTTTTTTAAATAGATGTATTTCCAGGGATATTTCTCTCAGTGTTGTTGATTGTTTCAAACTTCTTATAAGTAATTATTAAGTTTAACGGTAAAAGCCACGTCTCCTGTGGCACCCGTAAGGAGGCATTACAATGTCATTGCTGGTCATACATGAAAAGAGCGATGCTGCTTATCGAAGATACATTCATACATGGTCCAAAAGGGCTGTCATATACCTAAATATGATAGCATCTATATACAAACAAGGTTACACCAAAAGTTTATACATTTCAAAAGGGTCAGTCAAAGGCCGCTCTATCTCTCTCCCTGAATCAGAGTCAACTTTCAACATATCACAATTCAGTGGCTCTTTTATGGAATCTCCTTCCTCTTCATTTCTTGAGTTAGTAGATGGGTCATCACTAGCATAGAGGGGCTCCGGTGGTCTTGGAACATAATTAGATACAACATGATCATCGTCAACTACAGTTATGAGATCATTGAACGACATATGGCAATGCATAGTAAGATGGTAGGATACCCGCTTTGATACCAACTGTGACGACCCAACTTTTTAGACTGTTACTTAATGTTCTTTTAAGCTTTATTAACCTCAATTAAGTTAACAAAAAGTGCAATATTTTTTCCTTTTTTTAAAACAAAAACTACTTTTAACTTATGATACCATATTTCATAAATACATCTTTGCTCCCAAAAATATTTATAATACTTATTCAACTTACATTACACAACATAGCAAACTAGATAGTTTTCTTTAACATAACATACTTCAATACATATAATTTATAGCTGAACCATTCTCATAGTGATATCCATACCTTTGATTACACAATTACTCATTGTTGTTGCCATCCCAACAGTAAATCTATTTCGATCTCTTGGCTGGATTTCGTATAGCATGAAATAACTAGGTGACCTATTGCTCAATAAGTCCAAACATAGCCCACAAATTGATTTTCTATTTATATACATGACCCATTTATGCTTAATTATGAACTTGAATTATTGATGCCTTACACTTATCTTGAACTATGGGCCTAAATGCTTGCACCATATATACAAGATCATGATATTCTTTACTTGAATTTCCCCTTGGATCGAGAGTCAGTGCGACAGTTGCTTTATTATCTTATCTGGTGTATTATTTTACTAGTTCTTTATTACGGTGACATACCATACATGATGCTTTATCAACTTTAAATAAGTGCATAGCAAATGCATTTTATTGAATAGAATAAATATTTTTGGAAAATGAAAACCTTTTGTCCACGCTATAAGTGGGGTTAAGAATTTACTTAGATTAGGCACAACGTTAACTAATTTCTCATTCCCTTGCTATACTTGGACAATATCCTATCATTACCTAACTAATTTATTATCGAACTATATGTCGATATCAAAACTTAATCGTTAATCATTTGATCTTATTATTAGTTGGCTATCTAAAAACTTGACTGTTACAAAACTTATTTTCTCTTATTTTACGTTGTTGTTCCTTCACTAACGAAATACTAAAAAATTACTGCTTAGGAGTATTTTCCTAATTTCGGGGTCTGCTTGGAGCTTTTTTGTGGAGAATGATGATTGTTCCCTTGATGGGTCTTGAAAAGCATTTTGAACTCGTTTTAACCATAAACTTATATTTACTCGTTATTGGATATGTTGCAAAAATCTAAGGATCGATTTTGCCTTTGCAAAAAATCCATTTCATTAAAGTTTTATAGTATTGGATCATAATAATGAAAATTTTGGACGATTTTGCCTCCAGGACCAAAAATGGCCATTTTATACCATTAGGCTTTGTTTTTTACAAGGATTAAAACTCTCTAAAATTCCCGTGTCAAAATCCTTAACTTTCAAAAATGTTTTTCTTTTAACACAATTTTGAAAATTTTGTGATTTAAAACTCGTAAAATTCATAACTCATAATCCGAACAGAATTTTCACAAAATATCCACAACATAAAACTGTTTCGATGAGTTTTCCAACTTTCTTTTTTTAACTTTCTTCAAATTTTGACTGTACAATAGAGTTTTTGGCCATTTCTCAAATATGCTGAGTTTGCATTAATCTTTTCATATTAGTCCTTCTAAAATTTCACAAAACACTATTCATGAAAGTCATTTCTCTTGCTATTTCAGACAAATCTTGTGTTTGGTCTAGAAAACAAATCATCCTCTAAGCATGTCAAAATTTAACCTAAGCTTTTAAACATGCACCATCAATATCACACATACTTCTCACATCATTATCACACTACAAAGTCTGTTTTACATGCCATGGCCTATACGTAAGCAAAAACATACCAAACTTTATGAAAAACAACACATAATACCAAGTCTAGGGCTAGGCCTTTTGATCCTCCACAAAGGTGCTTGATTCTTGACCAACTTTCCTTGACATAAATCATATAAAACCCCCACTAAAACCCTACCCAAAGACTCAAGAAAAACATGAAGTGTCATAAGAGAATCTGGGATTTTACCTTTAAAAATTTGCTAGTCTTGAACCAAAACATTTGAACTTGACGGAATATGGATTTTTGTGGTTGTTTTTGAACAAAATAATTAAGAGAAAACCAAAGTGTGCTGCCAATTTTTGCTAGGGAAAAAGAAGAGTGTTTTTTATTCTTCATGCAAATAAGGATGGAGAAAAGCAAGATTTTTGCTCAACTTTGTCCAAAACTAACCAAGTCATCATTTTAGCTTAATTGTGGTTATAAATTTGCTCAAAAGTAATGGCCAAAACTAGGGAGATATGGCCAATATCTTCCCTTTTTGGGTGGCACTTTTGGTGGGCTCCAGTTACATTTTTTCACAGTGAGATTACACTACACTAAGTTTTTCCTATATCGTCAATGTAAATTTGAGGAGATATTTATTTTAACAGGCTTAGAATATACTAACTAACCTATTACCTACTTTTTCTAATTCCAACAAAGTATTTCATATATCTGTGTTTATGCTTTATCTGCATAATTAATGTGATATAAACATAAAAATCTTTCCCACTATATTGATTGGCAACTAACAGTTTTTAATACTGTCTTAGACCATTGCATGATTTTTTACTTTAACTAACTTATTAATTAACATTTTCTATTTTATTAATTTATACCACAAGAACTATAATTAATGTGATATAAATTTCACTTTAGGAGTATTTTGTACAATTTTTTTGAGTGTTTTAAACACAAAATTTGCACATTAAAAATGCTCCAAATTGCATAAAATTCACATACATAATGCACATTAATATTTCTCATAAATATTTTCATATTTTATCATAATTATGCAAAATACTATTTATTGAAGGAAATCCATTATTTAAATCCAAATTAATTCTAGATTTAAATTAATGAATTTTCTCTGACATTACAAGTCTAATCCAACTACCCCACCCCTATTACACCCTATCACTCTATGGCACCCACTTGCTAGTCATAGAGAGAAAGAGAGAGAGAGAGACCGTGAGGAAGGAGAGAAGGGGAAAATTAGAAAAAAAAAGTTAAAATAAAATGTTTTTTTTTATTTTTAATATTTAATAATTTTTATATATTTCATCATAATTTTAATATATTTTTAACATTTAATTATATGACACGCTAGCAATTTCGTTAGGAATATATATGGAATTAGATTGAGGGGGCAAAGTTAGTGGTTTTTTATAGTTCGGAGGTGGTTTACTCGATTTCAAGAAATCAAGGGCAACATACCTATAGGTTAGGGGAATTTATGAAAATAATCTTTTTGTTTATCTATAAGAGAAATTCAGTCTTTTCAACAAAAAATAGGGTCCTATTATGTTTCATGTGCAAGTTGTCGTTAGGATTTAGATGGAAGTGGACGGAAAGGGTTAAATTGCAAATATTTAAAGAGTTTAGGTATTTTGTGAAGAGTACATAATAATCTAAAACAAAATTATACATGAATTTTTTTTTGAAGGGAGTATAGATGAGATTTACTCACGTGAAATCCTAAATTATATAGGTCTTTTTAATATTACTATTTTTTATTTATATTAAGTATACTAATTTTTTAGGTACTGGAGTTATTTTTTTTACACCCTAATAAATGTTCTTTCTAAATTAAAAACATAATTTATTAGCAATTCTAGTAAATCTCTTTACTACCTTAAAGAATCAAAACTAGGCTATTTGCTACAACTTGCCGATGAGAAATTTTTTGTCTATCCCAAAATTGATGGGTCAAAAGTCTACCAATTATAAAAATTATTGCTTAGTTGTTTTAACTAGCCAGTGTTTTTCCTACTAAAATTTCATGAAACAAAGCATTTAATACAAACAGAAATAATCCAAACAGTTAGATATATTAAAGTAATGCAAACACAAGTTCAATTGTCATATTTTGTTCATGATTTAGAAAATAGTTCAATGGAACATTTTTTTTTTTTATCATTTCCCTTCAAATAAGAATGCAAAGTCAAGCAAGTCAAGTCAAGACCATTAACTGAAGACCGTATGTTTGATATAAGGTAGTTTTCATCACTAACTCAGTTATGAATAGAGTAAAGTTTTTACATGTTACAATAAAAAAAAAGTTGCTATAATGTAAAACTCTCACATATTACAGCAAAAACAGTTCTAACCAATTGTTCCAGCGTTATGCCAAACACAAAATCTCGCAACAAGTTAGTCGTGTTTGACTTATGGCGCCTCCTTTCGCACCTTTATCGCTTATATTTATGTGATCTTCGAAGCAAGTTACTTTTAGTGTTCTCAAAAGTCCTCCATCAACTTCTGCACTCGTAAACCTCACACCACTTCCTAAATTTACTTTTGTTCTTGCTTTGGTACCAACTACAGAACTCTCCACCCGTATCCGTTTAGCCATATTTTGTTCCTTTCTCGTGCAACTCTTTCTGTTCCCATTAAGCTTCTCTAAACATGGGGAAACAACATAGATAGGATCTCCTTGATTGAATTCAAGGCTAAAGCGATTAATCCTCTCGGAGTTCTGAATTGTTGGATGAATCTCTTTATTTTTGCGGGTGGCAAGGGTAAGTAAGTTGGAACTCAATTTGAGTAATCTCGGGGGCTATCTATCTCCTCATATTGGAAATTTGAGCTTTATGAGAGAATTATACCTTCAAAATAATAGGTTTAGCTAGGAACTCCCTGAAGAAATCGGCCGTATGTTTTGGCTTCAATGGCTATTCCTCCATAACAATTCCTTCGGCGGAAAAATTCCGATCAGCATTACACATTGCTCTAATCTCCAATACCTTTTTCTTTATAATATCGATCTTAGTGGACAAATGCCAAAGGACATGGGTTCACTATCCAATCTTAACAATCTAGCTTTAGATTCTAACAATTTACTGTTGGGTTTAGTGTCCTAAAAGCTGTGACATTGTACATATTGATAATAAATAAATAAAGTGACATTTATAATTATTTTGGTTGCTAATATGTATTATGAATACTTTCATAAACATCAAGAAAATTCCATGATTATTTATGTGACTATAAATTTAGCATATAAGTGTTATATGCTTAGGGATAAAATTTATAAATAATAATCTAAATAGTCCGTAATAATTAATTAAAGCTTGGGATCTTTAATTAAATATTACAAGTACGATCCAATCTCATTTAAAATGAAATAGTCATTATCCGGGCTGTTAATGTAGAGACATTGGATTGGAGATACTTTATATAATGAGATTATATAGGACTGGACCAGATAAATTATGAATCTCTAATAATCATCTGTTACAAATAGAGTATTCAAATTTATCACTATGATGATTATATATTTGACAGCCTTAATCCTAAATATTTATTAGACTCTTATTTGTGACATTATGTTTTTTGACTTGCATGGTAAGATTTGTCTAAGCACAGCTCATAACTTAGCATTTTAGAAACATAATGTAATAAATGGCTAGGAATAATATTATACAGATAAGGAATCCATTCCTTCCCTACGGAAGTTAGAAAAATAGTTCTCTTGAGTGATAATTCAAGGTTTGAATAGTAAAGCGCTCGTTCATAATAAGATTATGAATTAATTGTCATTAGAGAATTATTGGAACTCAAGGATAAAGATGCAATAAGAGAGGTGAACGAAAATTGAACCTAGCTCTTATTATGAACTATTTATGGAGGACTGACTTATATGTAATGATTATATTAATGGACTATTCGCTAATTTTCTTTGAGTAATTTTACTATAATCTCAAGAGTTCAGTTTCAGGTTTTTAGTGGAGTAACACTGAAACAAATAAATTTGGCACGTTAATTAAAGAGTTTAATTAATTGTCATATTTATTGAAGCTTGGGTTATAGGTCCATAGGTCCCTAATACCACCTCTATAACACTATATTAGATTTATGCATAGAATGAATTATACATATTTAGTTTAGAATTATTAAATTCTGAATTAATTATTTCACACTTGAATTATTAATATTACATAGAAAAATATTCTCTGTGACACATAATGTAATATGATAAATGTTGTCACATTTAACTGAGCATTGTTAATTAATTGATTGATTATTTTTTAAAATCTATTCTTAAATAAATGTGATTTTATTTTTGTATTTAGATTTAGATATATATATATATATATATAGTTTTGAACCAATTCTTATTTATATATAAGATTTTATAATATATTAATATATATATATTATAATATAAAGAAACTTTTACGTTTATTTTTACTTTTATATATATATAATATATATATATATATATAAAAGAAACAAATCAGTTGCTGATTCGTTAAAAAAAAAACAACAACAACGTGAAACGTATTTCACGTTTGACTTTATATATATATATATAAGGAATCACTTCATGTGATTCGGGAAAGAGAGAAAAAAAAAAGAAGGGGAAAGTAAAAAGGTTACAATTATGCAAAATATATACTTTCTCTATATATGTGATATGGTGATTATTTTAAATTAGAAATCAATTGAAAAATTACTAATGGCTCAGATATAAAAAGGAAGAGATAACAGTTATCTCAAGAGTTTTTTCATTCATGTAACTTTTGCACAATACTCAGAGAGAAAAAACTTAGAGTTCTTCTCTGGAAAAAAAAAGGTCTGCTATCTCATGTATTGAGTACATAGCAGATTTAGAAAAGTGTGAGAAAAATTCATTCTTGCAGTTTGACGGCCACTCGTCTTTCCATTAGTGTGGAGGCTTGGATTGGAAGATTGTGGTGTCAAAAAGAAAATCTAGGATACCCTGATAGTCTTCAAAAAGGTTTCTAAAATTGCCTAAAGCTTTCTATAATTAAAATTATATATCTATTCCCGAAGAATAAAGTTTTCAAAAAAATTTTGCTTGTCAACGATTCATTCCTTCCGCTGCGTTTCATATTTTAATTCTAACAAACGGCATCAGAGCGGGTTATAGCATATATAATTTTAATTAAACATGATTTATTTTGATAATATCATGTTTTTGATGCATGTTTGTGGGCACTTTGTATCTTTGTTAATTTTTATTCATGTGATGAATGGTTGTTTAATAAAGGGATTTTTGGTCGTTAATTATATGGTCCTTTTGGATTAGTAATTTTATTTTCAGTTTGACTAGATCAATATGTGTAAACCCATAAAGGGTATAGGCTTTTTGTAATTTATTATTATTATTATTGTTATTTTTTTTTCTCCTCTCCTTCACCTGCTACACGTGGAGCGATGAAGAAAAAGAAGTTCATTGGATCTTTTGGCCTAGTTGAGAACTTTCGGCCTATCAAATTTCAAAGGTAACCCAGTAGATTGTTGCACAATAAACCACCTGATGAAGACTGCAAAATTGGAGCAGGGAATTATGTATAAATTACAAGAAGACCCCTGTAATTTTTTTTTCTCTTATTTTTGTGGGTTGTAATTTAATTATCCAAAAGGACCCAGTCAAAAATCCATTGTTCATTTTCATGCTTTATTTTCATGTGATGATTGTGATAACATGTTTATGCGTTATAACATGTCATCTAGGAAATTGTCCACTAATAGTTATTGTAACATAACATGCATACACTTACATATTATTTTTTTTATAAAGGAGTTTATAAAATGATTTAATGTGTTAACATTAATTTAATGAGATTAAATTAATTGGGTTGGTTTTATAGAATCTTAATTTATTAATCAACCAAATAATGTGAATTTAGTTTTAATAGTTAAGACTTGATAAAAAATCACATTAATTATAAGTTATCTAATTTTAAATTGTTTAATATTCGGTAACTTAGACAATTCATAATAAATTTAGATTTTTAGAAAATCTGGTAATTTATTTAAGTGTAAATAAAATGAGATTCTATTAACACATAATATAACCTAGTAATTAAAAAATTATTTTTATTTACTAGAGTTATGAAACATATGATGTTTTATAAGATAAAACACATTTTTAAAATAATGAGTGGGAGAAGGTAATATGACAATATAACCTGCGGTCTCCGCTATTAGCACAACACCGTGAGATTTAGATGGCGCCTCACGACGCTTTGATTTCGTCCTCCCTACAGAGGGTGTCCATTTAAATCAATATCAAGGTTGGCTTCCTTGAGATAGGATTTTATAATGTATTTCAAAATTGACCTACCCTACGGTGGCAATTTTGAGTTAAGTTGTTAAAATCTAAAATAATGGGTTACACTCATGAAGACATAATTAAATTGTTAATTATATCTTGACCAAAATAAACAGTAATTAATAAATATAGAAAATATGAGATATTTGGAATATATTTATTAATTGAGAATGTCTCAATTCAATTCATAAATAATTTGACCTACCCTATGCGGCACTTTATTTATTAAAATTGAATAATCATGGAATTAGCAAAATATTTTTTGTGTGTTTTTCATATGCATCATGCATCACGTTTACTATTTCAAAACATATATTTATGATGTTTATGCAACCATTTAATTTATGTCATTTTATTTATTTATTACAGCAACAATGTGAAATCCAATCATCGCTATTCTTTCAAATAAAAAATTAACCGGAGATAATTTTATCAAGTGGAAGAGTAACATGAACATTGTACTAATTTGCAAAAATTACAAGTTTTTCCTGACAGAGGAATGTCCTCCAGAGCCTGCTGCCAATGCTCATCGTAATGTACGAGAAGCATATGATCGTTGGATTGAGGCAAACAACAAGGCTCGTTGTTTTCTTTTGGCTGGCATGTCTGACGTGTTTAGGATGAAACACGAAAGCATGGAGACCGCTTATGAGATAATGCAGTCTCTACAAGACATGTTTGGCAAACCTTCTGAAAAGGCATGCTACAAAGCTGTTAAGGCAGTAATGAATGCCAAAATGAAGGCAGGGATTTCGATGAGAGAACATGTTCTCAACATGGTTAACTATCTCCATGAGGCTGAGGTCAACAGGGCTGTGATAGATGAAGCCATACAAGTGGGGGTGATTTTGGAAACCCTCTCCCCTACATTCCTTCAATTCAAAAGCAACTATTTCATGAACAAGCTGAAATATAACATGACAGAGTTGCTTAATGAGCTTCAAACCTTCGAGTCTATTTCGAAAGAAAAGACTAAAGAAGCTGAGGTAAATGTTACAGAAGCTCAATCCTCCTCTTTTACTCAAAAAGAATAAGAAGAGGAAGAGGACTGAAGGAAGAGAACAAAAGCAACAACAACAAAAAGAGCTCAAACCAAAAGAAGCCTAAAGGAAAATGTTTCCACTGCGGCATAGTTGGGCATTGGAAGAGAAATTATAAGAAGTATCTTCAAGAGCTCAAAGAAAAGAAGAACAACGGTAAATCAGATTTACTTGTTTTAGAAGCTTGTTTAGTTGAAGATGATACTTCACCTTGGATAATTGATTCAGGGGCAACTAACCATGTTTGTTCTTCTTTGCAGATGCTTAGTTCTTCAAGGGAGCTTGCCGATAGGGAACAAACAATGAGAGTGGGAATGGGAGAGGTTGTTTCGGCAAAAGCAGTGGGAGTTGTTAAACTTTCTTTTAGAAATAAGTTTTTAATTTTGGACAATGTCTATTACATTCTTTGTTTTCATAGAAATTTGATTTCTGTTTCTAGGTTGTTTGAATAAATGTTTAATGTTTCTTTTAATAATAATTATGTTAATATTTCTAAAAATGGTTTGGATATTTGTTCTACGCACTGGAAAATGGGCTTTATACCTTAAGGCCCAATGAAAAATCACTGCTCAACACCAAAATGTTCAAAGTTGAACAACCAAAACCCAAGAAGCAAAAGATTTCCTCTGATAATGAAACATGCATATGGCACCTTAGATTAGGTCACATTAACCTTGACAGAATTAACAGACTGATAAAGGAAGGTCCTTTAAAAGAGTTAAAAGTTAGTTTTCTACCAGTTTGTGAATCTTGTCTTGAAGGTAAAATGACTAAGAGGCCTTTCTCTGCAAAAGGAGAAAGGGCCAAGGAACCACTTAAGCTAATACATTCGGATGTCTGCGGTCCATTGAATGTACAAGCACGTGGTGGTTACAAACATTTCATCACATTTATTGACGATTATTCAAGGTATGGTTACATATACCTAATGCAAAGGAAATCTGAAACTTTTGAAAAGTTCAAAGAATTCCAAGCGAAAGCTGAAAAGCAATTAGGAAAGACGGTGAAGAGTCTTCAATCTGATCGAAGAGGGGAATACCTTGATACTGAATTCAAGGACTATATGATAGAACATGGTATTCTATCACAACTCACCGCACTTGAAACACCACAACAAAAAGGTGTTGTAGAGAGAAGAAATCGAACGTTGCTTGATATGGTGAGATCCATGCTCAACTGCTCATCATTGCCCACTTTGTTTTGGAGATATGCACTACAAACTGCAGTATATCTTCTAAACATAGTTCCATCTATTTCTATTTCAAAAACACCTTTAGAGTTATAAAATAGTCGCAAACCTAGTATGCGACATATCCGTATATAGGGGTGTCTAGCACATGTGCTGAAATGAAAGACCATGAAGCTGGAACCATGTTCTGAAGTATGCTTGTTTGTGGGATACCGAAAGGGAACGAGGGGAGGTTTGTTTTATAGTCTACAAGAAAAAAAGGTATTTGTATCAATAAATGCCACTTTTCTTGAGAATGATTATATGACAAACTATAAACCTCGTAGCAAAGTTGTACTTGAAGAGTTACTTTTTGATCAGATCAGACCACAACCGACAACTATTGTCGAAGGACAAAATGAGGAGACCACATCTCCCGATCAGAACGTCATACCACCTCAACGTAGTGGGAGGGTTGTGAGACCACCTGTTCGCTACAGGGAACTTGGAAAAGCAAATGTTGCTATCTTTGATAATGGTGAGAATGATCCATTGACATATCGTGATGCAATGGGAGATTTTGAGAAGGAGAAATGGCAGGAGGCTATGAACCTTGAAATGGAGTCCATGTACTCCAATTCAGTCTAGGATCTTGTAGACCTACCTGAAGGGATAAAACCCATAGGGTGCAAATGGATTTACAAGAAGAAAAGAGGGGTGGATGGGAAAGTTGAGACTTTCAAAGCTAGGCTTATGGCAAAGGGTTATACCTAAAAGGAGGGAGTTGACTATGAAGAAACTTTCTCGCCTATAGCTATGCTTAAATCCATTCGGATTCTGTTATCCATTGCTGCTTGTCTTGATTATGAGATATGACAAATGGATGTCAAGACTGCCTTTTTGAATGGCTATCTTGAGGAAAGCATCTACATGGTGCAACCAAAAGGGTTTGTAGTCAAAGGTCAAGAGCAAAAAGTTTGCAAGTTCTAGAGGTCCATCTATGGACTCAAGCAAGCTTCAAGATCTTGGAACTTGAGATTTAATGAAGTGATCAAATCTTATGGTTTCGATCAAAATATTGATGAACCTTGTGTTTACAAGTACATCAAAGATAAGAAGTGGTCTTCTTGGTTCTTTATGTAGATGATATCTTACTCATTGGGAATGATGTAGGCGTATTATCTTATGTAAAGAAATGGCTTGCCAACCATTTCCAAATGAAAGATTTAGGAGAGGCAAGTTATGTTCTTGGAATCCAACTCATAAGAGATCGCAAGAACAAACTGTTGGCGTTGTCTCAGGCATCGTATATCGATAAGGTGCTTATAAGATTTTTAATGCAAAACTCCAAGAAAGGTAATTTACCTACACGTCATGGAGTTTTTCTTTCAAAAGAGCAGTGTCCTAAGACACCTCAAGAGGAAGAAAACATGAGATGGGTACCCTATGCATCTGTAGTGGGAAGTCTAATGTATGCCATGTTGTGTACAAGACCTGACATTTGCTATGCGGTGGGTATAGTCAGTCTGTATCAATCTAACCTAGGATTAGATCATTGGGTAGCGATTAAACATATTCTCAAGTATCTTAGGAGAACAAGAGACTATATGCTGGTATATTCTGGTGAGAATTTGTTTCCCATTGGATACACTGATTCTAATTTTCAATCAGATAAAGACACATGTAAATCTATGTCTAGATCAGTGTTTACTTTTGGTGGTAGAGCCATAGTTTGGAGAAGCATCAAACAATCTTGTATTGCTGATTCAACTATGGAAGCTGAATATGTGGCTGCTTGTGAAGCACTTAAAGAAGCTATTTGGCTCCTTAAGTTCTTAAATGATTTGAAAGTAGTTTCAGACATGGATAAACCACTCACACTATATTGTGATAACAGTGGTACAGTGGCAAATTCAAGAGAACCTAGAAGCCATAAAAGAGGAAAGCATATAGAGAGAAAATATCATTTGATCAGAGAGATAGTACATTGAGGCGATGTGAAAGTTTTGAAGATAGCATCGGAAAACAACCTTGCTGACCCTTTCACCAAGATGTTACCTGCAAAGAGCTTTAAGGGACACTTGGAAGGCTTAGGTCTTAGAGACATGTCTCACCTGCTTTAGAGCAAGTTGGAGATTGTTGGCTTTAGTGCCCTAAAAGTTGTGACATTGTACATATTGATAATAAATAAATAAAGTGACATTTATAATTATTTTGATTGCTAATATGTATTATGAATACTTTTATAAACATTAAGAAAATTTCATAATTATTTATGTGACTATAAATTTAGCATATAAGTGTTATATGCTTAGGGATAAAATTTATAGATAATAATCTAAATAGTCCATAACAATTAATTAAAGTTTGGGATCTTTAATTAAATATTACAAGTACGGTCCAATCACATTTAAAATAAAATAGTCATTATCTGGGCTGTTAATGTAGAAACATTAGATTGGAGGTATTTTATATAATGAGATTATATAGGACTAGACCAGATAAATTATGAATCTCTAATAATCATCCGTTACAAATAGAGTATTCAAATTTATCACTATGATGATCATATATTTGATAGTCTTAATCTTGAATATTTATTAGACTCTTATTTATGACTTTATATTTTTTGACTTGTATGGTAAGATTTGTCTAAGTACAGATCATAACTTAGCATCTTGGAAACATAATGTAATAATTGGCTGGGAATAATATTGTACAGATAAGGAATCCATTCCTTCCCTATGGAAGTTAGAAAAATAGTTCTCTTGAGTGATAATTCAAGGTTTGAACAGTAGAGCGCTCGTTCATAATAAGATTATGAATTAATTGTTCATTAGAGAATTATTGGAACTCAAGGATAAAGATGTAATAAGAAAGGTGAACAGAAATTGATCCTAGCTCTTATTATGAACTATTTATGGAGGACTGACTTATATGTAATGAATATATCAATGGACTACTTGCTAATTTTCTTTGAGTAATTTTACTTTAATCTCAAGAGTTCAGTTTCAGGTTTTTAGTGGAGTAACATTGGAACTAATAAATTTGGCACATTAGTTAAAGAGTTTGATTAATTGTCAAATTTGTTGGAGCTTAGGTTATAGGTCCATAGGTCCCCAATACCACCTCTGTAACATTATATTGGATTTATGCATAAAATGAATTCTACATATTTAGTTTAGAATTATTAAATTTTGAATTAATTATTTCACACTTGAATTATTAATGCTACACAGTAAAATGTTCTCTGTAATACATAATGTAATGTGATAAATGTTGTCACATTTAACTGAGCATTAGTTAATTAATTGATTGATTATTTTTTAAAATCTATTCTTAAATAAATGTGATTTATTTTTGTATTTAGATATAGATATATATATATATATATATATATGGTTTTGAACCAAATCTTATTTATATATAAGATTTTATAATATATTAATATATATATATATTATAATATAAAGAAACTTTTACGTTTTTTTTTACTTTTATATATATATATATATATATATATATATATATATAAAAGGAATCACTTCATGTGATTCGGGAAAGAGAAAGAAAAAAAAAAGAAGGGGAAAGTAAAAATATTACAATTATACAAAATATATACTTTTTCTATATATGTGATATGGTGGTTATTTTAAATTAGAAATCAATTGAGAAATTACTAATGGCTAGATATAAAAAGGAAGAGATAACAGTTATCTCAAGAGTTTTTTCATTCATGTAACTTTTGCATAATACTCAGATTTAAAAAACTGAGAGTTCTTCTCTGAAAAAAAAAAAAAAAAGGTCTGCTATCTCATGTGTTGAGTACATAGCATATTCAAAAAAGTGTGAGAAAAATTCATTCTTGCAGTTTGACGCCCACTTGTCTTTCCATTGGTGTGGAGGCTTAGATTGGAAGATTGTGGTGTCAAAGAGGAAAGCTAGGATACCCTGATAGTCTTCAAAAAGGTTTCTAAAATTACCTAAAGCTTTCTATAATTAAAATTATATATCTATTTTCAATGAACAAAGTTTTTATAAAATTTTTGTTTGTCAACGATCCGTTCCTTCCGTTGTGTTTCATATTTTAATTCCAACATTTACGTTTCGAAACTCTATTGCTAACATTTCTAATGCACTTGAGCATTTCAATGTTGAAGCATTCCAGAGAACTTTGGTCAGTTGAAAAGTCTCAAATTTCTTTCATTAGGTGAAAACAAATTGACTGGTAGAATTCCTCCCTCAATTTATTGGACGAGAATGGGGATTGAGAGATGCAATGTAACAGAGAAATTGAAGAGAATTATGATCATTCTATCTGTTACTAATGTGCTTTACACAATGGGGTTATATACCCGAGTTCAGCAAACAAAGTATTAACTTCGTCACAGTATACTGGCTGATTACTATTGGAAAACTAACTGTAACTAATTGAAACTAACTTGTGCAACTCAGCATATAACTAACTAACAGAGTAACTAACTAACTGAAATACTAGCTATTGTAAAACAATTTACAATATCTCATCTATTCAAGTATGTCAAGTTCCATCAAACAGACTTCCAAGGAAATTTCCCCTCCAACTTATTACTTCCAAACCTCGAAGCCTTCACCATCAACTTGAACCAATTCAGTGGACAAATTCCTAGTATCTCCAATGCCTCAAACCTCTCTTTCAAATCGGAGGTAATCGCTTTGCAGGAAAAGTTCCTGATTTCATAAGCTCATCCAATTTGATAAGACTAACGCACGATTGGAATAATCTTGGACATCAGAAGGATGGTGACTTGAAATTTCTATGTTCTTTGGTCAACTGCACGAAACTAAATACACTATTCATTAACTGCAACAATCTTGGAGGAGTACTGCCAGAATGTATAAGCAGCCTCTCCACCGAGCTTTCATCCATGGTGTTTGGAAGGAACTGGATCGAGGAAAGCATTCCAACTCGGATTGAGAATCTTGTCAACTTACAAGGCTTAGGTTTAGAGCAGAATGAATTGGTTGGGCCTGTACCAAGCTCAATAGGTAAATTACAAGATTTGTACGAACTCGCTTTAAATAGTAATGAGCTCTCAGGAGCAATCACATCATTGGGTGAGTTATATCTTCAAGTTCAACAAATTACAAGGAAGGCTACCAACTAGTTTTGAAAAATGCAGGAACTTGGTGGCATTAGATCTTTCCCGAAACAATCTTAGCAGTCCCATTCCAAGAGAAGTCATTGGTTTGTCATCCCTTTCTCGAATTTTGGATTTGTCTTATGACTATTTTAACGGTTCCATCCCCAGGCAAATCTTGGTATTTTGGATATTTCAGCAAATAAGTTAACTGGAGCAATTCATGAAACTCTTGGTAGCTGTATAAAGGTTGGAATACTTGTATTTAGAGGGGAACTTACTAAAGGAACCATTTTCTCCATCCTTTGATTCTTTTAAAGCTAGAATAGAAATTGACCTTTCTTGCAATAACTTGTCCAGAAAAATTCCAGCTATATGATGGATTTGAAGGTGAAGTACCTATCCAAGGAGTCTTCACAAATACAAGTGTCCTTGTTGTGGTTGGAAATACAAGGCTTTGTGGAGGCATATCTCAATTAAATTTGCCCAAGTGCTCGTCTAATTTTGCGCAAGCACACATCCAGTGAACTAATAGTCTCAGTTGTCTGTGGACTTGTCGCACTAATCCTTATAGCTGTATTTATAATGCTTCTTCGCTGGAGGAGGAAAAGAAAAGGCAAGCCAATCAAGGGCTCACCATTTGAGATTTCTTTCTTAGAGGTGTCATATGAAGATATTCTTAAAGCAACCAATGGCTTTTCTTCAGCGAATTTGATTGGTACTGGAAGTTTTGGGTCTGTTTATAAGGGAATCCTAGATCAAGAGGAAACATTAGAGGTTGCTGTCAAAAGATTAAACCTTCAAACTTTAAGGGCATTGAAAAGTTTCAGCACAGAATGCAGAGTCCTAGAGAACATTAAGCATTGAAATCCGTTAAACTTGTGACAGCATGTTCAAGTATTGATTTTCAAGGGAATGATTTCAAAGCTCTGGTGTTTGAGTTGATGATCAATGGGAGTCTAGAAGAGTGGTTGCATCCTAGTCATGGAGTGAATTTGGAGCATCACGACGTTTGAATCTTATTCAAAGAATAAACATTGATATTGATGTGGCGACTGCTCCGGATCACCTGCAACATCACTGTCATGTGCCAATCGTTCACTCTGACTTAAAGCCAAGTAACATTCTCTTGGATGGTGACATGAATGCCCGTGTTGGAGATTTCGGATTCGCAAGGTTCCTCAACAATCCTTCTCAACCATTTTCTTCGTACCAAAGCAGCTATATTGGAATACGAGGTTCCATCGGCAATATCGCACCAGCTAAGATCGAAATTATTTCTCTTATCACTTTTTATTTCTTGAAAAATATACATTCTATCGGTTCTTGAAAACTTGTTTACACATATGAACTAATGGTCATTTCTCATCTGAACTTTTAATCAAATTGTTCTAGACCACTTTATGCATCTATGACAACTATGTCTATTGAATTGAAATTGCTGCTACTTCTCAGCGATTGTCACTTCATGCATCAATGACTACTTCTGCAATTTTTCTCTTTGACAATTCAAATTAATTGAGAAAGAAATCAGAACTTCACGATGAACTACATATTTTGAATGTTAACGAAATTTTAGCTTTCAAATGAAAGTAACATAAACAAGTGGTACACTTAGAAGCAATACATAGGTTAGAAACTCTACAAAATTTATTAACTTACTTATGTTACAATTATTGCCCACATCATTCATTAAAGGCCTATAAAATTTATTAGAGTTATTTATTTAGTTTAATAATTATTTAAATGCTAAAATCTTATTGGATATGAGGGGATACAACTATTATTAAATGATGTGTTTACATCAGAAAGGATGTATGCTTTGATGGAAAGGTACGTATTAAAGGTTTATAAATAAAAGTCTAGTCTTCTTTCCACTCAATTAATTATATTCCTTACTCCATCAAAAAATACGTTAAAAGAATTAACTATGGGTCCAAAGAGAGAAACTAGGTTCTTCTTCTCTAACAATTTCGATTCGAGGGTTCTCTGCAAATTGAAGTCATAAAACAAGATACGCTTTAAATCTTCTTCCATGAAAATTATTAAGTTCTAAAATTTCTGAGAATTACAGATATAAAAGCTTACGTGTAGTATCAAGAGTGGTTAGGCTTTAGAGCTAATGATTTTCCTTTAAGGTTATATTTTCAATTATTCATGAACTTCGCTGAAATTAGAATGTTTTGTATTAAATTATGGTTATAGAATTTTGGGTTTCTTATTCTCATCACATATATGTGATTACATGCCCAAAAAGATATAAATATATATATATATATATATCGATTCTTTCATTCAATGCATATTCTTTAAAAAAGAAAAAAAGGAAAGAAAAGTTATTTTATACGGGCATTGTTTGGAATCATATGTATGTAATCATATTCTCTAAAAAAAAAGAAAAAGATATATCATCTGTATGTAATCTTTACTGCTTTCTGTCACGGGATTGCAATAAGTATGTAATCATTTCTTTGTTTGTTTTGTAAACCTGTGTATGCGTGTGCGTGTGCGTGTGCGTGTGCGTGTGCGTGTTTTGGCATATATATTAGAATCCTCAAAAGCAGTAAATCAAATAAGAATAAAAAATAAAAAAAAAAAATCTTTACACTTTCCAACTGAAATTTTTCTTTGGAAGTGTATAAACTTCTTTTTATGACCGGTCTTTGGCATTGTTTGGGGCTGAAGAGTGGGACGAAAACTGAGAGGCTACACCATACACACAAATACATGTCATTTATTTCATTAAATAGTAAAGTTTATTGTTTCTAATTTTGAAATTACATTATTGTAGTTTGTTAGTCACTAAAGTGACCAAACTTTAAAATTAGCAATTTTTAAAATTAAGAAGCAAAAGTTCAATTAATTATGAATTTTGATGCTTATAATTGAAATGACATTTATAGATCATGGGTAATTAAATCTCATCTATTATAAGAACTTAAGAATCACCCAAAAGTCGATTAATTTTCTTTATAATTGATGAATATAATAGTTGGTAATTAATATGCCCTATTATTTTGGTTTGTTTATCCAAAGATAGCAAACATTTTTATTGGACATATTTGTGATTACCAAATTAAATTTTTAATTTTTAATTAGCATTATTTATAGTTATATGTCTTAATATCACCTAAAGGAGAACTAAGATATACAATTATTGTCTTAAGTTTATATCTAAGTATGTGATCTCTCAAAGCATTAATGTATGAATGTTTCTTGCATCTTTGCAATATCTGTTTCTGTTTCTTTGTATTCGCATGTTTCATATGTTCCCTTATTTAATGGATTGAATTTCTCTGATTGGTGCGGACATGTCCAATTTCACTTAGGTGTCTTGGAGCTTGATTTAGCGCTTCAAGATAAGGAACTGATGAGACTATAAAAGTGTATATTTTACAAGGCTTAGATCATTTACTTATGCTTTTATTTCTCATTAAATCCTCTAATTAATAGCATTTTGTGTTAATAAGTATTTTTATGTCTTAGTGTGAAAATGTGTTTAAAAATACGTTTTTAGTGTGTTTTTATGTTTAATAATATTTTAAATATTTTTGTAAATATTATGTTTGTAAAATAATTAATATTAGTGTGTTTGTGATTTTTAGATTTGAAATCTAGAGGAAAAACATAGCAAAACGACATCAAAACGGATAAAATCGGACATCAAATGCATCAAAAAGATAAAGAAAATTCGAAATTCAAAAGGAGGAGGACACGTGGCGTCATGGGAGCCGTTGGATTCACTGCCAAATTAATCTCAGCCGTCCGAGGAAGAGACGCGTGTCAACGCGTCATCTGGTGCGTCAGCGGAATCTCAAAGTGCAGTCCACGTGTCTAAATCTGATTGGCGCGTGTAATAGCTGCAGGCGAGGCAGGGGAGTCTCAGGCTGTTTTGGATCGTGTGCGGTCGTGTCCATGTGTATCCGTTCTCTAAATCGTCAGATCTGAATGCTTTGACTCATCCATCGGCCTTAAATCTCGATCCCACCTGGGCCCAATTTACGAGCGTCTGACAGTCGTTGGATCTGGTGATCAACGGTCACGATTAGTCCGTTTCAGTGTTGCCATGTACCGTGAAGCAGAGAATCACAAACGAATTCTTGCATTCTCACGATAGGCCCAGCGTGAAGAAAAGGAGGAGAAATGATTCGAATTAGTCAACTTTGAACAAAAAAAAAACATTAATTATAAATGGCCGTTAGTGAATCCAATCCCCTAAAAATACTGAGGCATTTGCCTCAGTTTCAGAACCCCTCAGACAGTATAAAAATACTGTTGTATTAGTTATAGTCTAGTTTTTATTTCAGTTTTTAGTCTAGTTTCTTGTAAAATATTTTCTAGATTAAGTTATAAAAATTATGCTCAATAATATTAGTAGTACTTTATCAATTATGTCTTTTTAAATTTCTTTTTAGCTGAGGGGAGAGGGGGAAATTTTAGCAAAATTATCTTAAAATATTTTTGGTTTTTCTTAGTTTTCTAAGCTGTTGTAATGCTAAAATATTTTCTTAGAAAACTTAGAATTTCAATATTTTCTTAGCTAGAACTCTGCCAAAATTACAGTTCTGATTTATCGACGACATAGACTGGCACGGATAATGCTTGGGAGGACTTTGATTACTCGTAGACAGAGAATGACTTAGTAAATGCTTAACTTACTATCTTGGTTGTTATTTTAGTGAAGTTATGTTGAAATGCTGCTTATTTATTAAGTTGTGTTTTTGCTACATTATAGACATGGAATGACACAATAAATGCTTGGTAAATCTTGATTTATTGTCGACATAGAATGGCATAGTGTATACTTAAACCAACTAATAAATAAGAAGAGAAACTAAAATATATTGAAGATAATTGTCAGAACAGAACCATTGAACCTCAGTCCTGTTATTATTGTTGTTTTACTTATTTAAATTGCCGTTATTATTGTTGTTACTCTGCTTAAGTTATTATTTACATTTTTTGTTATTAAAGTTCCAAATTATCAAAATTTAAAGATGAAAAATGTTGTAAAAAAATGTGTAAATATTGTAAATACATTCTGTGAATAATAAATATTAATCCTCAAATTTTTCAGCTTAAATAAAAAGAAAAAGTTAATATAATACATGTACTGGAACTGAATAAATCATTTCCTATGGGTTCGACCTCAGGATTCACCGAGTAAATATTACTTAAGACAACCTTATTCTTGAGGTTAGTTTAGACTGCGTAAATAGACGCGAGACCAGGAACCCACTACTATTACTGATGATAGCAGTGAAGAGGAGAAATCTTTTCATAAAATATGGGAAAGGTCGAACAGATTAAGTTTGATATTCATGCGGATGATAGTAACAAACAACATTAAAAGTACTCTTCCCAAGATTGTAAGTGTTACGGAATTTATGAAACTTGTGAAAGAGCACTCTTAAACTACTGATAAGTCTCATGCTAGTACATTAATGGCTAAATTAACTAACATGAAATTTGATTGTTCTTATACTATGCATGAGCATGTCCTTAAAATGACAATTAGCAGCAAAATTGAAGTCTTTGGAGATGTCTATGGATGAGTTGTTTCTAGCACAGTTCACTCTCAATTTTATCTTCTCTTGAACATGCATACTAGTCAATTCATTAATATTCCATGTAGTACTTTAATATCTGTAACTTTTTAGAAATCATAGAACTCAATAATTTTCACAGAAGCAAATTTGGAGTGTACCTTGATTCATATCTTTGATTTGCAGAGAACCATTTGAATAGAAAGTTTGTTAGAGAAGAAGAACCCATTTTCTCCCTCTAAACCCACATTTATTACTTCTAACGTATTTTTCTAATGGAGAGAAGCAATACAATTGATTGGCTGGAAAGAGGACTAGACTTTTATTTATAGACCCTCAATAGGTGCTTTTCCATCAAAGCATACATCTTTTTAGATTAGACACATCATTTAATAAGAGTTGTAACCTCTCATAGCCAATAGAATTTTAGCATTTAAATAATTATTAAACTAAATAAACAAATGATAAATCTGATAAATTTTATAGGCTTTTAATTAATTATGTAGGTCATAATTCTAACATATAATAGTAGCAAACAACATTAAAAGTACTCTTCCCAAGACTAAAAGTGCTAAGAAATTTATGAAAGTTGTAGAAGAGCGCTTTCAAACTGCTAATAAGCCTCTTACTAGTACATTAATGGCTAAATTAACTAACATGAAATTTGTTGGTTCTTGTACTATGCATGAGCATGTCCTTGAAATGATAAAGATAGCAGCAAAATTGAAGTCTTTAGGGATGTCTGTAGATGAGTTCTTTCTAATACAGTTCATTCTCAACTTGCATGCTCCTGAACAATATGGCTATAACATAATTAAGGATAAATGGAATATTAATGAATTGACTAGTATGCTTGTTTAAGAGGGGACGAGATTGAAAAATCAAAAACCTCATTCCGTTCATCTTGTGAATTAAGAGGCTAAAAAGAGCACTAACAATAAGTCTAAAAAGAACAAGAAGAAAGGATTAAAGAAGGAGTTGCATAACCTAAATGAGTCAACTCAAATCCACAAGAAGAAGCACAACGTTAAGTTCTATTTTTGTAACAAATTTGGGCACTTAAAGAAAGACTATCAGAAAAATAAGGCTTTAGTGGAAGGAATTGGCACTTATCAGCTTAACGTTAGATACTAGACATTATCTTGATTTAATACAAACTCTTTATGTACCTACTTTTTTTTCGCAATTTAGTTTCTTTATCAAAACTTGATGTAATAGGATTTATTGTAAGTTTGGATTTGGATCTTTTAGTTTATATAAAATAATAGTTTTATAGGTTCTAGAATCCTTTATGATGGTTTATATAAGTTAAAGCATGGTAATCTTTTTGCTGAAACTTTGTTAACCATGCATCGGAATATTGGAACTAAACAAAGTTTAGTTGATGAAAGTTTTGCTTACTTGTGGCATAAACACTTGGGTCACATGTCCAAGGAAAGAATAAAGAGATTAGTAAAGAATGGAATTCGTTCGAATTTAGCTTTTACTGATCTTGATGTGTGTATTAATTGTATTAAAAGAAAGTAAACCAAACACACTAAGAAAGGTGCTACAAGAAGTACACAGCTTCTTAAACTCATACATACCGAAATATGTGGACCTTTTGATACTCCATCATTTAATAGAAAAAAGTATTTTATCACTTTTATTGATGATTTTTCATGTTATGATTATCTTTATCTATTGTATGAAAAATCTCAATCTGTTAAAGCCCTTGATGTGAACATTAATGAGGCTTAGAGGCAATTAGATAAAAAGGTAAAAATTGTAAAGTCAGATAAAGGAGGTGAATACTATGGAAAGTATGACGAGTCAGGGCAATGTCCAGGTCCATTTGCTAAATTCCTAGAAAAAGAGGCATATATGCGCAATACATTATGCTAGGTACACCGCAACAAAATGGTGTAGCAAAATGCATAATCGTACATTAATGGATATGGTTAGGAGCATGTTAAGTTATTCATCTTTACCTTATCTTTATGGATGCAAACATGAAGACTGCCATGTATATACTAAACAAGGTTCTTAGTAAGGCAGTCTCAAAAACTCCTTTTGAGATGTGGATAGGAAGGAGACCTAGTTTAAGGTACCTGCATGTTTGGGGTTGCCTGGCAAAAGTAAAAATTAACAATCTATATGAAAAGAAATTAGATTTTAAGACAACCAGTGATTATTTCATTGGTTATTCTAAAAAATCCAAAGGGTATAAATTTTATTGTCCTAGCCATAGTACAAGAATAGTAGAATCTAGAAGTGCTAGGTTCATCAAGAATGGTGAAATTAATGGGAGTGGAAAACCATGTAATATGGTCATTGAAGAGGTTAGGGTAGAAGTACCTCTACCTGTAACTTCCAAAATTGTTTATAAAAATGTTGTACAGCCTGACAATATTCAAGAACAACGAGTGAATGACCAACCACTTCACAATGAAGTTGCACTCAAAGAACCTATAGTAGCTGAACCACAAGAAGTAGTATTAAGAAGATCTCAAAGAGAAAGACGATCTGCTATTCCTAATGATTATGTAGTTTATCTACAAGAGTCAGAAATTGACTTGGAAGTCAATAATGATCCGATTTCAGATCCAGTTTTGTTTTCACAACCTATGGAAAGTATTGATTTTGACAAGTGGCTTAATGCTATGAAAGATGAGTTAAAATCTATGGATCAAAATCAAGTTTGGGACCTTGTTGAATCACTTAAAGGTTACGAGAGAGTCAAGTGTAAATGGATCTTAAGACCAAGCGCGACTCGAAAGGAAATATTGAACAGTACAAGGCTAGACTTGTTGCAAAAGGTTTTACTCAAAAAGAAGACATTGACTACAAAGAGACTTTTTCACCAGTCTCTAAAAAAGATTCACTCAGAATTATTATGGCATTAATGGCTCATTTTGGTTTAGAGTTACACCAAGCGGATGTGAAAACTACCTTTCTCAAAGGAAATTTAGAGGAAAAAGTCTATATAGACCAACCTAAAGGCTTTTTAAGCAAAGGAAAGGAACACATGGTGTGTAAATTAAAGAAGTCATATGGACTTAAACAAGCCTTCCCACAATGGTATCTTAAGTTTAACTATATCATTACTTCGTTTGGATTTAAAGAGAACATCATTGATCAATGTATATATATGAAAGTCAGTGGGAGCAAGTTTATTTTCTTAGTCCTATATATTGATGATATTTTCCTTGCTGCTAACAATCTTGGTTTATTACATGAAAGTAAGAAATTCCTCTCTAAAAACTTTGAAATGAAAGACATGGATGAGGCAACTTGTGTAATAGTAATTGAAATATTCCATGATAGATCACAACGATTATTGTGTTGGAAACAATGTGCGCAGCGGAATTTTAAAAATTTTTTATCAGAGTAATTTTCAAAACACAAGTTTGATATGTTATATGTATAAATTAAACAGATCTTACTAACCTCAGTGTGCCGAAGAACCTCTGTAACCTGTGTAGAGAAGTAACGTTCCAGAAGAGCCTCAACCAACTGGTCTTCTTTGCTATTCTCTATCCACAACCGGAGTGAGTGTGGGCTCACACATACAGCTCTTCCACCGGTGACTCTCCTTCCAACCAACAGAGAGAACCCAAAGCTAGTGTTCGTGATTTGTGAACAAAAGCTCTCAGGGAGTTTTCAGATGCTCACTAGAAGAGTATCACTTTTAATCTCTCAAATTGATCTGAGTAAATCATTAGACTCACTCCCTTTTTATACCTATTGGTCCTTGGGGTCAGTCCATATCAGATTAGGTCTCAAAAATCGAAACAGAATCAAGTTCGGATCAATATCTGATAAGATACGCACGAAAAACGCGTAATCTTATGTGTGCTGTTCGGCAGGCCAAACTGTCTAATAGGCAGGCCGAACTGGCCAGTTCGGCAGGCCGAACTCGTCATCCGGTAGGCCGAACTGCCGAGAAAAAATCTCCGCGAATCTTTTATTTTCCACCCGAGATTCTAAAGGATAAAGTCTCAGTTTTGATTCAAATAGCCCAATAGAAAAGATATCTGATCAAAACAAACTTTATCAAGATAATCTCTAAGAAAATAAATCAATTCACAATAATTCTACAAGTTTATCTTGTTTCAATTGTCTAAAATTAAAACAACCGATAAACAGACAAGAATTACCCGAACGCAATAATTCAACAAGTTCATCTTGAACTAATTTTCTTACAAAATTAATTCAACCAATAAACAGACATGAATTATTTGATTCTTACAAATTTAAACTAATATGATAAATCCGACATAAGTCACCAATTATTGGAAAAGCACGTCGTGTCGTTACAGGATTTTGTGAGCTAGCAAAGGGGACCAAAATGGACCTATAAAGTTCAAGCTCATGATAATTATGAAACCCAATATCCCAGATATACATTTCACAATTATCAACTCCAACGCTACTCCACTAAAAGCTTGGAGCTGCACTCTCGAACTTTATAGAATTACGAAGCTCGTGTAGCTAAGTCTCCATGACATATCATAGTGTATCGCATCCCCATATGATCATCCATAATCGGCTTAAGGACTAGTTCTGTCTTACCTTCCCGATTATTTTTATCTAACGTTCCATTGTCTCACCATTAGAAAACTTACCATCCAAAGATAGTATACCATTCGGTTACACCTATGTATCCAAATGGTTGAGCGCTCCAGTTTTCCAATTACAGGACAACGCTTATAAGAGGATATCATTACTCCTAAAGAGGAGCTATGGATTCCATATCTATGAATAACAAGTCTACGCTATCAAGAGTCAAGCCTCCAACGTACCGGCATGCATGCCACTATAGAAATGTGGGAGTCACCCATTGGTACATCAAAAGACACAAGTCTAGACAACGGGCCCATTATTCATCTCAGGATTAAGATACAATACAAATGATTGTCTAAAGTGAATCGATTTGCCAAGATAGAATTATTAATCCAAATCAATTCATTTTATGTCCCGATCCAACACATTGTCACCTTTGACAACGTGCCAATGTTTCTATTCATGGAGTCTAACTCCGATGGCCAAGACAAACCATCTCCCAAAAGGGATATAGACAACATAACAATCTTTACATGAATAAAGTGCCTAACTTTATTCCCTCGATTGCGGATCATATGTTTTAGACCATCACCTTAAGAATCGTGTCTTCCGCATAATCAGTCCATCATATGCCCAACTCTTAAGGTTTAGTCTGACAGTCTCAGGCTACTGTTTGCTTATCATACATTCAACGAATATGAACGTAAAGAGGACAATATTTGGTATATATAAATAAATAAATTCTTTATTGATAAAAATGTCTCCAAAAACGTATTACTTTTTTACTCCTTAGAGCATACATGTCTAACAATCTCCCACTTGCACTAAGTGAGTAAATACAGCAAATTTCGCATCCCCATAGCTTCCACATGCCTTTCGAAGACTCTCCCAGTAAGTGTCTTCATAAATGGATCAGCTAAATTGTCCTCTGACGCGATCTTGCATACCTCGACATGCCCGCCCTCAACGAAGTCCTTTATCACATGATACTTCCGATCAATATGCTTACTCTTCTTGTGAAATCTTGGTTCCTTAGCATTAGCTACCGCCGTACTGTTATCACAGTACAGTGATACCGCCTTATCCATACCAGGAACTACCTCAAGATCCCCAAGGAACTTGCGGAGCCACACTGCTTTTTTTGTAGCATCACTAGCTGCCACATACTCGACCTCCATCGTTGAATCCGAAGTGCAATCTTGCTTCGCACTTCTCCAACTGATGCCACCGCCACCTAGAGTAAACACAAACCCTGAAGTTGATTTCCTAGAATCCAGACAAGATTGAAAATCCGAATCAGTGTGTCCTAGAGGAGTTAAATCCTCACCCGAATACACAAGCATATACCCTCGAGTCCTTCTCAGGTACTTGAAAATATGCTTTACCGCAACCCAATGGTTAGGTCCTGGATCCGCCTGAAATCGACTCACAATCCCGACCGCATAGCTAATATCCGGTCGAGTGCAAAGCATGGCATACATGAGACTACCCACTGCCGAAGCATAAGGCACCTTCTTCATGTATTCTCTTTCTTCATAAGACTTTGGAGAGTCTTTCTTAGAAAGAGTAATTCCAGACCTAGATGGTTGCCCACCTTTCTTGGAATCCTGCATTGCAAACCTCCTGAGAATTTTATCTATGTAGCCGGCCTATGACAAAGCTATCATTTTGTTCTTCCTATCCCCAAAGATCTGGATACCGAGAACAAAATTAGCCTCACCCAAGTCCTTCATGTCAAACTGCTTGGTCAACCATAATTTGACCGATGACAACGCCCCAACGTCATTGCCAATTAGCAGAATGTCATCTACATAGAGTAGTAGAAAAACCACCTTCCCATCCTTTATATGTTTGTAAACACATGGTTCATCCACATTTTGTGAGAACCCATAAGTCTTGATCACTTGATCAAATCTTATGTTCCAAGAACGGGATGCCTGCTTAAGTCCATAAATCGACTTTAGCAGCTTACAAACCTTACCCTCTTGACCCGTGACCTTGAACCCGTCTGGTTGTTCCATATAAATGGACTCATCAAGATAGCCATTCAGAAAAGACGTCTTGACATCCATCTGCCAAATCTCGTAGTCGAGAGCGGCAGCTATGGACAAGAGAATCCGGATGGACTTAAGCATGGCTACAGGCGAAAAGGTTTCCTCATAATCGATTCCTTCCTTTTGCGTATAACCCTTAGCTACCAGTCTAGCCTTAAAGGTTTCGACCTTTCCATCCACTCCTCTTTTCCTCTTGTAGATCCACTTACACCCTATGGGTTTTACCCCTTCGGGAAGATCCACAAGCTCCCAGACCCGATTAGTCTCCATAGACTTCATCTCTATGTTCATGGCCTCTGTCCAGAGTCTTGAATCAACATCCTCTATAGCTTCTGCGTAAGTATAAGGATCCCTGTCATGTTCATCCGATTCAGCCAAAAAGACTTCCCCATTGAACATATACCTTTCAGGTTGACGCCCGATCCTCCCACTACGCCGAAGCCCCTGAGGTTGTTGTTCAGGTTTGTTTGGTTTTTCTACTCCGATCGGAATGGTTTCGTTCGGAACCTCTGGAGTGAACGAATCACCCCTCAACTCCTCAAGCACCACTTTGCTTCGAGGTTTAAAGTCGTTCATGTAACTCTCCTCAAGGAAAGTTGCATTAGTTGAAACCACGACTTTATTTTCCTTAGGGTTATAAAAATAACCCCCTTTAGTCCCTTTTGGATATCCTACAAACACGCAAACTTCTGAACGTGCTTCCAACTTATTCGGATCCTTAAACAGGACATGAGCTGGACATCCCCATGTGCGAATATGGTTTAAGGATGTCTTCTGTCTTGTCCACAACTCATGAGGAGTTTTAGGGACCGATTTTGAAGGCACATTGTTCAAAAGATAACATGCGGTTTGTAGTGCATATCCCCAAAAGGATAAAGGCAATGATGAATGACTCATCATGGACCGAATCATGTCCAACAAAGTCCTATTCCTTCTCTCCGCTATGCCATTCTGCTGCGGAGTGCCCGGCGCAGTCAAATGGGATAAAATCCCATTCTCTAACAAGTGTCCCAAGAACTCATCAGAAAGGTATTCCCCACCTCGATCAGATCGAAGTGCCTTTATGGGTTTACCCAATTGCTTTTCCACTTCAGCCTGAAACTCCCTGAACTTATCATAAGTTTCACTTTTGTGGTGCATTAGGTACACATACCCATATCTTGAGTGATCGTCAATGAAAGTGACGAAGTACTCATACCCTCCTCGTGCCCGGATGTTCATCGGTCCGCAAACATCACTATGCACAAGTTCTAGAACCCCTTCGGCCCTATTGCCCTTAGACCCGTATGGTCTTTTGGTCATTTTACCCTCCAAACAAGACTCACATTGAGGTATAGATTCCACCTTTAAGTGACTTAAAGGTCTATCCCTTACCAACCTTTGAATCCTATTCAGGTTAATATGGCCAAGGCGCAAATGCCAAAGATAAGTCTTATTAGAGTGAGAAGTTTTAAGTCTTTTAGAGTCATTATCATTTATCTCAGCATTAAGCAATAAGTCCATCTTAGGTTTGATAAAATATAGATTATTTTGCATCCATCCAGAACAGATAAAAGATTTGTTTTTACGAATCACCACTTTTTCATTAAAAGATACCACGTAGGAGTCTTTAAATAAAGAAGATACAGAAATTAAATTCCTTTTAAATTTAGGAACATAAAAACAGTCTCGCAAAATTAAACTCCTATAATTATCAAAATAAAGATAGACATCTCCCACTGCTTCCGCTGAGACCAAGGATCCATCGCCCATCCGAAGCGTTAAGTCTTCATGAAGTAGACTTCTCGTTTCTTTGAATCCCTGTAGAGAAACACAAACATGATTAGTTGCACCGAAATCTATGACCCAGATGTCACTGGATTCCTCAACCAAACAAGTTTCTAAATATAGAAGATCACACCTACCTCCCTTGCAAAGGAAGTCCTTGCAATGCTTCTTTATATGCCCGACCTTACCACAGAAGAAGCACTTAAGCTTCTTTGGGTTCTTCTTCTTCTTTTTCTTGCTCTTGGTTGCAGCAGGAATAGAAGACTTCCCACTCTTGGCCCGTTGCTTCTTTCCATTCCCAGAGTTAGGATTGGAACCAGAAGCAGCTACCATATTGGCCTCTCCACCAGCAGGAGACTCCCTGATCAGCAGTTCAAACTCCTGTAACTGTTTCATCAGTTCTGTTAAGGTCATATCCCGTCTATTGCTTAAATTAAAAGTAGCTCTAAACGGAATAAATTCCTTAGACAAAGTCTCAAAGACCATAGTCATCTGAGTTTCAGCATCGATGTCGGCTCCATTGGTTTGTGCCTCAGCGAGGTAACCCATGACCAACATCATGTGCTCCTTTACAGATGTCCCCGGTCTCTGTCTACAGTTTAAGAGTTTCCGAAGCGCCCCTTGCCTCTTTGTTATGGCCTGGCCTCCAAACATGTCCTCAAGATTATCCAAGATCTGCTTCGCAGTCTCATAATCCTGTTGTTGAGCCTGCAGCACGTTGTTTATGCTAGCCATAACATAGCAGCGGGCCTGATCATTAGCATCTTTCCAGCGGTCGTACGCTTGGAATTGCTCATTACTTGAGTCTCCCGTAGGCTCGGGAGGACAAGGAGTTGTCAGTACATATTTCAGTTTCTCAAAGGATAGGACGATGTCCAGGTTCCGTTTTCAATCATTATAGTTCTCACCGGTTAATTGGTTTTTGTCAAGTATCGATGATAAAGCGTTTTTAGACATTTTCAATCTACAATAAAGAATCATATACCAAACATAAGCAAACACATATAATAATTTAGTAAGATAACACAATCATGTAAAATCATACAAATGTGTTTATGTGTCAAAACCTTGAAAATATCACAACCTTACAACGATAATTCCCAACTCAGAATTCAACAAGCTCCTAGGGGAGTCATGCCAAATTCAATCAAGAACACGGATCCCCTCCTGATTAATATATGCCATCCAGGACCCGTATGATCTAGCATATATTAATAATCGTTTCTTTGGCCATTAATTTAATTAACAGAGCTCCTAGGGGAGGTTAATAATAAAATTAACGTGAGTGTATAACCACCGTTTCAATATTTTATCCATGATTTATAATCACCACCTAGGGGTGTGCAACCATAAATCATACTAAAATACCTTATCCTTTCAGAGATCCAATCTGGTACATGATAGAAATCCCTTCCTAGGGGTCGGGACCACCATGTTCTTCCTATGGATCAACGATGGAGGCCTTAGGTTCTCTCTTCGAAAACCTTCTCCCACTCAATCTTTTGAAGTCAAGGTTTTATTTTAAAATTATGCATGAACAATTTTAATATGAGCGGCACTCCCTATTCTATATGACATGTTATCAATATACATGGTAAATCATATTATAATGCAGACAAGCAAAGCAATCAAGCAAAGCTACAAGCAAAATAATAATAATGACCATAATATTATGGTTCCACCCTGGAGAATAGAAAAATAAGATTACAAGAGAATAATCGAGACATTTATCGATTCTTCATCCTTGAATCCTCAAGCTGTATCCTTCTTCATGTAATATCCATCTTCAAGTCCTCAATCCCGTATGGATCGAACACTTCATATTTTCGGTCATATCCAAATTTAATGTTTCTCAGAATCGTCCCAAAAATAAAATTAAAACTACATCGAAAAATTGCACCTTTTCTGGACATTTGGTAGCTCTCGGTCGGCAGGCCGATCTGGGTGATCGGCCTACCGATCATGGAGGTTCGGCCTACCGAACATGAAGGTTCGGCCTGCCAGCAGAGCACCAAAATTTCTGCCCCACTGTCGGCCTGCCGGACCGTACGTTCGGCCTGTCGATCTGTGACCTTCGGCCTGCCGAACTGTGAGGTCCGGCATGCCGACCGAGCAGAAGAAACACATTCTAGAAAATACAATTTTAATGCAATTCATCAATTTTATTTTCAACAATTCAAAAACATAAAATTAGAGACTCAGGAAATACCTGGAGGCGCCATCATCAATCTTTAAGATCCGACTTCTCGTTCCGTCTTCTCCGAATAATTATTTAATTACAAAAATTCTTACAAATTAAAAATTAAATAACAATTCCTAGACGGAGATGATAGTCCACCATCTAATTACATGAAAAACCTATATACACATTCTAACCTCTAAGGAACCATAACCGGTATTAATTAATTAATAAATAATTAAACAATGATTTAATCAACCATAATTAATTAATAAACATTCACCACATAATCCATGACAACATATATATTATACAGAAACCTAGAGTGCTATCTCTCTATAAAATTCAATTCAAGCATAGGAGAGATTAAGATCACAAAATTTATGCATATAACATGATCACAAACTTGCAAATTTATGTAAAAACCTCGCTCTGATACCAATTGTTGGAAACAAAGTGCGCAGCGGAATTTTAAAAATTTTTCATCAGAGTAATTTTCAAAACACAAGTTTGACATGTTATATGTATAAATTAAACAGATCTTACTAACCTCAGTGTGCCGAAGAACCTCCGTAACCTGTGTAGAGAAGTAACGTTCCAGAAGAGCCTCAACCAACTGGTCTTCTTTGCTATTCTCTATCCACAACCGGAGTGAGTGTGGGCTCACACGTACAGCTCTTCCACCGGTGACTCTCCTTCCAACCAACAGAAAGAACCCAAAGCTAGTGTTCGTGATTTGTGAACAAAAGCTCTCAGGGAGTTTTCAGATGCTCACTAGAAGAGTATCACTTTTAATCTCTCAAATTGATCTGAGTAAATCATTAGACTCACACCTTTTTTATACCTATTGGTCCTTGGGGTCAGTCCATATCAGATTAGGTCTCAAAAATCGAAACAGAATCAAGTTCGGATCAATATCTGATAAGATACGCACGAAAAACGCGTAATCTTATGTGCGCTGTTCGGCAGGCTGAACTGTCTGATAGGCAGGCCGAACTGGCCAGTTCGGCAGGCCGAACTCGTCATCCGGCAGGCCAAACTGCCGAGAAAAAATCTCCATGAATCTTTTATTTTCCACCCGAGATTCTAAAGGATAAAGTCTCAGTTTTAATTCAAATAGCCCAATAGAAAAGATATCTGATCAAAACAAACTTTATCAAGATAATCTCTAAGAAAATAAATCAATTCACAATAATTCTACAAGTTTATCTTGTTTTAATTGTCTAAAATTAAAACAACCGATAGACAGACAAGAATTACCCGAACGCAATAATTCAACAAGTTCATCTTGAACTAATTTTCTTACAAAATTAATTCAACCAATAAACAGACATGAATTATTTGATTCTTACAAATTTAAACCAATCTGATAAATCCGACATAAGTCACCAATTATTGAAAAAGCACGCCGTGTCGTTACAGGATTTTGTGAGCTAGCAAAGGGGACCAAAATGGACCTATAAAGTTCAAGCTCATGATAATTATGAAACCCAATATCCTAGATATACATTTCAAAATTATCAACTCCAACGCTACTCCACTAAAAGCTTGGAGCTACACTCTCGAACTTTATAGAATTACGAAGCTCGTGTAGCTAAGTCTCCATGACATATCATAGTGTATCGCATCCCCATATGATCATCCATAATCGGCTTAAGGACAAGTTTTGTCTTACCTTCCCGATTATTTTTATCTTACGTTCCATTGTCTCACCATTAGAAAACTTACCATCCAAAGATAGTATACCATTCGGTTACACCTATGTATCCAAATGGTTGAGCCCTCCAGTTTTCCAATTACAGGACAACGCTTATAAGAGGATATCATTACTCCTAAAGAGGAGCTATGGATTCCATATCTATGAATAACAAGTCTACGCTATCAAGAGTCATGCCTCCAACGTACCGGCATGCATGCCACTATAGAAATGTGGGAGTCACCCATTGGTACATCAAAAGACACAAGTCGAGACAACGGGCCCATTATTCATCTCAGGATTAAGATACAATACAAATGATTGTCTAAAGTGAATCGATTTGCCAAGACAGAATTATTAATCCAAATCAATTCATTTTATGTCCCGATCCAACACATTGTCACCTTTGACAACGTGCCAATGTTTCTATTCATGGAGTCCAACTCCGATGGCCAAGACAAACCATCTCCCAAAAGGGATATAGACAACATAACAATCTTTACATGAATAAAGTGCCTAACTTTATTCCCTCGATTGCGGATCATATATTTTAGACCATCACCTTAAGAATCATGTCTTCCGCATAATCAGTCCATCATATGCCCAACTCTTAAGGTTTAGTCTGACAGTCTCAGGCTACTGTTTGCTTATCATACATTCAACGAATATGAACATAAAGAGGATAATATTTGGTATATATAAATAAATAAATTCTTTATTGATAAAAATGTCTCCAAAAACGTATTACATTTTTACTCCTTAGAGCATACATGTCTAACATATTGAGGTTGTCTCAGAAATGCTATATTAACAAAGTTTTAGAGAAATTTAAGTTGGATAAATGCTCAGCTTGTATAGTTTCAATTCAGAATGGGGAAAATTTTAGTCATATGCAATGTCCAAAGAATGAATTGGAACAAGCGCAAATGAAAAACATTCCCTATGCATCTGTCATTGATAGCTTGATGTATGGTCAAACATGCACCAGACCTGACATTAATTTTGCTGGTGGGATGTTGGGAAGATATCAAAGTAATCCACAAATAGATCATTGGAAAGCTACAAAGAAGGTTCTCAGGCATTTGCAAGAAAAAAAGGATCATATGCTCACTTATAGAAGATGTGATCATCCTGAAGTAATTGGTTACTTAGATTCAGACTTGGCCAGATGTGCTAACACTAGAAAATCTACATTCGATTATGTGTTCCTTTTGGCCGGAGGGGCACTTTCATGGAAGAATGCAAAACAGTCCGTCATTGCTACATCCACTATAGAGGCCAAGTTTGTGCCATGTTTTAAGGCCACATGTCATGGTTTATGGTTGCAGAATTTTATTTTGGGACTTGGAGCTGTCGATAGTATAGCCAAGCCGTTGAAAATTTATTATGATAATGCCACAACAATCTTCTTTGCCAAGAACAACAAGTATTCTGATTGTGCAAAACGTATGGATACTAAGCACTTAGTCATTAAAAAAGAAGTTCGGGAATATAAAGTGTCAATTGAACAAATTAGCACCAATCTTATGATTGCAGATTCTTTAACAAAAGGATTACCACCCAAAATATTTATTGAACATGTTGAACGTATGGGTGTTATTATACATCATTAATGGTTATGTATTATGTTTTATTTCATTTTGATGATGTGACACTTTGAGCTTACTTATTATATTCCCAATATATCATGTTTTCTATTTTGTATACATGATTGTTATAAATTAATGTTTGGTAGGATTGACTCATCGAAGACATTGAAGTGGACTATTATTATACCTCTCAATTATGAATCATGTTAAATAGATGTCTAATGTTGTAATACATAGAAGGGACTATATTAAGTGATGTACAACCACCATGACTCACTTTAGATTTTCTGTTTAATTATGATGTAGAGTACTAGCCAAGTTTAAGAAGATTTGGCATAATATTGTTGTGCACATTATAGCCTTATTAAACTAATAAAGGAATATCATATGGGCCAAGTGAGAGAATGTTAGAATTATGGCCCACATGATTTATTAAAGGCCTATTAAATTTATCATATTTATTTATTTAGTTTAATAATTATTTAAATGTTTAAAATCCTATTGGCTATGAAGGGATACAACTCTTATTAAATGATGTGTCTATATCTGAAAAAATGTGTACTTTGATGGAAATGCACCTATTGAGGGTCTATAAATAAGAGTCTAGTCGTCTCTCCACCCAATTAATTGTATTCCTTCTCTCCATTAGAAAATACATTAAAAGCATTAATTATAGGTCTAAAGAGAAAAATTAGGTTCTTCTTCTCTGACAATTTCTATTCAAGAGTTCTCTGCAAATTGAAGCCATAAATCAAGGTACGCTCTAAATCTTCTTCTATGAAAATTATTAAGTTCTAAGATTTCTTAGAATTACAAAGATAAAAGTTTACAATTTATGGCTTACAGAGTATGTAATAGGTGGTGAAATATCAATAGAGGGGGATGTGTATAGCTACGGGGTTCTTTTGTTGGAGATGTTCACTGGAAAGTGACCAACTGATGGGTGGTGAAATATCAATAGAGGGGGATGATTTCAGTCTCCATAACTTTGTCAAAATGTCATGGCTAGAAACACTTGCTCAAGTAGTGGGCTCAACTCTTGTGATAGGAACCAATCAAGTAAAAGACCAATGGCGAGTGAAGTTGGTGACATTGAGATTGATGGTATTGAAGAAATCAACATTGACAATTTCCAAAGCATACAAAATTGTCAACTGATCTTGAACACCAATCTTGAAAAATGCTTGTGTTCAGTCCTTAAGATTGGAATTTCCTATTCCAAAAAAATCTCAATAGAAAGGATAAATATGGGAGACTCATCAAGGAGCTACTACACGTCAAAACTATTTATATGGGTGCTGAGATCCATGATGATCGGAGGCCAAGTACTGGCTAACTAGTGGGTAAGGAGCCATAATGGTGATGCTAAGTGTTTTTCTCTATTGTTCATTCTCGCTTGCAAATTTATAAGCCTATGTAGTGTGTAAACGAAAAAAATTAACTGGATTAAAATGTTTAGTAAACGAGCCCTAAAATTGTAAATGGAGACACTAAGTGGTACTACCTACTAACAAGAATAATATAATTCAGTAACACTTGCAACTTATCCAATTCACTCTATTTAACATTTTTTTATTAGGAACATTTTATAGAGTTCAAAAATAAATCTATAGTCCCTAGTTATTTTAATGATTGTTGAAAGAACAAAAATTAATGAACACAAGAAGGAAAAAACATGAAAAGTATGTGATTTATTTTTTAGCCTTTTTTGTTCAAGGTCCCTCTGAAATTTGGAACTCTACATGCTCTGCTTTGTTTCTTTTTTATAGAAAGGAAGTATTAGAAGATGGAAAACTTCTTCACTAAATTTTTAGTTGCTGGAACTTGATACTTCATGATGCAGGGGATCCTCTGTTGAAGACCTACTTGTCATTTGGTTTCTTAATTTTTACTTTTAGTCTTGACAAATTGTCATTTCTTTTGAATAATCTACCTAGTTGTCATTTGACAGCTTAGATTGCCTTTTATGTTACGCATTGCGTTTTTGTTAGGTTGAGACTTGTTAGAAGTAAGGCAAGACACGATACGAAAACGACACAAGATAAACATGTTTGAAGCGCATGTTTATTAATTGTGTTGTAAATGGATTAGCACAAATAACATGAAGATAAACAAGTAGGATTCATGCCAACACATTTAACATGCTTTAACACGTTTTATTAGACGGGCCTTAAACAGGCCAACACTTTAACACCTAAGAATGTCTAATACAGTATAGAGGATATACTGACAGCATAAGAAAAATATTGCTAGTATAAATTTAGACTGTATAAAGTTAAGCCTTATAAGAATTACATTATGTGGTCGATGTGAATAAGTATGGGAGGATTGTTGAAAAAATAGTACGCAGCAAAATTTTAAATTTTTTTTATATCAAAGTATTTTATAAAATATAAGTTTGACATGCTATATGCATAAATTAACCATATCTTATTAACCTTTTAATGCTGAAGAACTTTCGCAATCAGTGAAGAGAAATAACGTTCTAAAAGAGCCTCAACCAACTGGTCTTCTTTGTTATTCTTTATCCATGATCGAAGTGAGTGTGGGCACACGCCGTTCAGCCTTTCCCCGGTGACTCTCCTTCCAACTAATTGAGAGAACCCAAAACTAGCGTTCGTGACTTATGAATAAGAGCTCTCGGGAAGTTTTTAGAATTTCACCAGTAGAGTTTCACTCTTAATCTCTCAATTGATCTTAATAATAAAGAGACTCACTCCCTTTTATATAGAGGTTGGGTCCAAGAGTCAGTCCTTATCAAATAAGGCCTCAAAAATTCAAATCAAAATCAAATCAGAAACAATATCTAATAAAATTCAAGTGGAAATATGTGATACTTTTATCGCCAGTTGGTAGGCCAAACTGGCAGATTGGCTTGTCGAACCTCCTTAATCGGCAAGCCGAACTTAAAGACCGGCCTGCCCAACCTCCGATAAAAGATCCTTGTAAATCTTTATTTTCCACCAAGATTCTTGGGATAGAGCCTTAGTTTTAATTCAAATAACCCAATAGAGAAGTTATTTGATTAAAACAGTCATATCTAGATAATCTCTAGGAAAATAAATATTCTTGATAATTCAACAAGTTTATCTTGAATTAATTCAAAATTAATCCAACGGATAAACATACATGAATTATCTGATCTCGATAATTCAACAAGTTTATCTTGAATTAATTTTATCACAAAATTAATTCAACTAATAAACAAACATGAATTATCTGATTTTACCAAATTTCAGCCAATCTGATAAATCTAACATAAGTCACCAATTATTGAAAATACACGCTGTATTTTTATAGGATTTTTGTGAGCTAGCAAAGGGGACCAAATAGACCTATATAGTTGAAGCTCCCAATAATTATGAAACACAATATCCCATATATACATTTCATAATTATCAACTCCAACACTACTCTACTAAAAGCTTGGAGCTGCACTCTCGAACTATATTGAATTACGAAGCCCATATAGCTAAGCCTCCATGACATATCATAATGTATCATATCCCCATAGGATTATCCACAATTAGCTTAAGGACAAGTTCTATCTTACCTTCCTAAATATTTTTATCTTACGTTCCATTATCTCACCATCAAAAAACTTACCATCCAAAGACGATGTACCATTTGGTTACACCTATGTATCTAAATGGTTGAGCGCTTTAGTTTTTCAATTACAGGATAACGCATATAAGAGGACATCACTAATCTTAAAGAGGAGCCATGGATTCCATATCTTTGAAAAACAGGTCTACGCTATCAAGAGTCATGCTTCCAATGTACTGGCATACGTGCCACTATAAAATGTGGATGTCACCCTTTGGTATATCAAAAGACATAAGTCAAGACAACAGGCCCACTATTTAACTCAAGATTAAGATACAATACAAATAATTGTCTGAAGTGAATTGATTTGCCGAGATAGAATCATTAATCCAAATCAATTCACTTTATATCCCGATCCAACACTTCGTCACCTATGACAATGTTCCAATGTTTCTATTCACGGAGCCCACCTCCGATGGCCAAGACAAACCATCTTCCAATAGGGATATAGACAACCAACAATCTTTACATGAATAAAGCACCGAACTTTATTCCCTCGATTGTTGATCTTATGATTTAGACCGTCACCTTAAGAATCATGTATTCTGCATAATCTGTCCATCATATGCCCAATTCTTAAAGGTTTAGAATGACAGTCTTAGACTTTTGTTTGCTTAACATACATTCAACAAATATGAACGTAAAGAGGACAAGATTTGGTATATAAATAATAAATAAATTCGTTATTGATAAAATGTCTCCAAAAATATATTACATTTTTACTCCTTAGGGCATACACGTCTAACAATCTCCCACTTGCACTAAGTGACTAAATATGACAAATCTCGCATCCCCATAGCTTCCACATGTCTCTCGAAGACTCTCCTAGTAAGTGTCTTCGTGAATGGATCCGTTAAATTGTCCTCTAATGCGATTTTGCACACAGTGACGTGCCCGCCCTCGATGAGGTCCTTTATCACATGATACTTTCAATCAAAATGCTTACTCTTCTTATGAAATCTTGGTTCCTTAGTATTAGCTACCACCGTATGTTATCAAAGTATAGTGATACCGCCTTATCCATACCAAGAACTTCCTCAAGATCCCCAAGAAACTTATAGAGCCATACTGCTTCTTTTGAAGCATCACTAGCTACCACATACTTGGCCTCCATCATTGAATCCAAAGTGCAATCTTGCTTCACACTTCTCCAACTGATGGCACCGCTGCCTAGAGTAAACACAAAACCCAAAGTCAATCTTCTCGAATTCAAATAGGATTGGAAATTCGAATCAATATGTCCTAGAAGAGTTAAGTCTTCAGCTGAATATGCAAGCATATATCCTCGAGTCCTTATCAGGTACTTGAAAATATGCTTGATCACAACCCAGTGGTTCAGTCCTGGATCCGCCTAAAATCGACTTACAATCCTAACCACATAACAAATATCTGGTCGTGTGCAAAGCATGGCATACATGAGACTACCTACTGCCGAAGCATAAGGCACCTTCTTCATGTATTCTCCTTCTTCCTCGGATTTTGGAGAGTCTTTCTTAGAAAGAGTAATTCCAGACCTAGATGGTTGCCCACCTTTCTTGGAATCCTGCATCGCAAACCTCCTGAGAATTTTATCTATTTAGCCAGCCTAGGACAAAGCTATCATTTTGTTCTTCCTATCCCTAAAGATCTGGATACCAAAAATAAAATTAGCCTCACCCAAGTCCTTCATGTCAAACTGCTTGGTCAACCATAATTTGACCGATGACAATGCCCCAATATCATTGCCAATTAGCAGAATATCATCTACATAGAGTAGTAGAAAAACCACCTTCCCATCCTTAATGTGTTTGTAAACACATGGCTCATCCACATTTTGTGAGAACCCATAAGTCTTGATCACTTGATCAAATCTTATGTTCCAAGAACGAGAAGCCTGCTTAAGTTCATAAATTGACTTTAGCAGCTTACAAACCTTACCATATTGAGCCTTGATCTTAAACCCGTCTGGTTGTTCCATATAAATGGACTCATCAAGATAGCCATTTAGAAAGGCCGTCTTGGTAACCATCTGTCAAATCTCGTAATCGAGAATGGCAGCTATGGATAAGAGAATCCATATGGACTTAAGCATGGCCACAACAAAAAGGTTTCCTCGGAATCAATTCCTTCCTTTTGCGTGTAACCTTTAGTTACCAATCTAACCTTAAAGATTTTGACCTTTCCATCCACTCCTCTTTTCCTCTTGAAGATTCACTTACACCCTATGGGTTTTATCCCTTCGGGAAGATCCACAAGCTCCAGACTCAATTAGTCTCAATAGACTTCATCTTTGTGTTTATGGCCTCTGTCTAGGGTTTTGAATCTACATCCTCCATAGCCTCAGTGTAAGTATAAGGATCCCTATCATGTTCACCTGGTACAGCCAAGAAGGCCTCACCATTAAACATATACCTTTCGGGTTGATGCTTGATCCTCCTACTACATCGAAGCCCCTTAGGTTGTTGTTCAGGTTCGTTTAGTTTTTCTACACTGATTGAAACAGTTTCATTCGAAACCCCCAGAGTGATTGAATCACTCCTTAATTCCTCAAGCACCACTTTGCTTCGAGGCTTAAAGTCGTCCATCTAACTCTCCTCAAGGAAAGTTGCATAAGTTGAAACCATGACTTTATTTTCCTTTAGGTTATAAAAATAACCCCCTTTAGTCCCTTTCAAATATCCTACAAACATGCAAACTTTCGAATGTACTTCCAACTTATTCGCATCCCTTAACAGGACATGAGCCGGATATCCCCATATGTGAATATGGTTTAAGGATGTCTTCTTACCCGTCCACAACTTGTGAGGAGTTTTATGAACCGATTTTGAAGGCACATCGTTTAGAAGATAACGTGCAGTTTGCAGTGCATATCCCCAAAAGGACAAAGGCAATGATGAATAACTCATCATGGAACTAACCATGTCCAATAAAGTCCTATTTCTTCTCTCCGCTACGCCATTCTGTTGTGGGGTGCCCGGTGCAGTCAATTAGGATAAAATCTCATTGTCTAATAAGTGTCCCAAGAACTCATCAGAAAGGTATTGTCCACCTCGATTAGATCGAAGTGCCTTTATGGGTCTACCTAATTGCTTGTTCCACTTCAGCCTAAAACTCCTTGAACTTGTCAAAAGCTTTGCTTTTGTGGTACATCAGGTACACATATCCATACCTTGAGTATTCGTCAATAGAAGTGACAAAGTACTCATACTTTCCTCATGCTTAGATGGTCATTAGTCTACAAACATCACTAGGCACATGTTCCAAAACCACTTTGGCCTTATTGCCCTTAGACTCGAATGGTCTTTTGGTCATTTTACCCTCCTAAGTAGGATTCACATTGAGGTATAGATTCCACCTTTAAGTGACTTAAAGGTCTATCCCTTACCAACCTTTGAATCCTATTTAGGCTAATATGACCAAGGTGCAAATGCCAAAGATAAGTCTTATTAGAGTGAGAAGTCTTCAGTCTTTTAGAGTTATTATCATTTACCTTAGTGTTCAACAGTGAGTCCATCTTAGGTTTGATAAAATATAGATTGTTTTGCATCCATCTATCGCAGATAAAAGATTTATTTTTATGAATCACCACTTTATTATTATACGAAACCGAATAGGAATCTTTAAATAAGCAAGCTATAGATATCAAATTCCTCTTGAATTTAGGAACATAAAAATAATCTTGCAAGACCAAACTCCTATATTTATCAAATAAAGATGAGCATCTCCCACTGCTTTAGCCAACACCAAGGATCCATCGCCCATCCAAAATGTGAAGTTTTCATGAAGTAAACTTCTTGTTTCATGAAATCCCAACAGAGAAATATAAACATGATTAGTTGCTCCAGAATCTATGACCCAAGTATCAATGGATTCCTCAACCAAACAAGTTTCTAAAACTAGAAGATCACATTTACCTCCTTGGGTAAGGAAGTCCTTGCAATTCTTCTTTATGTGCCCAACCTCTTTGTCCCCAGCGCTTTGCTTCTTTCCATTCCCTAGATTAGGATTGGAATCGGATGTAACTGCCAAGTCAACCTCTCCACTAGTAGGAGTTTCCCTGATCGGTTTTTCAAACTCTTGTAACTATTTTATCAACTCTGTTAAGGTCACATCTTGTCTATTGCTCAAATAAGCTCTAAACGAGATGAACTCCTTTGATAGAGTCTGAAAAACCATAGTCATCTATGACTCGGCATCGATATCGGCTCCATGGGTTTAAGCCTTAACGAGGTAACCCATGACCAACATCATATGCTCCTTTACAAATGTCCCTGGTTTTTGCTTGCAGTTCAAAAGTTTTCAAAGTGCCCTTATCCGATTTCTCATGGCTTGGCCTCCAAATGTGTTTTCAAGATTATCCAGGATCTACTTTGTAGTCTCATAGTCTTCATGTTGAGCCTGTAGTATGTTATTTATACTAGCCATAACATAATACTAGGCCTGATCATCAGTAACTTTCCAGCGATGATACGCTTGGATTTGCTCACAAGTGGATTCCCCAGTAGGTTTGGGAGGACACGGTGTGGTTAGCACAAAAGTTAGTTTCTCAAAGGATAAGACGATATTTTGGTTTTGTTTCCAATCATTAAAATTCTTACCGGTTAATTGGTTTTTATCAAGTATCAAAGATAAAGCATTTTCAGAAATTTTTAATCTACAATAAAGAATCATATACCAAACATAAGCAAACATAGCATGATAATTTAGTAAGATTACACAATCATGTAAAGCATACAAATGTGTTTATGTGTCAAAACCTTGAATTCCCAATTCAGAATGCAACAAGCTCCTAAGGGAGTCATTCCAAATTTAATCAGGAACACGGAATCCCCTCTTGATTAATATATACCATCCAGGACCCGTATCATCTAGCATAAATTAATAATCATTTCTTTGGCCATTAATTTTATTAACAGAGCTCCTTGGGGAGGTTAATAATAAAATTAACATGTGTGTATAAACATCGTTTCAATATTTTATCCATGCCTTATTATCGTCACCTTAGGGTGATCAATGATAAACCACGCTAAAATACCTTATCCTTTCAGAGATCCAACCTGGTACATGATAAAATCCCTTCCTTGGGATCGAGACCACCATGTGCTACCTATGGATCAACGATAGAGGCCATAGGTCCTCTCTTCGAAAACCTTCTCCTGCTCAATCTTTTGAAATCAAGGTTTTATTTTAAAAACATGCATGAACAATTTTAATTGAGCAGCACTTCCTATTCTATATGACATGTTATCAATATACATGGCAAATCATATTATAATGTAGACAAGCAAAGCAGTCAAGTAAAGCTACAAGCAAAATAATAGTAAATAACCGTAATATTATGGTTCCACCCTAGAGAATAGAAAATAAAGATTACAAGAGAATAATCGAAACATTTTATCGATTCTTCATCCTTGCATCCTCAAGCTGTATCCTTCTTCATTAAAGCCCATGTTCAAGTCTTCAATCCTGTATGAATTGAATACTCCAAATTTTTGGTCATATCCAAATTTTAGTGGTTCTTAGAACTGTCTCCAAAAATAAAATTAAAATTGTATTTTAAACTAGACCTTTTCTAGAAAAATTTCTAGCTCTCTGTCGACAAGCCAATTTGTATCGGCCTGCCGGTCATGACCCTCTGGCCTACCGATCTTTTCAGGTCGGCTTACTGATCATGACAGTTTGACCTGCCTGTCGCCAGAGCCATCTGATTTTTGTCCCACTGATGGCTTATTGAACCTCATGTTCGGCCTGCCAATCTACAACCATCGGCCTATCAGACCTAGATGTTCGGCATGCCGACCAAGCAGAGATCACCTCTTTCTATAAAATATAATTTTTTGATGCAATTCATCAATTTTATTTTCAACAATTCAAAAACATAAAACTAGAGACTCAAGAAATACTTAGGAATGCTATCATCTATCTTTTAGATCTGCCTTCTCCAAATGATTATTTAATTATAAAATTTTTATAAATTTAAAATTAAATAATAATTCATAGACAGAAATGATAGTTTGCTATCAAATTATATGAAAAACCTAGATACATATTCTAACCTTTAAGGAACCATCACCGGTATAAATTAATTAATTAATAAATAATTAAATAATAATTTAATCAACCATAATTAATTAATAAACATTCACTACATAATCCATAATAACATATAAAAATATATAGAAACCTAGACCACCAACTCTCTATAAAATTAAATTCATGCATAGGAGAGATCAAGATCACATAATTTACACATATAGCACGATCATAAACTCGTAAATTTATGCAAAAACCATGGCTCTGATACTAGTTGTTGGAAAAATAGTATGCAGTAGAATTTTAAAATTTTTTATATTAAAGTATTTTCCAAAACATAAATTTGACATGCTATATGCATAAATTAACTAGATTTTATTAACCTTGTTAATGCCAAAGAACTTCCGCAATTCGTAAAGAGAAGTACTGTTCCAAAAGAGCCTCAACCAATTGGTCATCTTTATTATTCTCTATCCACGATCGGAGTGAGTGTGGGTTCACGTCGTTAAGCCTTTCCCTGGTGACTCTCCTTCCAACCGATTGAGAGAACCCAAAGCTAGTATTCGTGATTTATGAACAAGAGTTCTCAGGGAGTTTTTAGAATGTCACCAGCAGAGTTTTACTCTTAATCTCTCAATTAATCTTAATAATAAAGAGACTCACTCCCCTTTATATAGAGGTTGGGTCCAAGCGTCAGTCCTTATCAGATAAGGCCTCAAAAATTTGAACCAAAATCAAATCAGAAACAATATCTAAAAAAATCTACATGGAAATGTGTGATCCTTTTATCGTCAATCGGTAGGCCAAACTAGTAGATCGGCCTACAGAACCTCCTTAATCGGCAGGCCAAACTTAAAGATCGACTTGCTGAACCTCTGATAAAACATCCCTATGAATCTTTATTTTCCACCTGAGATTCTTGGGATAGAGCTTTAGTTTCAATTCAAATAACCCAATAGAAAAGTTATCTGATTAAAATAATCATATCTAGATAATCTCTAGGACAATAAATATTCTTGATAATTCAACAAGTTTAACTTAAATTAATTCAAAATTAATCCAATCGATAAATAGACATGAATTATTTGATTCTGATAATTCAACAAGTTTATCTTGAATTAATTTTATCACAAAATTAATTCAACCAATAAACAAACACAAATTATCTGATTGTATCAAATTTCAGCCAATCTGATAAATTTGACATAAGTCACCAATTATTAGAAAAGCACGCCCTATCGTTATAGGATTTTTGTAAGCTAGCAAAGGAGACTAAATGGACTTATATAGTTCAAGCTCTCGATAATTATGAAACCCAATATCTCTTATATACATTTCATAATTATCAACTCCAACGCTACTCCACTAAAAGCTTGGAGCTGCACTCTCGAACTATATAGAATTACGAAGCCCGTATAGTTAAGTCTCCATAACAAGTCATAATATATCGTATCCGTATAGGATTATCCATAATCGGCTTAAGGACAAGTTTTGTCTTACTTTTTTGATTATTTTTATCTCACGTTCTATTATCTCATCATCGAAAAGCTCACCATCTAAAGACGGTGTATCATTCGGTTACACCTATGTATCCAAATGGTTGAGCGCTCTAGTTTTTCAATTACAAGATAACGTATATAAGAGGATATCACTACTCTTAAAAAGGAGCTATGGATTCCATATTTATGAATAACAGGTCTACCCTATCAAGAGTTATGCCTCCAATGTGCTGGTATACGTACCATTATAAAATGTGGATGTCACCCTTTGGTACATCAAAAGACATAAGTCAAGACAATAGGCCCGCTATTCATCTAAGGATTAAGATACAATACAAATGATTGCCTAAAGTGAATTGATTTGCCGAGATAGAATTATTAATCCAAATCAATTCACTTTATGTCCCAATCCAATAAATCATCACCTATGACGTGTGCCAATGTTTCTATTCGTAGAGTCCACCTCCGATGGCCGAGACAAACCATCTCTCAATAGGGATATAGATAACATAATAATCTTTACATGAATAAAGCGCTCAACTTTATTCCCTCGATTACTGATCTTATGATTTAGGCTGTCACCTTAAGAATCATGTCTTCTGCATAATCTGTCCATCATATGCCCAATTCTTAAAGGTTTAGAATAACAGTCTCAGATTTTTGTTTGCTTAACATACATTTAACAAATATGAACGTAAAAAGGACAAGATTTGGTATATAAATGATTAATAAATTCTTTATTGATAAAAATGTCTCCAAAAAATAGATTATATTTTTACTTCTTAGGGCATATACGTCTAACATGGTTGTGGGACCTCATGAATTGTATAGAAAGGACTACCAGCAGTATAGGAAAAATACTGTCAATATAAATTTAGACTATGTAAAACTATGGGCCCCACCCAGGGGACACCTTGAGAATTTTGATTGGGCCACCACATTTACTAATGTGTCCCAATTACATCTAGCTAGCCAATAACCATGTGATTACCAAGGGGTTAGTCACAAAAAAAAAAAGAAAAAAGAAAAAGGGGGGACACTACAAGGGTAGAGAAAAGGCCACCTTACCCCTTTGTTTCCTTTGTATGTTTCCTTTGTATTTAGTTTCAAAAAGAAACAAAAAGTTGGTCTCCACCATGCAAAAACATGAAAAGGAAAGAAAGAAAGAAAGAAAGAAAGAAAGAAAGAAAAATGCTCCATTTTCCTTCTTATGGAAATCGACCTCCTCTGAGTATTGTCTCCATGATTTTTCAAGCACAAACCTCTAAAATCATGTTTTGAAGCAAAGTTAAGGGTATGGAGGGAGATTTAAGAGTTTCAAGATAAAAATCCAAGTTTTACCTATTGTGCTTAAGGATTTTTATTCGTGATTTGGGTAAGATTTTTATGGGGTTGCTATGAATGTTGTCAAAGGTTTTGAGAAGGTTTTCAAGCATTTCAAAGGAGGAGCTAAAGCTTGAAAGTCTCTAGGTAAAATCCTAGCTTTACACGCTATGTTAAAGTTTATGTTTTTTATGCATACTATGTGTTTGATGAAACGTTGTTAGACTATGGCATGAAATAAGGGCACTATGACATGATTAATTAGTCTTCTTAGTACATGATGATGAGATGGGATGATAGAAAATATGATGTTAAGCTTTAAAAGGAAAGGTTTGGAAAAACTTTGTTAAAATTACAAAGTTTAGCTAGTATTCAAGAAATGATGATTTAGAGGGCCTTAGAGGGCAATTTATATTCCAACTAAGGCCTGAAATTTTATAACACAGTGAGGGTTTTATGAACAAAGTTTTATAAAATTCTAAAAGGACTAAACTGTAAAGTTTTACAAAGGCTTCGTAGATTTGAAGATCAGCCAAAAAGTCAACCTAAACGTTGGAATTTTAGGAAAGTTAAAACACAACAGTTGTGGACAATTTTTCAAAATTCTGCTCAGTTGAGGAGTTATGATTTTACAAAATTTTGAGCATAAAATTTCAAGAAATAAAAATGTTATGAAATGTTTAGAATTTGACCATGGAACTTTGGAAAGTTTTATTCCTTGGGAAAAATTGAATGTTTTGGTCATAAAGTGGTTATTTTTGGTTCTAGGGGCAAAAATATAAATATCTTTGTATTTCGGGCCAAAACCGTAAAATTATATAAAAACTGGGCTTTCACTAGAGAACGTTGAGTTCCTGCATAGCTGTAGGCAGTGAGTAATCATAGATACTAAGTCTTAAAGGATTCAAAGTTTAGTCAAGAAAAGAATGAAAGAAAAACATTAAGGACGAAAATATAAAGATTTTCACATTACGGGTCAAAACTGTAACGTTTTGACAAAATAGATTTAATTGAAGGGGAAAACCATTATTTTGGTTTTCCATAATATTATGAGACATAAAGAAATGTATGATGTTCTAAAAGACTCGATAAGGGCAAAACAGTCATTTTGCAAAAATGGCCAAAACGGACTCGAAACGCCCGATATCAAAAACACCCCTTAGCGGGAATTTTTTCATAATATGTAGGTAATGAAATGGTAAAGTTAGGCAATAAGTTATATAAAGTTACATAAAGTTATGAAGTTGACGAAAAACCTGAAATGGATAAAATTGTCATTTTTGAGGAAACGGTTAGAACGGAGTCGAATGCTCTAAATTAGCATAACACTCTTAGACAAAAAATGTTCTGTAATATGTTAAGTAACGAAATCGCTAGGGAGATGGGAAATTTAACCAAGGGACGCTTAAGAACAAAGGTAACCTGGTAGGTTACAAAGTCAAGTGAAAAAATAAGAGGTAACCCGGTGGGTTACAGAACTAAGCAGCAAGAACGGTAACCCAGTGGTTATATAATTAAGCAAAGGGAAAGGTAACCCAGTGGGTTACAAAATTAAGTAAAGAGAAGGGTAAACTGATAGGGTACCAAGTTAAGTTAAAAGGAAAGAATGATTAATGTTTATGTTTTATTATCAATTGAGGAGATTGATAAAAAGAAAGTTAACTAATAAGTTAGGTGTCATATAATTAGGACACAGAAGCCGACTAACTAAAGGAAAAGGAATGAAAATTGGAATGTTAGAGCTAAGTCCAAGTATTTCAAACCTCACCTACAGCATAAAATAAAATGATTTTTGAATGCATGTTATATGTTTGCAATTGTGTTTGCAAATGTTATACAAGTTGTTTTTAAAGTATGTTTTCACTTGTTATGCATAAAGTTTTAAAGATTTAGTAAAAGTTTGCAATGTATTTACAATAATTATGTTTAAAGTATATTTTCATTTTCTTAATGCATAATGTTTTATAGTTTAAGTTATAAGTTTTATGTTGCATTTGTTATGCAATAAGTTTTACAGTACAAGTTTTGATTTACAAATTTGTTTGTATATGATGTGATTACATTTGATATGGTCACAAAAGTTAATAAGAAGGTAAAGTAAAGATAAAAAGAAAGTATTGTTCTAGCCTCCTTAGTGTGAGGTACACAAGTAAAGTTAAAGTTTTGACCTCCTTGATGTGAGGTACATGACCTCGGTGTTCGATGGTCTCAAGTCTTCCACAAGGAGCATCATGTTTATAATCTCATGATTAATGATGTTGGTATGAACACTAAAGTCTACAAGATAAGACGAGTTAAGAAACAAAGATAAAAAGTTAAAGAAAGAAAAGAATACTCATAAGACACTCATAAGAATGTTCATAAGAGTTAAGAAACAAAAATAAAAAGTTAAAGAAAGAAAAGAATGTTCATAAGACACTCATAATTGAGCTTAAACAGGAATCATGCATTATGAATTTGCTTGTATTCCTTATTATGAAGTGTTTATGTGAAATAATTATGAAAAACATTCTAAGAAATGTTTTACGTTAAATGTTTATGAAAAACATTTTTATGTGTACAAGAAAGGTTTATGAAGGACGTTTTATGAAAAACGTTTAAGAAATGTTTTATGAAAATTGTTCGGAAATGTTCAAAGAAAAACGTTTATGAAAAATGTTTTAAGAATAAGATTTTTTATGGGAAAAGCTTTTAAAGCATGTGAAAATTATTTGTGAGATTTTGTTTGAACTCACTGAGCGAAAGCTCATCAAAAAATTTCTTCATGCTATCAGTAGTCCTAAGGGTGACCAGTAGGACTTGTTTGAAGAGCTCGGTGCTTTAGAGGACAGATGCGAAGATTTAAGTATGGATACCACTACAGTATGCTTATGTTAGTTTAAGAAAATGTTTTCTCACTATACGATATAGTGTTTTTAAAGTTTTAAGATAGTCAAAGTTTTATGAAATTTTTTCAAAGTTTTATGATATGTATTTTACGAAATGTTCTATATAATAATAAAAATAAGTTTTAAGCTATGACTCAATTAATGTTTCTTATTAAGTTTTAAGAAACGATTTGAAATTGTTTTAAAGTCAAGTGTTGAGCGAGGTCTCAACTTAAAATGCGACAAAAGTCGCAACAGCTTTTAAGAACGTTGTATAGAAAAAAATTTTCAGTAATTTCATGCTAAGTAAGTAAGATTAATGTTTAAGTAATGATGTTTAAAAAAGTTAAGTGACTACTCAAAAGGACAAGTAGTCACAAACACGACATGGCACGAACCTGCCCGTTTATGACACACATACAAACAATAAAAAATTTTAAATTTTAAATCTGAAATATTAGTCAAGCCCAAGCCCAACCCCAACCCCCTTTCACCACTTAGGGCCCAACACCTTTTCACCACTTAGGGTTTATCACTCTCTTATTGCGCCTCAACTTCTCATAGTTGCCCTTGCCTAATGCCTACTGTCCTATTATGCCTCAACAGCTCAACTTTAGCTTCTCAGATTCAGCCGCCCCCTCCCTCTTCCTTATCTTTTACTTCTTCTTCTTCCTTCTTTTCTTCCTTCTTCTTTCTTCTTCTATTTCTTCTTCTTCTTCTTCTTCTTCATCTGTAACGCACCTTTTTTTCTTTTCTTTTCCTTCTTTGGCGGCTGTTGACTTCTGACCACCTTAGACTTTTAGGTATTTTGTGCCCTATATATTATTTTAACCAAGTATTTTTTTTCTCTTTACCAAATATGCAATTTGTCCATTTTTTTTATATATGTTTGGTTGAATATGCAGATTCTTGTGATTTGTTATAGTTTGATATGAAATTTGTGCTCTTCGTGGTTTGATATTTTTCTTCTTCTTCTTATGGGTTTCTGTGATAAAATGATCAGGCTTCGTGAGTGAAGGACTTACACGAGTCTTATTTTTTTCATATATATGTTCTATTGAATTTGGGGGCCTTACCATTGAGCTACACATGTCATTGTTGAGCTTATAGTGTACATGTATGAATTTTGTTAGGTTGTGAATGAGGATTCTCTTAAAAAATTTACACTTTCTAGTTTAGTGGGAAGAGGATGATGTCATTTGGCAAAGAAGAATCCATCCATGAAAGTAACATGAATATTGTAATACACATTGGGATTTTCTATTGTAAAAATGATTTTTACATATCAGTTTGTGTGAAAGTCATTTCTATTAGATTACGTAAATCTAGAAATTCATTTAAAAAATAGAAAAATTTGAGGAGAAATTGGTTATATAAAGAGATTATTAGTAAGATATTTTTTTCTTTTCCTTTTTTCTTAGGAAAGGTAAGATATTCTCTTTATTTTATTAAACGATTCCAATTGATAGCCTAATCCTACGGTAGAAAAGCTAATTGATGTTATTTCATTCTTAATTGATTATTTATTTTTGCTCTCATTTTTTAGATGGATGCTTCTATAAATGAAGGTCTTCAAGTGAATCTAGAGTAAGGGTGTGGTTATAATGCTATCAATGAGCCTACTAATATGCCTAATGCATTAGACGAGGAGAATGAGAATGAAGTTGTTTTCGTGGATCCATCAAACCCCAAATGCAAAAGGAGGCTTAATTCTATTGTATGATCATATTTTGAAAAGCTTCTGGTGGGTGTGGATGGGATTCCTAAAGCCAAATGTATGGAGTGTGGTGTGCTGTATAAAGTGAAAAGCAAGAATGGGACTAGAAGCATGTTGCGTCACATGGAAACATGTCAACATAGAGACACACGCGATGTTGACCAACTATTGTTATTGCAAGATAAACAGTCCATGGCATTGAGTGCAAAGAGGTTGATCCTGAACATTTTCGTTAATTTATCACAACAACAATCATTTTGCATGATCTTCCATTTTCCTTTGTCGAATATGAAGCTATTAAAGCGACTTATCAATATTTACATCCTGAAATCAATTTGGTGTCTAGAAATAGTTTAAAGGCAGATGTGTTAAGAATGTTTTCTTGGGAACAAGTAAGAATCAAGTCTATGTTGGAGTTGAACCCTGGTAGAATTTGTCTCACTTCTGACATGTGGACTTCCATAGCCAGAAATGGGTATTTGACATTGACTGCTCATTTTATTGATAAAGATTGGGTATTGCAGAAAAAAATTTTGAATTTTTGCTTCATGCCACCTCCATATACCAGTCTTGCATTGTCTGAAAAACTTTATGCATTGTTGTGTGAGTAGGGAATTTCTAATAAGGTGTTTACTCTTACTTTGCATAATGCTTCTTCTAATGATGTGTCTGTTGATTTGTTGAAGAATCAATTGAATAAAAAAAATTGCACTTTTCTAGTAAGTTATTTGAATTAAAATTGAGGCTCTATAAAGGATACCTAGGTCAAATAAGATAGGATTTATCTAATTGGTTGAGATTGGATCAATCAGATCAACCTGAGGAGTGCAAATTTAGTTCGAACTCTAGGCTCGCGATGATGAGATCAACAGCGCCTTTGTATTGCTGTCGACCACGGCACTTAGATTAGGATACATGTTTCACGTGCTTTTACTTTGAAGTTGATCTAAAGTCAAATTTTAAAGCCTAATCTGATAAGGTTTATTCCCCATATCCGACCACTATAAATACAAGGTGAGTTTTCTTTGTTATTTAGATCATTTGAGAAGCATAGAGTGAGTACTTGTTGGAAAAATAATACGCAGTGGAATTTTAAATTTTTTTATATTAGAGTATTTTTCAAAACACAAGTTTGACACGCTATATGCATAACTTAACCAGATCTTACTAACCTTTGAATGCTGAAGAACTCCCGCAATCCATGAAGAGAAGCAACGTTTCAGAAGAGCCTCAACCAACCGGTCTTCTTTGCTATTCTCTATCCACGATTGGAGCGAGTGTGGGCTCACACGTACAGCTCTTCCACCAAGTGACTCTCCTTCCAACCAATTGAGAGAACCCAAAGCTAGTGTTCGTGATTTGTGAACAAGAGCCCTCAGGGAGTTTCCAGATTCTCACCAGTAGAGTATCACTCTTAATCTCTTAATTGATCTAAATAATAATGAGATTCATTCCTTTTATATAGAGGTTAGGTCTAAGAGTCAGTCTTTATCAGATAATGCCTCAAAATTCAAATCAGAATCAAATTCAGATCAATATCTGATCAAATTTGTGTGAAAACGCATGATCTTTTTATCACGCATAGGCAAGCCGATTGGTCTAATCGACATGCCAAACTTGCCCCATCGGTAGGCTAAACTAGAAGATTGGCATGCCGAACTGCCGATAAAAATCTCAACGAATCTTTTATTTTCCACCCGAGATTCTATAGGATAAAGTCTCAGTTTTAATTCAAATAACAATAGAAAAGTTATCTAATCAAAACAACTTCATCTAGATAATCTCTAGGAAAATAAATGAATTCTTGATAATTCAACAATTTTGTCTTAAATTAATTCAAAATTAACCCAACCAATATACAAACAATAATTATCTGATCCTAATAATTTAATAAGTTTATCTTGAATTAATTTTATCACAAAATTAATTCAACCGATAAACGGACATGAATTATTTGATTCTTCTAAATTTTAACCAATCTAATAAATCTTACATAAGTCACAAATTATTGGAAAAACACACTGCATCATTATAGGATTTTATGAGCTAGCAAAAGGGACTAAATGGACCTATATAGTTCAAGCTCCTGATAATTATGAACTCAATATCCCAGATATACATTTCATAATTATCAACTCCAATGCTACTCCACTAAAAGCTTAAAGTTGCACTCTTGAACTATATAGAATTACGAAGCCCGTATAGCTAAGTCTTCATGACATATCATAGTGTATCATATCCCCATAGGATTATCCATAATCGGCTTAAGGACAAGTTTTGTCTTACCTTCTCGATTATTTTTATCCTACATTCCATTATCTCACCATCAAAAAACTTACCATCCAAAGACTGTATACCATTCGATTACACCTATGTATCCAAATGGTTGAGCGCTTCAGTTTTTCAATTACAGGATAACGCATATAAGAGGATATAACTACTCCTAAAGAGGAGCTATGGATTCCATATCTATGAACAACAGGTCTATGCTATCAAGAGTCATGCCTCCAACGTATCGGCATGCATACCACTATTAAAATATGGGTGTCACCCTTTGGTACATCAAAAGACACAAGTCAAGACAACAGGCCCACTATTCATCTCAGGATTAAGGTACAATACAAATGATTGTCTAAAGTGAATCAACTTACCAAGACTAGAATTATTAATCTAAATCAATTCACTTTATGTCTCGATCCAGCACATCATCACCTATGACAATGTGCCAATGTTTCTATTCATGAAGTCCACCTCCGATAGCCAAGATAAACCATCTCCCAATAGTGATGTAGACAACATAATAATTTTTATATGAATAAAGTGCCCAACTTTATTCCCTCGATTGCGGATCTTATGTTTTAGACCGTCATTTTAAGAATTGTGTTCTCCGCATAATCTGTCCATCATATGCCCAATTCTTAAAGGTTTAGATCGACAGTCTTAGACTATTGTTTGGTTAACATACATTCAACAAATATGAACATAAAGAGGACAAGATTTAGTATATAAATAATAAATAAATTCTTTATTGATAAAAATGTCTCCAATATTACATTTTTACTCCTTAGGGCATACATGTTTAATAATCTCCCACTTGTGCTAAGCGAGTAAATATGACAATTCTCACATCCCTATAGCTTCCACATGCCTCTCGAAGACTCTCCTAGTAAGTGTCTTCATAAATAGAGCAGCTAAATTATCCTCTGATGCGATTTTGCACACTGTGAAATGCCCACCCTCAATGAAGTCTTTTATCACATGATACTTCTGATCAATATGCTTACTCTTTTTATGAAATCTTGGTTCCTTAACATTAGTTACCACCGCATTGTTATCACAGTATAGTGATACCGCCTTATCCATACTAGGAACTACCTCAAGATCCCCAAGAAACTTGTGGAGCCACACTGCTTGTTTCGAAGCATCACTAGCTGCCACATACTAGGCCTCTATCGTTGAATCCAAAGTGAAATCTTACTTCACACTTCTCCAACTGGTGGCACCGCCGCCTTGAGTAAACACAAAACCTGAAGTCGATCTCCGAGAATCCAAAAAGGATTGAAAATCCAAGTCAGTATATCCTAGAGGAGTTAAGTCCTCACCCAAATATACAAGCATATACCCTCAAGTCTTTCTAAGGTACTTGAAAATATGCTTAACTATAACCCAGTGGTTCGGTCCTAGATCTGCCTGAAATTGACTTACAATCCCAACCACATAACAAATATTCGGTCGTGTGCAAAGCATGGCATACATGAGACTACCCACTGCAGAAGCATAAGGTACCTTCTTCGTGTATTCTCTTTCTTCCTTAGACTTTGGAAAGTTTTTCTTAGAAAGAGTAATTCTAGATCTAGATGGTTGCCCACCTTTTTTAGAATCCTGCATTGTAAACCTCCTGAGAATTATATCTATGTAGTTGGCTTGTGACAAAGCTATCATTTTGTTCTTCCTATCCCAAAAGATCAGGATACCGAGAACAAAATTAGCCTCACCTAAGTCCTTTATGTCAAACTGCTTGGTCAACTATAATTTGACCAATGATAATGCCCTAACGTCATTGCCCATTAGTAGAATGTCATCTACATATAGCAGTAGAAAAACCACCTTTCCATCCATAATGTATTTGTAAACACATGGCTCATCCACATTTTGTGAGAACCCATAAGTCTTAATCACCTAATCAAATCTTATGTTCCAAAAATGGGAAGCCTGCTTAAGTTCATAAATTGACTTTAGCAGTTTACAAACTTTACCCTCTTGACCATTGACCTTAAACCCGTCTGGTCGTTCCATATAAATGGACTCACCAAGATAGCCATTTAGAAAAGCTGTCTTGACACCATCTGCCAAATCTCATTGTTGAGAGCAATAGCTATGGACAAGAGAATCCAGATGGATTTAAGCATGGCTATAGGTGAAAAAGTTTCCTCATAATCGATTCATTCCTTTTGCGTATAACCCTTAGCTACTAGTCTAGCCCTAAAGGTTTTGACCTTTCTGTCTACTCCTCTTTTCCTCTTGTAGATCCACTTACACCCTATGGGTTTTGCCCCTTTGGGAAGATCCACAAGTTCCCAGACCTGATTAGTCTCCATAGACTTCATCTTTGTATTCATAGCCTCTGTCTAGAGTTTTGAATCAACATTCTCCATAGCCTCTGTAAAAGTATAAGGATCCCTATCATGCTCATCCGGTTCAGCCAAGAAGGCCTCCCCATTGAACATATACCTCTTGAGTTGATGCCCGATCCTCCCACTACGCCGAGCCCCTTAGGTTCTTCTTCAAGTTTGTTTGGTTTTTCTACACTGATTGGAACGGTTTCATTCGGAACCTCTAGAGTGATTGGATCACTCCTTAACTCCTCAAGCACCACTTTGCTTTGAGGTTTAAAGTCGTCCATGTAACTCTCCTCAATGAAAGTTGCATTAGTTGAAACCATGACTTTATTTTCCTTTGGGTTATAGAAATAACCCACTTTAGTCCCTTTTGGATATCCTACAAACATACAAAGTTCCAAACATGTTTGCAACTTATTCGCATCCTTAAATAGTACATGAGCCAGACATCCCCATATGTGAATATGGTTTAAGGATGTCTTCTTGCTTATCCACAACTCATGAGAAGTTTTAGGGACCGATTTTGAAGGCACTTTGTTCAAAAGATAACATGCGGTTTATAGTGTATATCCCCAAAAAGATAAAGGCAATGATGAATAACTCATCATGGATCTTACCATGTTTAATAAAGTCTTATTCTTTCTCTCCGCTATGCCATTCTACTGCAGAGTGCCCGGCGCAGTCAAATGGGATTTTATCCTATTCTCTAATAAGTGTCCCAGAAACTCATCAAAAAGGTATTCACCACCTTGATTGGATCGAAGTGTCTTTATGGGTCTACCTCATTGTTTTCCCACTTCAGCCTGAAACTCCCTGAACTTTTCAAAAGTTTCGCTTTTGTGGTGCATCAAGTACACATACCCATACCTTGAGTAATCATCAATAAAAGTGACAAAGTACTTATACTCTCCTTGTGCCTGGATGTTCAACGGTCCGCAAACATCACTATACACAAGTTCTAGAACCCCTTCGGCCCTATTGCCCTTAGACCTAAATGGTCTTTTAGTCATTTTACCCTCCAAACAAGATTCACATTGAGGTATAGATTCACCTTTAATTGACTTAAATATTCATCCCTTACCAACCTTTGAATCCTATTCTAGTTAACATGACTAAGGTGCAAATGCCAAAGATAAGTCTTATTAGAGTGAGAAGTTTTAAGCCTTTTGGAGTTATTATCATTCATCTCAACATTAAGCAGTAAGTCCATCTTAGGTTTGATAAAATATAAATTATTTTGCATCCATCCAGAATAGATAAAAGATTTGTTTTTACGAATCACCACTTTATTATTAAAAGAAACCAAATAGGAGTCTTTAAATATATAAGCTGTAGAAATTAAATTCCTTTTAAATTTAGGAACATAAAAACAATCTCACAAAATTAAATTCCTATAATTATCAAAATAAAGATAGACGTCTCCCACTGATTCTACTAAGGCCAAGGATCCATCACCCATCCAAAGCGTGAAGTCTTCATGAAGCAGACTTTCTTGTTTCTTTGAACCCCTAAACAGAAACATAAACATGATTAGTTGCATTGGAATCTATAACCCAAATGTCACTGGATTCCTCAACTAAACAAGTTTCTAAATATAAAAGATCACACCTACCTCCTTTGGAAAGGAAGTCCTTGCAATGCTTCTTGATGTGCCTGACCTTCCCACAGAAGAAGCACTTAAGCTTATTTGGATTCTTCTTCTTCTTCTTCTTGCTCTTGTTGTTAGCAAGAATAAAAGACTTCCTATTTTTGGCTTGTTGTCTCTTTCCATTCCCAGAATTGGGATTGGAACCATAAGCAACTACCAAGTTGGCCTCTCCACCGGTAGGAGACTCCCTGATTAGCAGTTCAAACTCCTGTAATTATTTCATTAATTTTGTTAAGGTCATATCCCGCCTATTGCTCAAATTAAAAGTAGCTCTAAAAGGAATAAATTCCTTTTACAGAGTCTCAAAGACCATATTCATCTAAGTTTCAGCATCAAGTCGGCTCCATTGGTTTGTGCCTTAGCGAGGTAACCCATGACCAACATCATGTGCTCCTTTACAGATGTCCCTGGTCTCGCTTATAGTTCAAGAGTTTTTGAAGCGCCCCTTGCCGCTTTGTTATGGCTTGGCGTCCAAACATGTCTCTAGATTATTCAAATCTGCTTAGCAGTCCTATAATCTTCATGTTGAGTCTACAGCATATTATTCATGCTGGCCATAACATAGCAGCGGGCCTGATTATTTGCATCTTTCCAACGATTGTATGCTTGGAATTGCTCATTGGTGGAATTTCCCGTAGGCTAGGAAGGACAAGGGGTTGTCAGCACAAGTTTCAGTTTCTCAAAGGAGAGGATGATATCCAAGTTCCATTTCCAATCATTATAGGCTTTTGTCAAGTATCGAAGATAAAGTATTTTTAGACATTTTTAATCTACAATAAAGAATCATATACCTAACATAAGCAAACATACAATAATAATTTAGTAAGATAACACAATCATATAAAAACATACAAATGTGTTTATGTGTCAAAAACCTTGAAAATATCACAACCTTACAACGATAATTCCCAACTCAGAATTCAACAAGCTCCTAAGAGAGTCATGCCAAATTCAATTAGGAATACAGATCCCCTCTTGATTAATATATGCCATCCAGGACCTGTATGATTCAGCATATGTTAATAATCGTTTCTTTGGCCATTAATTTTATTAACAGAGCTCCTAGAGGAGGTTAATAATAAAATTAACATGAGTGTATAACCATCATTTCAATATTTTATCCATGATTTATAATCACCACCTAGGGGTTTGCAACCATAAATCATGCTAGAATACCTTATCCTCTCAAAGATCCAATCTGGTACATGATAGAAATCCATTCTTAGGGGTTGGGACCACCATATTCTTCCTATGGACTAACGATGGAGGCCTTAGGTCCTCTCTTCAAAACCCTTCTCCCACTCAATCCTTTGAAATCAAGGTTTTATTTTAAAAAACATGCATGAACAATTTTAATATGAGTGGCACTCCCTATTCTATATGGCATGTTATCAATATACATGGCAAATCATATTATAATGTAGACAAGCAAAGCTACAAGCAAAATAATAAAAAACCATAATATTATGGTTCCACCCTAGAGAATAAAAAACAAAGATTACAAGAGAATAATCGAAATATATTATCGATTCTTCATCATTGAATCTCCAACTTGTATCCTTCTTCATGTAATGCCTATCTGCAAGTCTTCAATCCTGTATGAATCAAATACTTTAAATTTTTGGTCATATCCAAGATTAAATATTTCTTAGAATTGTCCCAAAAATAAAATTAAAACTACATTGAAAACTACACCTTTTTTGAAAAATTTCCAACTTTCTGCAAACAAGCCGATTTGGGTGATGGGCCTACCGGTCATGACCCACCAGCCTGTTGATCTTCACAGATCGGCCTACCGATTCACGATAGATCGGCTTGCCAAACTATAAGTTTGGCCTGCCGCTAGAGTAACTTGATTTTTGCCCCGTTGACGACCTATTGAACCCTACGCCCGGCCTGCCGATCTGCAACCATCGGCCTGTCGCATTAGAGGGTTCGGCATGTCAACCGAGCAGAAATCACCCTTTCTAGAAAATACAATTTTTAATGCAATTCATCAACTTTATTTTCAATAATTCAAAAACATAAAATTAGAGACTCAGGAAGTACTTGGGTACAGCATCGCCCATATTCTAGATCCGCTTCTAGATCTATTTGTTGGAAAAAATTAGGTGTGAGGTGCGCAACGAAAATTTTAAAATTTTTTAACATCAGAGTATTTTTCCAAAACACAAGTTTGACATGCTATATGTATAAATTAAACAGATCTTACTAACCTTTATGTGCCGAAGAACTTCTGTGACCCGTGAAGAGAAGTAACGTTCCAGAAGAGCCTCAACCAACTGGTCTTCTTTGCTATTCTCTATCCACGATCGGAGTGAGTGTGGGCTCATACGTACAGCTCTTCCACCGGTGACTCTCCTTCCAACCAATCGAGAGAACCCAAAGCTAGTGTTCGTGATTTGTGAACAAAAGCTCTCAGGGAGTTTTCAGATGCTCACTAGAAGAGTATCACTCTTAATCTCTCAATTGATCTCAGTAACTCATGAGACTTACTCCCTTTATATAGCGATTGGTCCTGGGGTCAGTCCTTATCAGATTAGGTCTCAAAAACTCAAAACAGAATTAAGTTCGGATCAATATCTGATAAGATCTACGTGAAAACGCGTAATCTTATCTCTCGCTGATCGGCAGCCCGAACAACCTGATCGGCAGGCCGAATAGGCCCCATCGACAGGCTGAACACGTAAATTGACAGGCTGAACTGCCGCGTAAATATCTCTGTGAATCCTTTATTTTTCACCCGAGATTCTATAGGATAAAGTCTCAGTTTTGATTCAAATAACCCAATATAGAAGTTATCTTATCAAAACAAACTTTATCAAGATAATCTCTAAAAAATAAATCAATTCACAATAATTCTACAAGTTTATCTTGATGTAATTTATACAATTAAATCAACCGATAAACAAACAAGAATTATCCAATCCCAATAATTTAACAAGTTTATCTTAAATTAATTTTTAATTACAAAAGTAATTTAACCAATAAACAGACATGAATTATTTGATTCTTTCAAATTTTAAACCAATCCGATAAATCCGACATAAGTCACCAATTATTGAAAAAGCACGCCGTATCATTACAGGATTTTGTAAGCTAGCAAAGGGGACCAAAATGGACCAATAAAGTTCAAGCTCTTGATAATTATGAAACCCAATATCCCAGATATAGATTTCACAATTATCAACTCCAACGCTACTCCACTAAAAGCTTGGAGCTGCACTCTCGAACTTTATAGAATTATGAAACCCGTATAGCTAAGTCTCCATAACATATCAAAGTGTATCGTATTCCCATATGATAATCCATAATCAGCTTAAGGACAAGTTCTGTCTTACCTTCCCGATTATTTTTATCTTACGTTCCATTATCTCACCATTAGAAAACTTACCATCCAAAGATGGTATACCATTTAGTTACACCTATGTATCCAAATGGTTGAGCGCTCCAGTTTTCCAATTACAAGATAACGCATATAAGATGATATCATTACTCCTAAAGAGGAGTTACGGATTCCATATCTATGGATAACAAGTCTACGCTATCAAGAGTCATGCCTCCAACGTACCGGCATGCATACCACTATTGAGATGTAGGAGTCACCCTTTAGTACGTCAAAAGACACAAGTCGAGACAACGGGCCCAGTATCCATCTCAGGATTAAGATACAATACAAATGATTGTCTAAAGTGAATCGATTTGCCAAGACAAAATTATTAATCCAAATCAATTCACTTTGTGTCCCGATGCAACACATCGTCACCTATGACAACATGCCAATGTTTCTATTCATGGAGTCCAACTCCGATGGTCAAGACAAACCATCTCCCAATAGGGATATAGACAACATAACAATCTTTGCATGAATAAAGCACTCAACTTTATTCCCTCGATTGCGGATCATATCTTTTAGACTGTCACCTTAAGAATCGTGTCTTCCGCATAACCAGTCTATCATATGCTCAATTCTTAAAGGTTTAGACCGACAATCTCAAACTACTATTTGCTTAACATACATTTAAGAAATATGAACGTAAAGAAGACAAGATTTGGTATATACAAATGAATAAATTCTTTATTGATAAAAATGTCTCCTAAAAATGTATTACATTTTTACTCCTTAGGGCATACATATCTAACACTATCTTCTCCAAATGATTATTTAATTAGAAAATTCTTACAAATTTAAAATTAAATAATAATTCTTAGATGAAGATGATAGTCCGCTATCTAATTAGATGAAAAATCTAGATATACTTTCAACCTCTAAGGAACCATAACTGGTATTAATTAATTAATAAATAATTAAATAATAATTTAATCAACCATAATTAATCAATAAGCATTCACCATATAATCCATGACAACATATAATATTACATAGAAACCTAGAGTGCCAACGCTCTATAAAATTAAATCAAGTATAGGAGAAATCAAGATCACATAATTATAGATATAACATGATCACAAACTCGTAAATTTACGTAAAAACCATGTCTTTAATACCAATTGTTGGAAAATAGTATGCAGTAGAATTTTAAAAGTTTTTATATTAGAGTATTTTCTAAAACACAAGTTTGATAAGCTATATGCATAAATTAACCAGATCTTACTAACCTTTGAATGCCGAAGAATTCCCGCAATCCGTGAAGAGAAGTAACGTTCCAAAAGAGCCTCAATCAACTAGTCTTTTTTGCTATTCTCTATTCATGATCGGAGTGAGTGTGGGCTCACATGTACAGCTCTTCCACCAGGTGACTTTCCTTCCAACCAATTGAGAGAACCCAAAACTAATGTTCGTGATTTATAAACAAGAGCCCTTAGGGAGTTTCCAGATTCTCACCAATAGAGTATCACTCTTAATCTCTAAATTGATCTAAAAAATAATGAGATTCACTCCCTTTATATAGAGGTTGGGTCCACGAGTCATTCCTTATCAGATAATGCCTCAAAATTCGAATCAAAATCAAATTCGGATTAATATCTAATAAAATTCGTGTGAAGATGCATGATCTTTTAATTGCACATAGGCAAGCCGATCTGTCTAATTGGCATGCCGAACTTGTCCTATTGGCAGGCCGAACTCGAGGATCGGTATGCTGAATTGCCGATAAAAATCTCAGTGAATTTTTTATTTTTCATCCAAGATTCTATAGGATAAAGTCTCAGTTTTAATTCAAATAATCCAATAGAAAAGTTATCTAATTAAAACAACTTTATCTAGATAATCTCTAGGAAAATAAGTGAGTTCTTGATAATTCAACAAGTTTATCTTGAATTAATTCAAAATTAATCCAACCGATAAACAGAAAAGAATTATCTGATCCCAATAATTAACAAGTTTATCTTGAATTAATTTTGTCACAAAATTAATTAAACTGATAAACAGACACAAATTATTTGATTCTTCTAAATTTTTGCCAATCTAATAAATCTAACATAAGTCACCAATTATTAGAAAAGCACACCGTATCGTTATAGGATTTTGTGAGCTAGCAAAGGGGACTAAATGGACCTATATAATTCAAGCTCCCAATAATTATGAAACCCAATATCCTAGATAGACATTTCATAATTATCAACTCCAACGCTACTCCACTAAAAGCTTGGAGCTGCACTCTTGAACTATATAGAATTACGAAGCCCATATAGCTAAGTCTCCATGACATATCATAGTGTATCGTTTCCCTATAAGATTATCTATAATCGGAATAAAGACAAGTTTTGTCTTACCTTCCTGATTATTTTTATCCCACGTTCCATTATCTCACCATCGGAAAACTTACCATCTAAAGACGATATACCATTCAATTACACCTATGTATCCAAATGGTTGAGCGCTCTGGTTTTTCAATTACAGGATAACGCATATAAGAGGATATAACTTCTCCTAAAAAGGAGCTATGGATTCCATATCTACAAACAACAGGTCGACACTATCAAGAATCATGCCTCTAACATACCGACATGCATACCACTATTAAAATGTGGGTGTCACCCTTTGGTACATCAAAAGACACAAGTCAAGACAACGAGCCCACTATTCATCTTAGGATTAAGATAAATCGATTTACTAAGATAGAATTATTAATCCAAATCAATTCACTCTATCTCCCGATCTAACACATCATCACTTATGACAATGTGCCAATGTTTCTATTCATGGAGTCGACCTTTGATGGCAAAGACAAACCATTTCCTAATAGGGATATAAATAACATAACAATCTTTACATGAATAAAGCACCCAACTTTATTCTCTCGATTGTGGATTTTATGTTTTAGACTGTCACTTTAAGAATCGTGTCTTCCGTATAATCTGTCCATCATATGCCCAATTCTTAAAGGTTTAGACCGACAATCTCAGACTATTGTTTGCTTAACATATATTCAACAAATATGAACATGAAGAGGACAAGATTTGGTATATAAATAATAAATAAATTCCTTATTGATAAAAATGTCTCCAAAAACATATTATATTTTTACTCCTTAGGGCATACATGTCTAACAGTACTGTAGTGACAGAAATTCTGAAACTACTTGAGAGCTATTGTTCAACATCAAGAATCTTAGCTCTAGGTATTCTCAAGTGGTTAGAACTAGAGTCACAAGAGGAAAAGCTGTACGACATGCGACCACCTGCACTCCGATCGTGAATAGAGAATAGCAAAGAAGACTAGTTGGTTGAGGTTCTTTTAGAATGTTCTTCTCTTCATGGATTTTTGCTGCTTTCGGTATACAAAAGAGATTAGTAAGATCTGTCATTAATTTATGTAGTTCGTATGTTAAACTTGTGTTTTGAAAAATACTCTGATTAAAATTTTTTAAAATTCCGCTGCGTACTGTTTTCCAATAAATATCAATATCGACCAACTCAAATAATGCATTAACTTGCAAAGACAATATCAACCTTGTATGTTATTAAGACATTTTAGGTATTTATCTCAAAGGTTTTTCAGGAACATTAATGCTATCAATGATCTAATATTGAGTTGGTAAATTATTAATTCTGATTAATACAAATCACGTTAATTTGGATTCACATATTTGCAACAAAAGGAACTTAAGCAATTAATTTTTAATTCACTGTTTTTAATAAAATTACCTTTTCAGTAGAAGAAATATAAACACCTATTTTTTAAAAAGGAATAATTTAGGGAACATAAAAACAATGAGATATGGAAATAATGGAAATACGATTCAGAGTATGGGCAACTTTGTTTAATGACTACTTGTTATTTATATGTAATTAGCTATATAATAACCAATGACCATATCTAAATAATAACATTCGAAAAAATAACAATATACAAGTTATAAACAGAATATATAGATATATATATATATGTATATATAAGTATATTTTAATTACTAACCAATAACGAGTCTTTGAGAAGATGAGTTTTAATGTTCATGAAAATTAACAATGAAAAAGAAAAAAAAAATAAAGATTATTAACAAGGTATACATAATTGAGAGATATTTTAATGGTTATTGAATTTAATCACTAATGACCTGATTATAATTACCAAAAAAAAAAATGTGATGACTTATCTATGTAGTAAACGTTGACAATGTCAATTAAAAAAAATGCTGTTATGAACAGTATATTGTTCATAAAACTAATACTGGATGTCATTAGTTGGGGGAAAGTTAACAATTCAAAATCTCTATAATGTAAACGTAGCCCTGTTGGAATTTTTCCTTTTTTTCAGCACATTAAGTTGGGATTTGCATGTAATAAATAGAGGTAGATTTTGATATGATGAAAAATATTTAATAATTGATTGGGCGAATGTTTACAATTATTTGAGATTTGGTCATTTAGTTTAGGAATAAATTCATGAGTAATCTTTAAACGTGTTTCTTTTTTTAGAATTAGTGCTTGTAGTTAATTTTGTCTTATAAATAGTCTATAAACTAAAAAAGTTGACTTTGTGTCATAAATTTTAAATAAAAAGTTAGCTTTATCTCATAAATAGTCACTTAGCTATCTTCTCTTTATATAAATAGTCTATATGCTAAAATTTGTACTATATTTAGTCTCTAAATTTAAAAATATATACTAAAATTACTTATATTGTTGAAATAAATATATAGAAAACATTAAATATGTGAAGTTGTAATAGATGTGTAATTCCTAAACCAAAATAAAAAGAGTGATTCTACTTACACCTATTAAATATATGAATAATATCCCAAGTAAAAAGATTGTTTTTTATTTCTTATTACAGTGCATAAAACAATGTTAGAAAATAATCATAGCCATTTTGGTATATTAGGAAACTTTTGTTCCTTAATTTGGTGTTAATAGATTTCAAAATAAGTGGTTAAGATATACATGAGTATTGTCTTCTTAGTTGAATTTGTCATCTTTTTGTTTAAAAAGTTTTTTTTTTAAATTCAAATTGTTGGTAATTTTGACTTTTTACTTGAATTTAATATTTTTACCAAGAAAATAAAAAAAAACAAAGTGATAGATTTGTAAGAATATAAATTGGTTAAGATAGGTATAATACAAAAGATATTTATAATCTACAAATTTATTACATGAGATATAAAAATAATTTGAGGATATTTATTAATATAGTGGGATGAAAATGCTCGTCTAAAAAATTACCAAAGTTATATATTTGAATAAATGATAAAAAAATGTAAAATTTGTGTAACAAAGAAATTAATTTTGACATTTTTTTTTTAAGTTTAGGGGACTACAAATTTGGTGCATTTCTCATGTTTGATGTTTTCTGTATATATTATTAACAATATAACTAATGTTAGCATATGTTTTTCCTTTTTAGTTTAGGGACTAAATATAATACAAGTTTTAGCATATGGATTACTTATAGAGAGAAGAAAGTTCTTAGACTATTTATAAGACAAAGTTAACTTTTTTTAATCTAAAATTTAACAGAGCGACTATTCATATGACACTATAAATTTAAAAATTATATATGGGACAAAATTAAGTATAATGACCAATTTTAAGGGAGAAAAGAATTAATAGACTATTCATGAATTTATCCTTTTTCATTTAATATGGTATCTAAATTAGTTAAAACATGTAATTTTTACTCTTTTTTTTTTAAATTTCCACATGTTATGCTAAGGCTGTTTGGTTATGTTTTTAAAACAAGTAAACATTTTTTGTTTTAAAAAATAATTTTTTTTTAAAAATTATGTTAAGAGTGATTTTAAAATTTTTACTTTAAAAAATATGTAAAAATATTTTTAAAAATTCTAAAAATATAGCCAAATGCCCCGTTGTTTTCGGGTCTATAGAATTACTGCATTATAACCTACAGGGTCAATTTTGTAAAAAAAAATTAAAATGATATCTAGTTTTTAGTATTATAATATAATATATTTCATGGTTCAAGAAGCAAAAAGTAGGGGACATGTGTCAACTTTAGAGAGAGTGTGTTGAATAATGGCATCCGCATTGAGAAAAGCTAGTCCGCTCCAATGAGATCATAAAAAGAATGGAAACAAAGATGAGAGAATATAAAGATACGTTGGGTGCAAGTATTTAAATAAAATATTTAAATTTTTATTAAAAAAATATTATAATAAAATAATTTAAAATATGATTTAAAAATTAAAATAAACAGCTCTAAGGTTCTGTTTGTTTTGAGGACTTTTATGACTCCCTTGACTTAAAAGAAGACTCAGGCATTGAGAGACCTCCTTCTTGTTGTTCGGTGCCTAAAACTTGTCTAATATTTGAATCACATTTTGGGTCCTCGAGTCCAGTTCTCTTGAGTTCAGGTCGCGCTTGTTTTCTTGGGACTCCACTTACTGAAGAACAATGGCATATCTCGAGAACCCAGATCGAAACTCTTGCGCCTGCATCAGAGGAATCTCTGCCCATTTTTTTTTACCGTTGAGGGTTTATTGCTTTTGTAATAGATCCCCCAATGCCCAACCTGGTATGGGTTGATCTGTCCTCATTTTTGCCTCTCTCTCTCCCCCTCTCTCTTGCTCTCTCTCAGCCAAAACGGTGACCCTAGGACCCTCTAGTTTGACCCTGTGCCGTGGAATCTCTCATCCCTTCCGTGGATGGACATCGGCCAAGCGTAAAGCTTATCGGCCCCCCATGCGTCTTTGACCTGTTATCATTGTCGACGGCGTAATAGGCCATGACTGCTGCTTTCGCGAATTGCTTCGATTCAGCCAAAGTGAACCCAATCATCAGTGGGCTCAAACACAGTACGTTTTTCTGTCTCCCAATGTGATTCTTTTTTTTATGTCTCTTGAAATTTGTTGTTTGGGATTGTGGATTATCATTCTTGCATCTGTGCTTCTGCATTAAGAGGAATTATGTCAGATTTGCTTATTGAGAATTCTAGCTCTTGATTGATTAATGTTGGGAGTAAAATCAAGTGTTAAATTTGAAATAAGGTCACAAATTGTCATGGGCGATCATTCTTTTTAGTATATATTCTTCGTTTGGAAATTTGTTTTGTAACCTCATTGACTACAGTCTTTCATCTCTGCTTCTGTTGGGTTGAATTCTGAATGTCAGATTTCAGCAGAATGAAATCTTACTCTTGAATGCATAAACGTTGGGATTAAAATGTGTTAAATAATAAATACACCCTTTGGTTGACTTTTCACATAAGGGCCTCTGTTTGTGAGCTTACATTCAGGAGCGGATACATCACACATTAGTTGTTTTTCCTCCTTTACTTCTTAGTGGTAATTGAACATGTATGGTTCATGTTGTTGTATATTCATTGTTGCTGAGATATGCTACATGCTCTTTCAAAGTTTGCTAGAACAGGAAGTTTTAATTGTGGACTTTTAATGGGTGAGGTGGAGATCATACCTGATGGTACCATGTTCATGTTTTATTTTAGGTTGCAATTAATAATAGAGTGGTCATTAAAGAGTTTGTGGTGAAAGTTATATTTTTCTAATGAAGGTAGAAGTCAAAGGTCTCTTCCACGTTCAAGTGTTGGCTGACTGTTTTATTTTTGATGAACTTGAATAATTGTTTTCCATTCATCCATGAACTAAAAAACTAACTTGTATGTACAATCTTCTAATATTTGGAGATATCATTATCATCATCCTCAAGTACTAGTAAGGTCATTTTTGCTGGCTGAGGGAAAAACACATGGAAGACATTCATTTAAGACAAACACAAAGTATGATACTTGGCACAGGCAATGAGAAAACATTGCTTGTGAGAACAAAACAAAGTCCAGATAAAATACCACTAACCATTAGGGTTATCCTACAAGTTAGTTTACAAGCTATGTAACTTGAAAATTCAACAAGGGCCCCAAATAGAAAGCAATAATACTAGATATCCTTGCACAACGTAATGGTCGTTCAACATGAGCTTAGTTGATTTGTAATATTGCAATCCAAATTTGACCAATATCTTTGTGGTGTCCTTAGTTCTCAAATAAAAATTTAGTTGTGGTGTCCTTAATGCTCACATACAAAATGAGAGGATGAACACATTTTTGTCACCTTATTAGTTGGCATGTCGCATAATTTGTTATTTATGATAATTCATTCATTGTAGGAATAACTACTAGTTCTTTCTACCAGATGCTATAGTAGTCATTTAACGCTTTGTTATAAAACTTTATATTGTTGGTTATTAAAATTTTTGTCGACATTATAATTAAGAAAGATAAAAAAGAAATAGAAATTGGATGGTATGTAGCTTCCTTTTTGCACCCAATTCGATCTTTGAGTCGTACAGCTTGTGATTCAACATATCACTTGTTGAAGGTTACTTCTCTTTTGCCGTTAATCCTTTTGGTAATGATCATAAGCAGCCAAAAAATTAAAAAAAAATATCACAATATAGTACTCGTACGAGAATTTATGACATCGCCACAGAAATAGGGCTTTTGGAATTCTTATGTAGGCACCGAACAATATATTTGACTATAGGCTAATTTGGTTCATTTAGCTTCATTTGTGGATATGTTTCTAATTCTGGAGATGGCTTGCAAAGGTTGGTAATTGACAGCAAGCCGCTTGCATGATGTAACTTGGCTATTGGAATTACTTCTACTTTTTGTAACTATTATTGTTTTTATTTATTTGTTTTTTGCCATGTTTTTACGATCTATGGGCATGGTCTTCAAAGAGACTTGGAGATTACAAATTGGATTGTCTTCGTATACAGATGTGTTTGGGTTCAAAGGGTGTTGGGAAGTTGAGATTTTGGATATGAGTGATGGTAAGGAGGATGGCTTCGGGGCTGTGGCTTTGATGAGATTATTGTTCGTTAGGCATGCAGTTTTGGTCTTGGTGTTGGTGTTGAGTTTTGGTCCACTATTAAGGAAATTGTACTTCTGTTGGTTGCTGCAATATATGTATTGATAGAGTTACTTCTGCTATGATTTTATTATTTTTTTAAACGTGAATTTGTTAGTTTTCTTGGTTTTATGTGATGTTGTTTTGTTATACATGGTGGTTCAGTGAAGCTTCCTCTGCTTTATTATGTGTAGATCTCTCCATGGTATATATAGAAGGGACTAATATCTTGGAGTGTGTTACTCCTACAACTTTAGCTCAAGTTCAATCGCTTATAGTGCAGCTGTTGTTGTTAGTGATCTGCTTCTTGGATATATATCAGGTGTGTCAATTTACTCTGCCACCATTTTCTAAATCCATTCCCTCCCCCTCCTTTTATTTATTTATTTTTTCTTGTTTTCTATATGTTGGTGTTTCCGATAATTATCTGTTTTTCATTTGAGTTCATCAATATGTGGCTCAAACGCTCGTCTGTTTTCACATTTAGGAAATGCTCACTTGTTTTCTTGTATTCTTGTTTATTAGTTTTGGTGCTAAATGATCAATTTTCAAGGCCAAATGGATCGTGTTCGCGCATTAAATAACTATTAGTTTAAGACTATTTATATTTGAATAATTATTAGTTTCTATGAGTTTGTTTTTATGACATTATAAAGGTCTATTAGTTTGTGTTTATACTCTTACAAGTACATGACTTCTGGGTGATCTAAGCTTTTGTTTATTCTCACAATTATGTTAAGACTTTATCACATGGCCCACATATTTATGTTAGGAGGAGGAAGTGAGGAGAGATAAAGTGAAGCTTGTCAGGCTGATCCCGATGTTGACCTTGGCTTCTTGTTCCAATCCCAAAGACAGGCCTGTGCCGACAATATTTTTTTTCTTGTATTGTGTTTTTTGTTTTAAAAAATGTGACAAAATATTATTGTCTTATGTGTTTTTATTTTTAAAAATAGAAACAAAAGGCGGTTATCAAGCATTTTTTTTTTGTTTAAAAAAATAAAAAAATAAAAAACAAGGGAAAATTCTTTTGTGTTTTGTTTAAAAATCTCAAAAAGGAAGACTTTACCAACAGGGCCTTAATCTTTCTCTATTTTCCTTTTTTTTTTTCCTGGTTTTTCAATTTATATTGTTGGTGGAACTTTTTATTCATAGACTCATGTATTTTTGTTGTGTAGCTGAGAGTGAAATGCTTTCTTCTCATGTTTGTGATGTTTTGAGAGCGATTGTTGTGATTGATGGATTTTGTCATTGACCCAAGTTTTGCAATGCCTAAATGCCCATTTTAAATGTGCCCTTTCCCCCCCTTTTTTTTGGTTTTAGAATTCTTATGATGTGCCTAAATTCCACTTTAAATCTCTATCTGAATATTTAATAGACACAGAAGGAAGAAATTTCCTTTTTTGATGGGCTTTTCTATTTGCTTCTGGATGAAAATACTTTAGATGCTTTCCCAAACAGACTAAGTCCTTTTGTGGGATAATAACAAAAGCTTCCACATGTATTATTGAAATGTTAGGTTTCACACTTCATCATTGTGTTAAAACGACCCCGTATGCTTTATAAATTGCATTAAAAAGTCCCCTGGTTTATAAAACGTTGGATTGATTGCGGCATTCCTAAAAACATAAGGAAAAGAAAAATGAGAAGTCTTGCTGTGTATGAGTGGTTTAGGTCTTGCATTTGCAATTTGCATGGCTGGGAATTTTCATTTTGAGAAAAGAAACTTTATCCTTTTTCTTAAGAAGGCTGCATGCTTCGCATTAAGTATGTGATCTTGTTTTCTAATTGATTTGTTTGTTTTTATATTTGGTAGGACCGATCAGACAAATAGTGGATGTGAAACCGAAGAGAAAAACTGTTGCAGAGAATGGGGATACTGCAGAGGACTTAGTCCTTGCGACTTTGATTGGGAATGGTGACGACGTGGGCCTGCTTGTTAGGCATGCGCTTGAGATGGGGAGGCCAGAATCGCTTCTTCACCAGCTCAAGCTTGTTGTGAAGAAAAAGGAAGTAGAGATTGAGGATCTTTGCAAGACTCATTATGAGGAATTCATCCTTGCAGTTGATGAGCTTTGGGGCGTGTTGGTTGATGCTGAGGAGTTGAAAGGCGAGATGTTGAGTGATAATTTTAGGTTGCAAGAGGTTGGGAGTGCTCTCTTGATTAAACTTGAGGAGCTTCTGGAATCCTATGCAATCAAGAATAACATGACAGAAGCTATCAAGTTGTTGAAGAATTGCATGCAGGTGTTGGACCTTTGTATTGTTGGAAACAAAGTGCGCAGCGGAATTTTTTTAAATTTTTCATCAGAGTATTTTCCAAAACACAAGTTTGACATGTTATATGTATAAATTAAACAGATCTTACTAACCTTAGTATGCCGAAGAACCTCCGCGACCTATGTAGAGAAGTAACGTTCCAGAAGAGCCTCAACCAACTGGTCTTCTTTGCTATTCTCTATCCACAACCGGAGTGAGTGTGGGCTCACACGTACAGCTCTTCCACCGGTGACTCTCCTTCCAACCAATAGAGAGAACCCAAAGCTAGTGTTCGTGATTTGTGAACAAAAGCTCTCAGGGAGTTTTTAGATGCTCACTAGAAGAGTATCACTCTTAATCTTTTAAACCAATCTGATAAATCCGACATAAGTCACCAATTATTGGAAAAGCACGCCGTGTCGTTACAGGATTTTGTGAGCTAGCAAAGGGGACCAAAATGGACCTATAAAGTTCAAGCTCATGATAATTATGAAACCCAATATCCCAGATATACATTTCACAATTATCAACTCCAACGCTACTCCACTAAAAGCTTGGAGCTGCACTCTCGAACTTTATAGAATTACGAAGCTCGTGTAGCTAAGTCTCCATGACATATCATAGTGTATCGCATCCCCATATGATCATCCATAATCGGCTTAAGGACAAGTTCTGTCTTACCTTCCCGATTATTTTTATCTTACGTTCTATTGTCTCACCATTAGAAAACTTACCATCTAAAGATAGTATACCATTCGGTTACACCTATGTATCCAAATGGTTGAGCGCTCCAGTTTTCCAATTACAGGACAACGCATATAAGAGGATATCATTACTCCTAAAGAGGAGCTATGGATTCCATATCTATGAATAACAAGTCTACGCTACCAAGAGTCATGCCTCCAACGTACCGGCATGCATGCCACTATAGAGATGTGGGAGTCACCCATTGGTACATCAAAAGACACAAGTCGAGACAACGGGCCCATTATTCATCTCAGGATTAAGATACAATACAAATGATTGTCTAAAGTGAATCGATTTGACAAGACAGAATTATTAATCCAAATCAATTCACTTTATGTCCCGATCCAACACATCGTCACCTATGACAATGCGCCAATGTTTCTATTCACGGAGTCCAACTCCGATGGCCAAGACAAACCATCTCCCAAAAGGGATATAGACAACATAACAATCTTTACATGAATAAAGCGCCCAACTTTATTCCCTCGATTGCGGATCATATATTTTAGACCATCACCTTAAGAGTCATGTCTACCGCATAATCATCCCATCATATGCCCAACTCTTAAGGTTTAGACTGACAGTCTCAGACTACTGTTTGCTTATCATACATTCAACAAATATGAACGTAAAGAGGACAATATTTGGTATATATAAATGAATAAATTCTTTATTGATAAAAATGTCTCCAAAAACGTATTACATTTTTACTCCTTAGAGCATACATGTCTAACATGTATCATGTATAACAATCACATTTCTGAGGGCCGGTTTTACCCTGCATTGAGAACGGTGGATCTGATCGAGAGAACTTACTTGCAGAATGTTCCTGTCAAGGCACTTGGAATGGTGATCGAGCGGAGAATTCCGGTAATTAAATTGCACATTGAGAAAAAAGTTTGTAGTCAGTTCAATAAGTGGCTAGTGCATATAAGGAGCTCAGCAAAGGTTATTGGGCAAACAGCAATAGGTCATGCAGCGTCTGTGTGGTCAGAGGGATGAGGAAATGTTAGGAACGCCAGAGGAAAGCAGAGGAGCAAAATATTTCCGAGTTAGAAGAGTTTTCTTATACTTTAGATGTGGAAGAATTGGATGAAGATTCTGTTTTGAAGATTGATTTGACACCTCTTTTTCGGGCTGATCACATCCACACTTGTATTGGAATTCCAGAGCAGTTTTGGGACTATTACTATCAAAATCGCATGTTGCAGCTTAATTCAGACCTGCAAATCTCTTCGACACAGCTTTTTGTTGAATCTTACCAAACATTTTTGGCTCAGATTGCGGGTTCTTCACAGTGGAGGATCTTGTCCTGAGGACTGCTGGGGGTCTACTCTTAGCCGAGCAGGTTGAAACAATGTGGGAAACAGCTCTGTCCAAAATAACTTCTGTTTTAGAGGAACAAGTTCTCCAATATGGATTCCACTAACCATCTTCTACTGGTGAGGGACTATGTCACTCTTCTTGGATCCACCCTTAGACAATATGGCTATGAAGGTGGTCCACTCCTTCTAGCACTGGACAATAACAGAGACAAATACCAGAAACTTATTCTGGAAGAGTGTCGTGAGCAAATTGTTAACGCTCTTGCTCATGATACCTATGAGCAGATGGTTATGAGGAAGGATACCGACTATGAAAACAATGTCTTGTTATTCAATCTTCAGACCTCAGATATAATGGCAGCCTTACCTAATATTGCACCATTCTCCTTCATGGTGCCTGACCGTTGTCGCATTGTCAGATCTTTCATCAAAGGGTCTGTCGATTACTTGCCTTATGGGATGCATGCAAATTTGTATGATGTTGTGAAAAAGTACATGGACAGGCTCCTGAATGATGTGTTAAATGAGATACTGCTCAATACAATTCAAGGTGGCAACATTGGCGTCTCTCAAGCCATGCAGATTGCTGCAAACATATCTGTTCTTGAAAGAGCTTGCGACTTTTTTCTGCGAAATGCAGCTTAGCTATGTGGGGTCCCAATACGATTCATTGAGAGGACTCAAGCTGGTTTAACTGCAAAGGTGGTCCTCAAAACCTCAAGGGATGCAGCTTATCTTGTTCTTCTGAATTTGGTTAATAACAAGTTGGATGAGTTTTTGGCGCTTATGGAGAATATCAAATGGACCTCAGAGGATTTATCTGAGAATGGAAATGACTATGTGAATGAAGTCATTATTTACCTGGACACTCTTTTGTCCACGGCCCAGCAAATTTTGACTTTGTATGCATTATACAAGGTTGGAAGTGGTGCTCTGGAACATATTTCCAACTCAATAATGGCAGCTTTCCTTGGTGATAGTGTCAAGAGGTTTAGTCTCAATGCTATTATGGGTATCGACAATGATCTGAAGATGTTAGAATCTTTTAAGGATGAAAGATTTCAGAGTGTGGGTTTGAGTGAGATGTATAAAGAAGGTAGTTTTGGAGCTGTCTAATAGAAGCGTGCCAATTAATCAACCTATTGACAAGCAGTCAGCCTGAGACCTTCATGAATCTAGTGATGAGGGAGAAAAACTACAATTCTTTGGATTATAAGAAGGTGGCCACTATCTGAGAAATTTAAAGATGCACCTGATGGGATCTTTGGAAGCCTTGCAAACAGGAACACAAAACAAAATGTACGTAAGAAGTCAATGGACATGCTGAAGAAAAGATTGAAGGACTTCAATTGAGGCTCAGAAAATCTTTTTAACGTCATAATAGGAATATAGATTTGGGAAAACAAATGCGTATCCGAAGGATTTTTGATACTCGAATCTAAATTTGAGTCAACTGAGTTCAAAGAATGCATGAAACAAATATACCTTATTTTTTTGCCTTACATTCTTTCAATCGTTTTTTTTCCTTGTCCATGTTTAGAATGCTTGGGATTTATAAATTTTTCCTGCGGATGAACGTCCATACAATAAATCTGCAATATCATTTATTAGTCTAGTGTACAATTTGAAATTTTCCCTTTTTGATTATGTTCCTTTCGCATTTTTAAGTTCTCTGCAGTGAGGCAAGGCACTTCTGGATGCTTTGTGCGATTGTGAAATCTCAGGCTACTCATGCACAGCCTTCTCAATTCTCGTGTACGATCATATTTTAAGGGTATTATAACATTTGGTAATGACCATTTAGTGGATTTACTAGAGCTGTTTACAAGCATCCCCTGTTTGTTTTTCATTTATTCCTGCTGTTTAGCATTGGTTCTCTCGTTCATATCTTTTCTTTTCATATCATTTTAGTACTTAAACAGCCAGATTTCTGGCGATAATTTTTGCATAGGGTTGTTGGTCTGTGTTTGTATTTATTAGTATTAGGTAGATGGAGCACAAAGGGCAAGGGGCGGTCAAGATGGGCGATGGAGCTGCTTGACACTATGTTGAGCAAGCATCTTTGGTATGGGCATCAATACAAATAGACAAGGCCATTAATTCGTTCAACTTGCTCATCTTCTTGTTTTCATAAGCTACAAGAACAGGTATTCCTGGTATACCAATTTCACTTGGCATTCGTTACCGGTACACAACACCACGATAAATTGTTTGTATACCATGGAGCAATATCCCAAACGAAGAAAATATTTTTCCTGGTGAATCAATTGATTGCAACTGCGTGTGAGTTGTAGATATTGGTTTCAGATGTGTTGGGAATGCCCTTGGTGACGGAGTAGCCAAACTAATTCTTTTGGTTATCCTAGAAAAAGGGAAAGGGTTTGATTTTTGTTGTATTTGTTGATAGAGTGCTTCAATTCATTTTCAGGGAAACACCTTTCCATGTCTTTTGTAAAGTTTTCTAGTTCTTAACAGTTTTTGTTCTTCTTTTGAACTTTTATTTTTGGCAAAGCATATCAGCTTATAGTGGCTCATTTTCACAAAGAAAAAATCATAGCATGTTTCTTCCTGAAATTAGGTGCGATTAAACTTGGATTTGGCTGTTACTACGATTCAACATTATGAAGTCAAACCATCTTGCATTTTTAGTGTTGAATTATCGTTTTTTATTGCTAAAATATTCATAATCAAACATAACATTTTTTTTTTAGCAAAACAAATTTCTATGCACAAGGCTTAAGGAAGGAAACTAGTATTTTAGCTTGGAGTAGTTTTCATTGGACAAGAAATGTTGAACTATTCTGCATGCTTGTTCTGTTTTGTTTGTTTTTTTTTTTTATATATATAATTTTTTTAATAATCGCTTCCTCTTCTTAAAATATTCATCATGAAAATAAACAATATCTTTGTGCACCGCATGTGCTAGTAAACTAGTTTTTAGCTTGGAACACTTGCAACTAATGAAGTAAATTTGAACTGTCCTGCCCCCATTTATTTTTTATTTTTTATTTTTTGTTTTTTTTTTTTTGCTTGGATAATGTCAAGCCATCTTGCATGATTGGTAAAGACATGTTATTGGTCACAATCATTGAGGGAGTCATATTTCATGGCATAGTCTCTTGAAAAGAACGCTGTTTGTTGAGTCATTTTATTTGATTATTCGATAGAATGGAATTTAATTCTACAAGTAAAGGATATTCAATTCTCCGTTATCCTGCAAAATATTAGTTAATGTGACAAATTTTTATTCGTGGAAGAAAAAATTTAGACGAGGAGACTTGTATTTTCACGTGCTACTTCGAGTAGTTGGGTATATGAGTGTGCGTTTAGTACACCAAAATTTGAATTCAAATGGTTTTACTTCTTATTAGTTAAGGGGACAGGGGAGTAGTATGTCCCATACAGAATTAGAAGGTAACCTTAGAGGTTTTTGAACTTTTAATATTGTAACAATTTAGTGTTTGGATTAATTTTATAGGTTAAAATTATTCTTTGAATTCAAATGGTTTTACTTCTTATTAGTTAAAGGGGAGTCATATGCCCCATACAAATTAGAAGGTAGCTTTAGAGGTTTTTGAACTTTTAACCTCTAAACTTTTAACATTATAACGATTTAGTCGTTGAATTAATTTAATAAGTTAAAATTATTCTTGAACTTTTAACATTGCAACAACTTGGTTATCAAGTTTATTTAATATGATAGAACAATTCATGAATTAATTTTTAATAGTAAAATCATTCCTATTTATTGGTCAATGTTAAAATTTAAATAGAAAACATCACAATAGCTTTTACTTTATAGCACTCCTCTCTATAACACTGACCTCATGTCATCCCCTCGTTGCACATTCTTTGCAATAAAACCGCTTCATAGCTACCCATTAGTTAGCTCACCTGACAAGTCACATCGTAACATTTGTGCTATCACAGTGTTACTGCATCAATCATTATTATTTTATCCTATTAAATTAATTTAAAGATCAAATTTTTACAATATCAAAAGTTTTAAAACTATTTTAATCTATAAATTAATTTAAAGACTAAATTACTGTAACGTTAAAAAGTTATAAGTACTCATAGAGCTATTAACCTTAAAAAAATATATAAATAAAGAACCATAATGCTTAAGACCCCACAGATCCAACTTCCACGTGTCTTTCAATTAGCCGTGTGACGGTTCGAGGGTGTATCATTTGTGGTTCGGCAGTCCATCTTTCCAAAGAACCCCCAACGTATCATTTCGTTATGCTCCTCTTGGTATCATCCGCGTGAACGTTACAAGGACGAACAAACTAACAAGGCCATGCCAAGGACAAGGGGCACGTGTCCGTTTCTGAACCCCACATTGGAATCTAAATTCACGAGAGGAAGGCAATAGCGAGAACAAGGAGAAAATGGCCTTGGAGGAGCATGACTAACAGTTCTCTCATGTGTACAGTTGCCTCAATTGTTGAACCAAATACGATATGATTGAAAGGAATTTGGGATTATCGATGCCAGGTTTTGCTTGGAATGGACCCTCACGGTGGGGATACGCCAACCATCAACCTTTCAGAAATGTTTGACCGAGGAGTGAGACTAGTTGCTTTTTAACAAGTAGATTTTTGAATTGTATTGTGGGCACAGAATATATTTTTTGTTTCAGATCAGATGTTTTTGTTCTTGAGTTGATTTACGTAAGCGGGGACGTCATCAACTTCTGCATTTTCATTAATTTAGCTTCATTTTTAGAAAAAAGAAAAGAGTCAGAAAGAAAGAAAGAAAGGGAGATAACAACAATGATTTAGGTGGCTGCATAACTACATGAAATCACTACCTGCTAGCTGCAAATCAATTATTCACATGCATCACAGATCAATCATTCAAACTGCAGATCATGTATAGCTATCTTATAATATAGAGTAAAATTATACTATAATATAAAACACTCATCTGCTTAAACATATGGTTTAAACTCAAAATGTTGCCTCTCATTTTCCACCGTGCACAAGTGAATTTATTGCTTAAATCAAACTATTCTAATTTGAATCATTCTAATTTGATCGAAATTTTTAATCCTTAGGCAAAGAATCATAAACAATGATCTAAAGTTCAAAAATTCAAGAATCTCTAGGACAAAGTCATTGGTGAACAATATGTCATACATATATGCAAAAACTCAGTGATTTAGGACAAATTAGTTAGTTAGTATGTTTTGTCTTTCTTTTTTATTTTTTAATAGAAGTGCACAGTTTCTTTGTTGAGCCCGTGAATTGTTAGGATGATAATGTCGTTCCAATTATTTAGTTTCGATTGTTATAGTATCAAGCCCTCATATACTACAGTATAAAGCAAATATAGTTTACAATATAAAACTCTCATATATAATGGTAAATTCGTTCTAACTGTATTGTCAAATGCACTTGAAATCATTTCAAACTAACTATAGTCACATTTTGTTGTGTCTTGATGCGTAGCTCGTATGAAAAGCATAATGAATCCTATCATAGACTTCAAATCTCTATATTATATGTATTCACTCTACGGCATTAGGTAATCTCATAATTAACTTAAATCTCATAATTAACTTTGTATAATTAATCACATGACACGCCACAATAAATAAATACAGAGGATTAGACATATAGCTTTGAAATAAAGAATATTCGGCCTCCAACTCGTGTAATTTTTGGTATCAATCGAGCACTAGACAACTGTATGTTCTACAGTAATGCATAGGGTTGGCTTAACTATTTGGATATCTAGTTATGCTTTCTACCTGTATTCTTGTTTGCGCTATAATATTTCACTTGTAATAAATCTCAGAAAAATGCCTTTTGAATGATTTTTAGTAAATGCGGCAGGTTAAAGTAGGCAAATATCATTTTCAGAAACAAATACTAATTTCTCAAGTTCAGTGGGAGTGAACTAAAGGTGATTAATTACCTTGAATAAAAAACTAAACGGAGATTAATTCTTAAAATGAAGAATTTAGAATTCTTTTGAGGATTTTTAGGATGTTTGACATAGTAGTTAGAATCGTAAATTAAACCTATTTTTACCGTATTATATAAAAATTTTATTTTATAACGATTTTTTTTATTGTTATTATAGTATGTAAAAATTTTATATTATTTATAACTAAAAAAATAATACAAACTGCAATTCAAACTGACTTGTCAAACTGAATATTTCAGACTCAAAAGCATGGTTCCCACGTGTGAGCGACAATAAATTCTGTGTATGTTGATCAGCCTCAACACAAATATATTAAAGTGAATCAATGCATTTATGGATAGTATGGGTAGTCAGTCTAGTCAAATTAAGTGATCTATATAAAAGACAAGATATATAATATTAACATTAAAAAAATTTCTCCAAAAAAGTAATTTTAGCATTAAAAAAATCACAAATGTTTGATAGCTTGTAAATGTCCGTAACCACCCCTCCCTTCCTCCCCCCCCCACCACATATGTGTCAATTTGAATTTTTAATACGTTTATAGAAATTGTAACATGTCTTTATTAGGGAAAAATAATAGTGGTAACATTTAAACCCCTTTATTTTTTCTTCTTTACAAAAATAAAAATAAAATAAAAATGGGTAGTCTCCTGTGCTCATTATATGATGCATCATATAACATAGAGACTTAAACTGGCTACCATTGTTTACATCGGCAACCTTGTTTTCTTTCCTTTTAATTTTCCCACCGCCTTTACTTATCACAGATAGATAAAATGCAAATTAATAACCCTTTTATTCAGAAAAATCCAACATGAATCACATTATACGATTTGTAATAAAATAGGAAATACATCAAATAAAAAAAAAAGAGAAGATTTTGTGGAGACAAAAAAAAGACAGAGACGTGTGTGATGATCACAGCTATAATCGCTGTGACTGATGAAAGATGTTGGGAAGAATTCTGCCCACATTTCAAGCCACTGAGGAGACACCGAGTCAGGACCGTACTTGTGTAACGTCCCGAAATTTATTTAATGTTAATGTAATATAAATGATGAATTAGTGTGTCATAATTAAAGTTTTAACTTTAATTAGATTATTTGGTTGGATTTTGAGTTTTTGGTTGTTTTGTTAAATTAATGCATTCAAATGATTTCTTATTGATTTAAAATGATGTTCTGAGTTTTAAAACACAACAATTTGTAAAATGTTAAAAATACTCCGTTTTACAAAACCGTGGGCGGCACATGGTTTTCGCACAGTAAAAACCGCCCACCGATTTTCTCTATTTATTTCCCTCTTCTCTCTCTCTCTCCTCACTCTCACGTTTCACTCTCTCTCTCTTCTCTCTCTCTCTCTTCTTCTCTCTCTCTCTCGGCAGCTCCCTCTCTCTCAATCTCTTTCAAAAATTTTTAAAACAAATTCGAATCCAAGCTTCGGGATAGCAAGGAGGAAGCTCGGGGACGTGATTCGGCAACCGAGAACGCGGATTGAAGCTTCGATTCGAGGTTAGATTCGAAATTTCTAAACTTTTTACAAAATTTTCAATTTTGTGTATTTTTGAAATCTAGGTTTGTTTAAGCTTAGAAAACCTTGTGTTTGAGTTAAATGAACTTAGAACAACTAGAATCTAAGCTTAGATTGAAGAAAAACGGATTGAATTCAAGATTTTTCATTTTTTCCCTCATTTTCTCGTTTTCAGATTTTTGAGGATTTTGAGTCTAAATCATGTTTAAATGAGTCCAAACATGTTTTAGAATGTTTTTCTATCAACTATGATTATTTTTCATGCCTGGGATTTGAGAAAAACAGGTTGGAAACAAGATTTGGATTTTGGGGATCGAGAAACCCGTGGCTGGGATTTCTGGATTTTCCCAATTCGGCAGGCCGAACTGTGTGTTCGGCAGGCCGGAGTGATGATCGGCAGGCCGGTGTTCTTCCGACCGGCAGGCCGAATCTGGGGAAATGTTCGGCCGACCGAACTTTACTTCCGGCAGGCCGAACTGTCCAGTTCGGCAGGCCGAAGCAGGGCGTCCGGCAGGCCGACCGAGGCATGGAAAATTTTGTGATTTTTACCCGTTTTCACTGTTTTGAACCCAGATTTAAATCCCAACCTTATAGGATGATTTTAAAGGTACAAATGATACACTAGGACATCATGAAATGATTTAGTAACATAGAATGTCTCGAACTAGATATTGATCGACTTAGTTTGTATCTAGGATCATTCGTGGTTTCGTGGAGCTAACGTATAGCGGACCGGGATTGCGGTGTGGGGCACCGGCACGAGTATTGAGGTAGGACTTCTATCCTATTTCTTTGGTAGCCTGGTTTTGAAATGATTTGCCTTTGAAAATGATTTCTATCAAAATGTTTTCAACAGTTGTTTGAAAATGGTTTTATCGGTTATATTTTAATATACCGTGAACTGAAATGAATTTCATAATAAATGTAATTAACAACACTCGGTAATTGGGTTTTGAATGATAATGATAATAAACACATGGGCATGATGCCATATCAGAGATCGGGTCGTGTAGCGATCGACCTTGGGGGCAGGTCCCGAAACCCAGCTGGGCCACTACGGTGGTGATATCATGGTTTGCCTAGGTAAAAGTAAAATGGTGTTTTGATTTGACGAGTAGACTGTTCTGTGTCAGGACGGTTCTACTCAAATTATTTATTTATTTATTTATTGATTTATCTAAGTTTCCTTTGAATAACTTCTAATAATGCTATGTTCCTTTGCGTTAAACTATTTTTATAAAACCTAGTCCTACTGAGCCTTTCGCTCACGTTTTGTTGTTTTAAATTTCCCCCATCTAGGTGGTCTTCCATTTAGGTTTGGAGAAGATTCTTCGGATCGAACTCAGGAGCAATAGGAGAGTTTATTTATATTCTGTATTATTAATCAAGGCATGTAAGACTTAACTATATTTGTACTTGGACTGTAATTGTATTTGTGATATTGTCAGAACTATGTGTGTACACAAGTTGTGGGTTGTGGAACCCATATTCGCGGTTTTTATTTAATTTTTATTACCTGCTTAATTTTTTTTATAAATCCTTTTATAAAATGTGGTGAAAAAACTTCTTAATTTTTATTTAATTTGATTCTCAAACTCTCGATTTTTAATTAAATTCTCTTTTAATTAATCTAAATATTCCGTCACGTCACCTCCTGTACTCCGGGGCGTGACAACTTGACTCCTAAAATGGCCCAAAAACACCAGAACAACTATGACGGGGTTATCATATCAGCAATCCCATTGTCTTTTTCCCCTCACAATTTGCGAGATTCCAATGATATTTTAACGCACGATTTTTTTTTTTTTACCACTTCACTAATTTAATTTCACAAAAGGTAAGAAAAAAAAAACATTAGACTTCTACTTCTATGTTAATCAAAGAAATGGACGAGTAAAAATTGATAGTTATTCCCCTAGAAAAATATTGATTGTTGTTATTATTATTATTATTATTATAATTAATATTATTAAATCCCCAGCATGCATGCATGTATATACAACCTCTTTTATTAATTAATGTGAATGAGAAGAAGCCTAAGCAAACCATTAAAGACCAAGAAGTCAATTTGTGGAACCCACAGCTCCCGTACTTAAAAAAAAAATTAAATAATGCTTTTGCCTATTTAAAGTCCTCTTAGATCTCATCGTTGGTAATCGAAGCCAGAAAATGGAGTCCACTAACAAGAACAATATGGCTGCTTCCGTCGCTGGAGATGAAGATGAGAAGAAGATGAAGGAAAAAAAGCTTGGAGGCGTCAGAACAATGCCATTTATTTTTGGTATGTATGTCTTTTTTCCTAAGTCTTTTATTGCATAACGTGTTATTTTTTCTTGCCATTTTCTTTGAGTTTGATTCCAGCATATTTCCGTTTCAATTCTTTTGGAATCCTTGTATGTTTTTAGTAGTTTGAGTATGCATACATAAAATACGTATATTCATATAATATATATATATATAAATATTTCTGTGTTTATGGCTGTGTCTTCCTCATTTTTACGATTAGTTGCTATTGTGACTAGTTTATTTTATTTTATTTAGAAATGGAAGATTACTTGGACTAGTAACTCAGTTTTCTCCTTCTACTTGACAAGTTCTAGCTATTTATTTCCCTTCTCAAAATCTGCAAGTGTACTTCATCTCGATTCTCGACCCCAATGGCTAAGTATGCATATGGAACTGATGCTGCACATATTCCGAGAGTGGTCCCAATTATTCTCTAGAATTATCGAAATAATAAACAAAGAATTTAATAAAGCAACAAATATTTTATGACTAATCTCATATTGAGTTGGCTGACATGAAAAATTACGTTGGGTTGTTTAGTGCTCATGGATCAAAACAATTTATTAATATTTTAAATTGTTTTGATCCGTGACAGCTTGACTTAGCAGTATCTTTTCATTTTAAGAAAATGTTCTCTTACGTTTTCATTTTAATTTATTTTTCTACCTAGCTTTTCAATAGTCATTGCGTCACCATCATATATTTAGAATATACATACAAGGAAAAAAGAAAATGAAGAGTTACCAAAGAAGGCTAATCGGAGTGGTAGTGGTAGATGATGGGCATTAAAATATATGACGTGCTTCTTTCTTTCCCCTTTTCTGGAGGGGTTTAGTGAGAGGAGGTCAAGTAAATTAGTTAAGTTACTTCATTAGTGTCGTATCTAAACATCATATAGTATAGCTAGGAAGGAGAAACTTAAGGCATGTTTGTTTTATGTATTTATTGGACTCAATGGACTTAAATTTAGATTTGAGTATCAAGAATTTTTTAGATGGGTGTTTATTTTCCTCAAAATCTGAATCAAATGAGTATCAAGAATCTAAATTTTCAAAGTTCTACTCCCCGCTAAACTCTTGATATTTGGATGTCTTTGCTATAGTAAAAGTTAAAATTTTCTTTCTTATATTTGAAGAAAAAAAATCATGGCTTCTTCATATGATATCTAACTAAGATGATTCTTTTTTCATTGTCTTCCCAGTAAAAAGAAGAATAAATTAAGATCTATATCATATATTTTTTACGATCATTAATGTTAAGATTTTATTATATCTATTACTAAATCAAAAACCATTTTTACTACATTTTTAAATATAAATTTTAATTTTATTTCAACTTAGATTAAACTTAAATACATATCCAAACGTCAGTTCAAATAACAATTCAAATAACTAATTTAAATCACGTAACTCAAATTAAATCAATAATTTGAATCTATTTACTAGACGGACCCTTATTTTGAGTTGCACTTGATGTATGATATGACAAAGAATTTCTGGAAAAAAAAAATAAAAAACAGATAAATATCATGGAGTTGAAAACGAAGAGATAGTCATAAATGGGCAGGCGCCCACCCCATGTTGCCGCACGCCCATATAGGCCTAAACTTTTGCCTTTATTAGAACGTGGTAAATAATGTATTTTTAAAACTGTTTGAGGTGAGCACGAGGTTTTGAAAATATTTAATATAAATAAAAAATTTATGATGTAAGTAATTTATTTACTGTATAAATAAAAATTATTTACTGTAAGTAATGTAGTAAATAAATTTACATTTTTTTAAATTAAATTATTTACACCTTAAATCTATATACTAAGTAAATAAAAATCATCTATATTATAAATAAAGTGATAAATTATTTACACTATAAAATTACTATTTGTTAAAAACTTTTGAAAACCTACTATTTACTACATTTAAAAAAAAATTATTACTTTTTGTTTTTCTTTTCTTTTTTGTCAGCAATCTCCCCCTTTTTATGACTTGCGTGCGATTGTGTTCTTTTTCTTTTTATTTATTTATTTTTTGCACGTTGAGGACCAGTAACTACATTTCTTGTATTTATTAGCCAAAAAAAAAACTAGATATATTGACAATGGCATTTGACGTGCGTCTGTGGCAGCAAATGAAATATGCGACAGATTCGCGAGCAAAGGGTTTCATGCCAACATGATAACGTATTTGACGCAACAACTTAATTTGCCGCTGGTGAAGGCCTCAAACACCCTCACCAACTTCGGCGGAACCGCCAACTTCATGCCACTCATCGGTGCTCTCATTGCCGACTCCTTTGCTGGCCGCTTTTGGACCATCACCGTCAGTTCCATTATATATGAACTGGTCTTTCTCTATCTCTCTCTCGGCTTATTTTCATGCATTTATATATAACAAATATTACATCTTAAATAATGAGATTCATAAGACCTGTTTCTAAAGTCAATTGGGACCACCAATTATTAAATTATTGTTTGTAGAGTGGCATTTGTTATTCGTCACCCCATTATATTCTGGGATTTACGTATTCCGAATGTGTTTGGAATTTTGATACACGTGACTTCTTCAATAGAAGTTGTCTCATGTCTTTAAAATTACAAACTTGACATGTAATATCATGTTAATTAATTACTAACATCATAATTTATATTTTGGAAATCCAAAATAGTAAATAAAATATTTAGCCAGACCTATTTTAATAATTAGAGATTATGCGTACTAAATTTATGCTATAAATCAAGAACCATAACCAAACGATTAATACAAATTTTTTTTGAGGGGGACAATTAAGGAGGATTAATTACAAAAATTTCCACTCAACTATAGCCCTTGTAATATTGTGCCATCCGACTTTAAAATGTTACATTTTTCCCCTTGAACTTCAAGAGGTAACATTAGTTCCCTTGATCTATAAAATATTACCAAGAAACTCTCTGAATTATGATTTTGAGCATAAATGACACAATATTACACAAATAATGAGACTGTTGAATAGTTTACTGAACCATTAGTTGTTATCTTACCCTGATGCAATTGTATGAAAGTGAAAAAATAGGTTATTTGTCTTTTATTTTTTTAAGGTTTTTCAGTTTAGATTTTTAACAATTAAATTTTAAATTATATCTTTTTAAACTATGTTATGTACCAAGATTTATTAAAAGTTTAACAAAAGGAGCTTTTTTTGTTAATATTTTATAGTTTAAGGGAAATGCATATTATTTGAAATTCAAGGGTTATAGTGTTATAAGAGTTAAAATTGAAGGAGAATTTTTATAATTAATCTTAATAGAAATTAGGGAGCCAAATTTAAACGAAATAATTTAGAATTCTATGATGACTAGCTAGTCTGTTGACCGCTATGGCATATGGGGTCATAAAAGTATAATGCACGTTTGGTTGCTTTAAACAACTATGCTAAAGTTGTCCTCGTCACTTATTCATGGGTTTTTTTTCTTTTCCGTTACTCCTTTATTTATTTATTTATTTAGAACCACAATATATCATAAATCATAAGCGATCCACTTGTCACCTTTCGTTGAACTTTTCGTTATGATGCATGTCTACTTATTAAACTTTGATCACCAAAAGCTGTAAAAGGGAAAACCTTTAATTCAGTGTCATTTTTCTATAAGTTGTACACACACAAATCTAGTGTTTTGTTATCTTAACTTTCAAATTCGAATGAGCTAAATGCTTGCCATACATATATTTTCAAATTACAAACAGGGGTTGTTGAGCATAACAATATCAGCTCTGCTACCTGCACTACGTCCACCACCATGTCCAACCCAAACAAACTGCATAGAAGCCTCAACCACACAATTATGGGTCCTTTACATCTCCCTCTTCCTCACCTCCCTTGGCTCCGGTGGCATTCGTCCCTGTGTGATCACCTTCGCGGCCGACCAGTTTGACATGACCCGCTCTGGCGTGGCCAAGCGCAGCTGGAATTTCTTCAACCTCTACTACTTCAGCATGGCGCTGGCCACCCTCACCGCCCTCACCGTTGTTGTTTACGTCCAGGACAATGTCGGATGGGGCTGGGGCCTCGGAATTCCCACAATCGCCATGGCGCTGTCGATTATTGCCTTCCTCGTCGGGTCTCCTCTTTATAAGAACATGAAAGCCGGAGGGAGTCCTTTGGTCAGACTGGCTCAGGTGGTGGTTGCTGCCGCCAGGAAGAGGAAGGAGATGCCGCCGGATGCCAAGGTTCTGTATGAGAATAGAAAGCTTGATGCTGGGATTTGTGTTCATGGAAGGCTTCTGCATTCTGATCAATTCAAGTAAGTTTGGGTTTTTTATTTGATTTTTCTTCAGATGTGAGGCGGAAGATTTGAACTCTTTATCTTTTAGTTATATCGAATGTGAATTTACCATTAAACTATGCCTAGAAAGACACAGTATATTGTTTGATATATGCTTGCTAAATTTTGGAGAATACCTTGTTTTCAGGCTGAGGCAAAATAAATTAAACGTAGGAAAATTTCCAAAAGATTGTAATATATGCAAAATCATGAAGTGGCATATAAGTTAAGTTAAACATGAATTATATCAATAATAGTACTATAAGAAATGTAATTAGTTTCTTTTATAAATTTTGAAACTTATAAACCATGGATGACGTAAATCAAATAGTCGTAATGAGTCCTCTTTATATGGCAAAATATAATTATCACATTACCAAGTAAAACGAGCTTGGTAAAATTACTGAGTCTTATTTACGATCATGTTTCGTAAATAATAAAAAGCAAAGGTAAAGTGTTGGCACTCTTTAACAGAATTGCTCAGAATAATACAGAAATTGAATAACTACTGATATTAATCACCTTAAAATGCAATACATCCTATGTTCTTAATTTATCAAAGTTGCAATTTTTCAAAAAGATCTTGTAATTAATTAGTTGCTGGTGGTAATTTCAAACGTAGCTCGAGAACATTAATCCTATTCCTATTTAACTTCTAACACTGTTAATTGTTAATCCAAAAAGGTGCTTAGACAAAGCGGCCATTGTAACTCCCAAGGACGAGAAGCATTCAAGTACTGCTGCAGCTCCACCAAACCTATGGAGACTATGCACAGTCCACCGAGTGGAAGAAATGAAATGCATAATCAGAATGCTTCCCATATGGGCAGCAGGAATCCTGCTTGTCACCTGCTACTCCCACCAGCACAGCTTCGTCATCCAGCAAGCCCGTACCATGAACCGCCACCTCTCCCCGTCCTCCACCTTCGAAATTCCCCCCGCCAGCCTCTCCATCTTCAGCACTCTCACCGTCCTTGCTGGTCTCGTCCTCTACGAGCGCCTCTTTGTCCCTCTTGCCCGCCGCTTGACCAAAAACCCTGCTGGCATCACCTGCCTGCAGCGTATGGGAGTAGGGTTCGTTATTAACATCCTCGCCACCATCGTCTCTGCCTTTGTCGAGATAAAGAGGAAATCAGCGGCTGCACGGCATGGTATGCTGGACAATCCAAAGGCCATTGTCCCCATAAGCGTTTTCTGGTTGGTTCCTCAGTTTTGCCTACATGGAATTGCTGAGCTCTTCATGTCGGTTGGACATCTCGAGTTTCTCTACGATCAGTCGCCGGAGAGCATGCGAAGCACTGCGGCTGCACTGTTCTGGATCTCAATTTCGATCGGAAATTATGTGGGGACATTGCTTGTAACTCTGGTGCATAAGTATACTGGGGATGGTCAAAATAATTGGTTGCCTGATAGAAATCTTAATAAGGGGAAATTAGAGAACTATTACTTCCTTGTTAGTGGGATTCAAGTTGTTAATCTCGTGTACTATGTGATATGCGCTTGGTTCTATTCTTATAAGCCATTGGAGGAGGTTAGTGATGTGTGTAAAGAAGAAGATATAGAAGTACCACTTGAGAAAGAGAGAGTATCAACTGGGGGAGTCATTAATGGTAGTGCTATTAATTAAATATAACGGATATGTTTGGTGTAGGTTTCAATGAATAAGTTTTGTCTAAAGTAATTAAGTGTACCATATATGTGTACACATTGACGATCGGAAATTAATTTAGATGTCTCTTTAATTCAAGCCCTTTGATTGCAAGCGTAAAAGTATTTCTTGGATTGGACACCAAGTATTTCTTGGATTGGATGCCCCAAAAGTTGTGATTTGTATATATTGTTAATAAATAAATAAAATGACATTTATTATTATTTTGGTTGCTTATATGTGTTATGAATACATTTATAAACATCGATAAAATTTCATGATTATTTATGTCACTATAAATTTAGCATTTAAGTGTTATATGTTTAGGGATAAAATTTATAGATAATAATCTAAATAGTTCGTAATAATTAATTAAAGTTTGAGATCTTTAATTAAATATTAGAAGTACGTTCCAATCTCATTTAAAATAAAATAGTCATTATCCGGGCTATTAATGTAGAGACATTGGATTGGAGGTACTTTATATAATGAGGTTATATAGGACTGGACCAGATAAATTATGAATCTCTAATAATCATCCGTTACAATTAGAGTATTCAAATTTATCACTATGATGATTATATATTTGACAGTCTTAATCCTGAGTATTTATTAGACTCCTATTTATGACATTATGTTTTTTGACTTGCATGGTAAGATTTGTCTAAGCACAGATCAAAACTTAGCATCTTAGAAACATAATGTAATAAATGGCTGGGAATAATATTATACAGAGATGGAATCCATTCATTCCCTATGGAAGTTAGAAAAATAGTTATCTTGAGTGATAATTCAAGGTTTGAACAGTAGAACGCTCATTCATAATAAGATTATGAATTAACTGTTTATTAGAAGATTATTGGAACTCAAGGATAAAAATGTAATAAGAGAGGTGAACAGAAATTGAACCTAGCTCTTATTATGAACTATTTATAGAAGACTGACTTACATGTAATGATTATATCAATGGACTACTCACTAATTTTCTTTGAGTAATTTCACTATAATCTCAAGAGTTCAGTTTTAGGTTTTTAGTGGAGTAACACTGAAACTAATAAAGTTGGCATATTAATTAAAGAGTTTGATTAAGTTTAAAATTTATTGGAGCTTGAGATATAGGTTCATAGGTCCCCAATACCACCTCTGTAACACTATATTAGATTTATGCATAGAATGAATTATACATATTTAGTTTGGAATTATTGAATTTTGAATTAATTATTTCACAATTGAATTATTAATGTGACACAGAAAAATATTCTTGGTGACACATTGTGTAATGTGACAAATGTTGTTACATTTAACTAGAGCATTAGTTAATTAATTAATTGATTAATTGTAAAATCTATTCTTAAATAAATGTGATTTATTTTTGAATTTAGATTTAGACATATATATATATATATGGTTTTGAACCAAATCTTTTTATATATAGGATTTTATAATATATTAATATATATATATTAATATAAAAAAGGGAAAGGAAGCTGAACTGTCACGCCCTGGAGTACGAGAACTGTCACGCCCTGGAGTACGAGAGGTGAAATGACGGATTATTTAAATTAATTAAAAGGAGAATTTAGTTAAAATCAAGAGTTTAGGGGTTAAGTTAAATAATAAAAATGTGAAAGTTTCAAAACAACATTGTATAAAAGAGTTCATAAACATTAAGCAGGTGAAATCATTAAGTGAATATTAAAAATAATAAAGAACCGCGAGTATGGGTCCCACTGACCCACAACTTATACACACACATAGTACTGACAATATAATAATACAACCACAGTCCGAGTACAAATAGAGTTAAAACATTACATGCCTTAATCAAATAATACAAATAATCTATAAATCCTCCTACTGCTCCTGAGTTTTGTCCGTTGAGTCCTCTCCAAGCCTAAATGGGAATCCACCTAGAGGAGGAAAATTTAAAAACAAACAAAATGTGAGCGAAAGGCTTAGTAGGACTATATTTTATTAAATCATTTACTGTAAAGAAAAATCTCATTATTCAGGGAATTATTTAAAAGAAACCTTAAATAAATAAATTTAATAAAACCGTTCTTACCCAAAACAGTTTATTCGGTCGACCAGAGATACATTATTTTCTTTTCCTAGGCAAACCACATGAGTATCACCACCGTAGTGGCCCAGCTGGGTTTCAGGACCTGCCCCCAAGGTCGATCGCTATACGACCCGATCTCTGATATGGCATCATGCCCTTATATTCATTTCTATTATCATACAAAGTCCATTTACTAGGTATTCTCATTAACATTCATTATGAAGTTCATTATGAAGTTCACTTCAATTCACGGTTTATAAAAATAACCGATAAAGTCTCATTTTTCAATCAATCGATGAAAACATTTTTTTTATAGAAACCCTTTTCAAAGCCAAATCATTTTTGAAACTGGGTTACCAAAGATAGGGCAGAAGTCTTACCTCGATACTCATGCCGGTGCCCCACACCGTAATCCTGGTCTGCTATACGTTAGCTCCACTGAACCACGAACGATCCTAGATACACACTACGTCGATCAATATCTAGTTTGAGACATTCTATATTACTAAACAATTTCATGTTGTCCTAGTGTGCCATTTGTATCTTTAAAATCATTTTACAAGGTTGAAATTTCAATCGGGGTTCAAAACAGTGAAAACGGGTGAAAAATCATAAAATTTCCATGCCCGGCTGGCCTGCCGGACGCCCTGCTGGGCCTGCCGGAAACCAGGTCCGATCGGCTGGACATTTCCCAGGTTCGGCCTGTCGAACGAATGAGTCCGGCTTGCCGATCCTTTGAATCCGGCCTGCCGAACTGGAAAAACCCAGAAATCCCAGCCACGAGTTTTCATTCTCCCAAAATCTAAATCTTGATTTTAACCTGTTTTTCTCAAATCTCAGGCATGGAAAACATTCATAGATGATAGAAAAACATAATAGAACACTTTTGAATTCAATTAAACAAGATTTAAACACAAAAATCTCAAAAATCCAAAAATGGGAGAAAATGGAGAAAAATGAAAAATCTTAAATCTAATTCGTTTTTCTTCAAACCAAGCTTAGATTCTAGGTGTTCTAAGTTCCTTTAACTCAAATCAAGGGTTTTTTAAGCTCAAATAAACTTATATTTCAAAAATGCATGAAAATTGAAAATTTTGAAAAAGTTTAGAAAGTTCAAAACTAACCTTGAATCGAAGCTTTAATCCGTGTTCTTGGTTGCTAAATCTCATCCCCGAGCTTCCTACTTGCTAATCCGTAGCTTGGATTCAAATTTTGTTTCAAAAATTTGAGTGAAATTGAGAGAGAAGTGGAGAGACCGAGAGGGAGAGTGAGAGATCACACGAGAGAGAGAGAGAGAGAGATCAGAGAGAGTGAGTGGAAGAGAGTGAGAGAGGGAGTAAATAGAGAGAAATGGTGGGCGGTTTTACTGTACGAAAACCATGTGCCACCCACGATTTTGTAAAATGAAATATTTTTAACATTTTACAAACTGGTGTGTTTTAAACTCAAAACAACATTTTAAAGTAAAAAGAAATCATTAGAATTTATTAAATTAACAAAACAACCTAAAATTCAAAATTTAACCAAATGATTAAATTAATGTTGAAACATTAATTGTGGCACACTAATTCATCATTTTACATTACAATAACATTAAATAAATTTCAGGGCGTTACAACTCTCCACCCCTAAAAGAAATTTCACCCTCGAAATTTACAACTCAATTTAGAAACAAAACAAATACGGATACAACTCCCACATACTCGACTCTAGTTCCCAAGTGGCTTCATCAACCCCGTGATGTTGCCACTCGACTTTTACCAATGGTATCTTACGATGACGCAAACTGATCACTTTTCGATCGATGATATGAATCGACACCTCTTTGTACGTCGTATCCTCCCGAACCTGCACATCACGAAATGAAACTATCTTACCCTGCTCAGGCGGACACTTCCTAAGCATCGACACATGGAACACATCATGAACATGAGAGAGTTAGGGCGGACGGTCAAGCTGATAAGCAACCACACCAATACGCTGAGTGATCTCGAACAGTCCAATATACCTTGGTGCAAGCTTTTCACTCACTCTGAACCGCATAGTTCCTTTACGAGGCGATACCTTCAAGAGAACGAAATCTCCTACCGCAAACGCTGAGGGTCTACGTCTCCTATCTGCATAACTCTTCTGTCGACTCTGAGCTGCCCTCAATCAATCTCGAATCACAGCGACTTTCTCGTTGCTATCACGGATCTCATCTGGCCCAAGAATAACCCTATCTTTCGGCTCAGCCCAACACACCGGTGACCGACACGATTGCCCATGCAATGCCTCAAACGGTGCCATACCAATACTCGCATGATAGCTGTTGTTGTACGCGAACTTCGCCAGATGCAAATATTTCTTCCAATTCCTGTCGAAGTCGAACGCACAGGCACTCAACATATCCTTGAGAATCTGAATAACCCGCTCAGACTGCCCATTAGTCTGAGGATGAAACGCCGTACTAAAGTTCAAATTCGTACCTAAAGCCTCCTGAAAACTCCTCCAGCACTTAGCATTAAACCTGGCGTCTCGATCAGAAGTGATGGACAAAGGAACTCCATGCAACCTCACTATGTTCTGTAGATACAAATCCCTGAGAATCCTCCTTGAACATGTCAACCTGAACGGAATGAAATGCGTAGATTTCGTCAACCTGTCGACCATGACCCAAACTGCATCATGCCGTTGCTCCGTCCTCGACAAACCTGTGAGAAAATCCATTGTCACATGCTCCCATTTCCACCCTGGAATAGGAAGCGGCTGAAGCTTTCCTGCAGGCTTCTGATGCTCGGCTTTCACCTAAAGACACGTCGTACACTTGGCCACGTACTCTTGAACATCTTTCTTCATGCCTCTCCACCAATATTGCCTCTTCAAATCATGATACATCTTTGCGCTCCTCGGATGAATGGCGAACTGAGACCTATGAGCTTCGTCCAAAATGGCTTTCGTCACCTCGGCGATAGCTGGAACTGCGAGACTCTCCCAGAAATACAATGATCCATCTCCATGCACACTCTATTCTTCAAACTGCTCTCCGTTCTGAATCTACGTCCAAATCCCCTGCAAGTGCTGATCCTACCACTGATTTTGTTTCACCATCTGAACAAGAGTTGGGGTCGCCTCCGCATGATATACCGAAACTCGATCATAGTCTTCATGATACCGTAACCCATACTCACTCACTGTCGCCTCCCTGCTCTAGTCCTCAAAAGCCAAACAAGCAAGAATCCCTGAAGACTTCCTGCTAAGCGCATCCGCGACCACATTAGCTTTCCCGGGATGATACTGCAACGTGAAGTCATAATCGTCCATATACTCTATCCATCTACGCTGCCTCAAATTAAGATCCCTCTAAGTAAATAGTTACCTCAAACTCTTATGATCGGAGAAGACCTGAAATGTCGCTCAAAACAAATAACACCTCCAAATCTTCAGTGCGTGAATCACTACTGGGAGCTCCAAGTCATGAGAAGGATAATTCCGCTTGTGAAGTCGTAGCTGTCTCGATCCGTACGTAACAACGCGTCCATGCTGCATCAACATGCATCCAAGTCCACATCCTGAAGCATCTACGTAAACCTCATACGGCTCGTCATTGCTAGGAATAACCAACACTGGAGCTGAAGTCAACCGGTTCTTCAATTCCTGAAAAGCAATCTCACATTCTTCATCCCACTCAAACCTGACATTTATCTTGATCAATCTCATCAATGGTGCTGCAATTTTCAAAAAATCCTTTACAAATTTCCTATAATAACCAGTAGGACCCAAGAAGCTGCGAATCTCCGCTACATTCCTTGGTCGTTCCCACTCCACTATGGCTTTAATCTTGGACAGATCTGTTAGACATGTATGCCCTAAGGAGTAAAAGTGTAATACGTTTTTGGAGACATTTTTATCAATAAAGAATTTATTCTTTTATATATAACAAATCTTGTCCTCTTTACGTTCATATTTGTTGAATGTATGATAAGCAAACAATAGTCTGAGACTGTCAGTCTAAACCTTAAGAATTGGGCATATGATGGACTGATTATGCGGTAAGACACGATTCTTAAGGTGACGGTCTAAAACATATGATCCACAATCGAGGGAATAAAGTTGGGCACTTTATTGATGTAAAGATTGTTCTGTTGTCTATATCCCTTTTGGGAGATGGTTTGTCTTGACCATCGAAGTTGGACTCCGTGAATAGAAACATTGGCACGTTGTCATAGGTGACGATGTGTTAGATCGGGACATAAAGTAAATTGGTTTGGATTAATAATTCTGTCTTGGCAAATCGATTCACTTTAGACAGTCATTTGTATTGTATCTTAATCCTGAGATGAATAGTGGGCCCGTTGTCTCGACTTGTGTCTTTTGATGTACCAATGGGTGACTCCCACATCTCTATAGTGGTATGCATACCGATACATTGGAGGCATGACTCTTGATAGCGTAGACTTATTATTCATAGATATGGAATCCATAGCTCCTCTTTAGGAGTAATGATATCCTCTTATATGCGTTGTCCTGTAATTGGAAAAGTGGAGCGCTCAACCATTCGGATACATGGGTGTAACCGAATGGTATACTATCTGTGGATGGTAAGTTTTCTAATGGTGAGACAATGGAACGTAAGATAAAAATAATCGAGAAGGTAAGACAGAACTTGTCCTTAAGCCGCTTATGGATGATCATATGGGGATACGATACATTATGATATGCCATGGAGACTTAGCTACACGAGCTTCGTAATTCTATAAAGTTTGAGAGTGCAGCTCCAAGCTTTTAGTGGAGTAGCGTTGGAGTTGGTAATTGTGAAATGTATATCTGAGATATTGGGTTTCATAATTATCATGAGCTTGAACTTTATAGGTCCATTTCGGTCCCCTTTGCTAGCTCACAAAGTCCTGTAACGACACAGTGTGCTTTTCCAATAATTGGTGACTTATGTCGGATTTATCAGATTGGTTTAAAATTTGTAAGAATCAAATAATTCATGTCTGTTTATAGGTTGAATTAATTTTGTAAGAAATTAGTTCAAGATAAACTTGTTGAATTATTGCGATCAGATAATTCTTGTTTGTTTATCGATTGTTTTAATTTTGGACAAATTAGAACAAGTTAAACTTTTAGAATTATTGTGAATTGATTTATTTTCTTAGAGATTATCTTGATGAAGTTTGTTTTGATCAGATTACTTCTCTATTGGGTTATTTGAATCAAAATTGAGACTTTATCCTTTAGAATCTCGTGTGGAAAATAAAAGATTCGCGGAGATTTTTTCTCTAGAGTTCGGCCTTCCGGATGACGTTTTCGGCCTGTCGATCAGCGGAGATAAGATTACGCGTTTTCACGCGGATCTTATCAGATATTGATCTGAACTTGATTCTGTTTCGAGTTTTTGAGACCTAATCTGATATGGACTGACCCCAGGACCAATAGGTATAAAAGGGAGTGAGTCTCATGATTTACTTAGATCGATTTGAGAGATTAAGAGTGATACTCTTCTAGTGAGCATCTGAAAACTCCCTGAGAGCTTTTGTTCACAAATCACGAACACTAGCTTTGGGTTCTCTCTATTGGTTGGAAGGAGAGTCACCGGTGGAAGAGCTGTACGTGTGAGCCCAAACTCACTCCGGTTGTGGATAGAGAATAGCAAAGAAGACCAGTTGGTTGAGGCTCTTCTAGAACGTTACTTCTCTACACAGGTCGCAGAGGTTCTTCGGCACACTGAGGTTAGTAATATCTATTTAATTTATACATATAATATGTCAAACTTGTGTTTTGAAAATTACTCTGATGAAAAATTTTAAAAAAATTTCGCTGCGCACTTTGTTTTCAACAATTGGTATCAGAGCCGAGGTTTTTTGCATAAATTTGCAAGTTTGTGATCATGTTATATGCATAAATTTTGTGATCTTAATCTCTCCTATGCTTGAATTGAATTTTATAGAGAGTTGGCACTCTAGGTTTGTATATAATATATATGTTGTCATGGATTATGTGGTGAATGTTTATTAATTAATTATGGTTGATTAAATTGTTGTTTAATTATTTATTAATTAATTAATACCAGTTATAGTTCCTTAGAGGTTAGAATGTGTATCTAGGTTTTTCATTTAATCAGATGGCGGACTATCATCTCCGTCTAGGAATTGTTATTTAATTTTTAAATTTGTATAATTTTGTAATTAAATAATTATTCGGAGAAGACGGAACGAGAAGTCAGATCTTAAAAATTGATGATGGTGCCTCTAGGTATTTCCTGAGACTCTAATTTTATGTTTTTGAATTGTTGAAAATAAAATTGATGAATTGCATTAAGTTTGACAGGCCAAACCTGCCTGGATCGGAAGGCCGATGTATTAGATCGGCAGGCCGATGAAGCAAGACCGGCAGGTGATCGGCCTGCCGACTGAGAGCTGCCAGGTGTCCAGAAAAGATGCAATTTTTTTGGTGTAGTTTAAATTTTATTTTTGAGACGATTATGAGAAACATTAAATTTGGATTTGACCAAAAAAATGAAGTATTTGATTCATACGGGATTGAAGACTTGAAGATGGATATTACATGAAGAAGGATACAGCTTGAGGATTCAAGGATGAAGAATCGATAAATGTCTCGATTATTCTCTTGTAATCTTAGTTTTCTATTCTCTAGGGTGGAACCATAATATTACGGTTATTATTATTTTGCTTGTAGCTTTGCTTGATTGCTTTGCTTGTCTGCATTATAATATGATTTACCATGTATATTGATAACATGTCATATAGAATAGGGAGTGCCGCTCATATTAAAATTGTTCATGCATAATTTTAAAATAAAACCTTGACTTCAAAAGATTGAGTGGGAGAAGGTTTTCGAAGAGAGGACCTAAGGCCTCTATCGTTGGTCCATAGAAAGAACATGGTGGTCCCGACCCCTAGGAAGGGATTTTTATCATGTACTAGATTGGATCTCTGAAAGGATAAGGTATTTTAGTATGATTTATGGTTGCACACCCCTAGGTGGTGATTATAAATCATGGATAAAATATTGAAACGATGGTTATACACTCATGTTAATTTTATTATTAACCTCCCCTAGGAGCTCTGTTAATAAAATTAATGGCCAAAGAAACGATTATTAGTATATGCTGGATCATACGGGTCCTGGATGGCATATATTAATCAGGAGGGGATCCGTGTTCCTGATTGAATTTGGCATGACTCTCCTAGGAGCTTATTAAATTCTGAGTTGGGAATTATCGTTGTAAGGTTATGATATTTTCAAGGTTTTGACACATAAACACATTTGTATGATTTTACATGATTGTGTTATCTTACTAAATTATTATATATGTTTGCTTATGTTTGGTATATGACTGTTTATTGTAGATTGAAAATGTCTAAAAACGCTTTATAATCGATACTTGACAAAAACCAATTAACCGGTGTGTAACGTCCTGAAATTTATTTAATGTTAATGTATTGTAAATGATGAATTAGTGTGCCATAATTAAAGTTTTAACTTTAATTAGAGTATTTGGTTGGATTTTTAGTTTTTGGTTGTTTTGTTAAATTGATGCATTCAAATGATTTCTTATTGATTTAAAATGATGTTTTGAGTTTTAAAACACAACAATTTGTAAAATGTTAAAAATACTCTGTTTTGCAAAACCGTGGGCGGCACATGGTTTTCGCACAGTAAAACCACCCACCGATTTTCTCTATTTATTTCCTTCCTCTCTCTCTCCTCTCATTCTCTCCCGGTTTCACTCTCTCTCTCTTCTCTTTCTTGATCTCTCGGCAGCCTCTCTCTCTCTACATCTCTCTCTCAAATTTTTGAAACCACATTCGAATCCAAGCTTCGGGATAGCAAGGAGGAAGCTCGGGGACGTGATTCGGCAACCGAGAACGCGGATTGAAGCTTCGATTCGAGGTTAGATTCGAAATTTCTAAACTTTTTCTAAAAATTTCAATTTTGCGCATTTTTGAAATCTAGGTTTGTTTAAACTTAGAAAACTGTGGATTTGTGTTAAATGAACTTAGAACAACTAGAATCTAAGCCTAGATTGAAGAAAAACGGATTGGATTCAAGATTTTTCATTTTTCTCCTCTTTTTCTCATTTTTGGATTTTTGAGGATTTTGAGTTTAAATGTTGTTTAAATGAGTCCAAACATGTTTTAGAATGTTTTTCTATCAACTATAATTGTTTTTCATGCCTGGGATTTGAGAAAAACAGGTTGGAAACAAGATTTGGATTTTGGGGATCGAGAAACCCGTGGCTGGGATTTCTGGGTTTTCCCAGTTCGGCAGGCCGAAGTTCATGTTCGGTAGGCCGGAGTGATGATCGGCAGGCCGGTGTTCTTCCGACCGGCAGGCCGAATCTGGGGAAATGTTCGGCAGGCCGAACTTTGCTTCCGGCAGGCCGAACTGTGCAGTTCGGCAGGCCGAAGCAGGGCGTCCGGCAGGCCGACCGAGGCATGGAAAATTTTGTGATTTTACCCGTTTTCACTGTTTTGAACCCTAATTTAAATCCCAACCTTATAGGATGATTTTAATGATACAAATGGCACACTAGGACATCATGAAATGATTTAGTAACATAGAATGTCTCGAACTAGATATTGATCGACTTAGTTTGTATCTAGGATCGTTCGTGGTTCCGTGGAGCTAACGTATAGCGGACCTGGGATTGCGGTGTGGGGCACCGGCACGAGTATTGAGGTAGGACTTTTATCCTATTTCTTTGGTAGCCTAGTTTTGAAATGATTTGGCTTTGAAAATGATTTCTATCAAAATGTTTTCAACGGTTGTTTGAAAATGGTTTTATCGGTTTTATTTTAATATACCATGATTTGAAATGAACTTCATAATAAATGTAATTGACAACACTCGGTAATTGGGTTTTGAATGATAATGATAATAAACACATGGGCATGATGCCATATCAAGATCGGGTCGTGTAGCGATCGACCTTGGGGGCAGGTCCCGAAACCCAGCTGGGCCACTACGGTGGTGATTTCATGGTTTGCCTAGGCAAAAGTAAATTGTGTTTTGATTTGACGAGTGGACCGTTCTGTGACAGAACGGTTCTACTCAAATTATTTATTTAAGTTTCCTTTGAATAACTTCTAATGATGCTATGTTTCTTTGCATTAAACTATTTTATAAAACTTAGTCCTACTGAGCCTTTCGCTCACGTTTTATTGTTTTAAATTTCCCCCATCTAGGTGGTCTTCCATTTAGGTTTGGAGAAGATTCTTCGGATCGAACTCAGGAGCAATAGGAGAGTTTATTTATATTCTGTATTATTAATCAAGGCATGTAAGACTTAACTTTATTTGTACTTGGACTGTAATTGTATTTATGATATTGTCAGAACCATGTGTGTGCACAAGTTGTGGGTTGTGGAACCCATATTCGTGGTTTTTATTTAATTTTTATTACCTGCTTAATTTTTATAAATCCTTTCATAAAATGTGGTGGAAAATCTTCTTAATTTTTATTTAATTTGATTCTCAAACTCTCGATTTTTAATTAAATCCTCTTTTAATTAATCTAAATATTCTGCCACGTCACCTCCCGTAATTCGGGGCGTGACAGAATGGTATCAGAGCTCAAGGTTATGAACCTTGGGAATTGTGCACACATAGGTTTGACAATGAAATACCTCTGACAGTCCAAATTTTGTTTTCAGAAGTGAGAGAATGGCACCTAGACGTCGTTCGACTGCTGACGCTGAGTTCGGAAATGATGAGAGCATGATGAGGTCTATGTTTGCGGCTTTCCGGCAGATGGCAGCCAGGGCTAGACCGGAAGACTCCAGTGTTGGTAGTCGGCATGCTTTCTTTAAGGAATTTCGGCGGGCGTCAATTCTGACTTTTGATGGCAATGGGGATCCGCAGTTAGCAGAGTATTGGTTGGATTTGATCTTGAAGCATCTTGATACCCTTGGTGTGCCTGAGGAGTATCGTGTGGAGTTTGCAGCGTATAAGCTTGAGGGTGGCGCCAACACCTGGTGGAAACAAGCTAAGCGTCTGGAGCGCGGTGGCGATATCGGATGGGACAAGTTCGAGGAGCTGTTCTATGATTGGTATTTTCCGCAGGGATATAGAGACCAGAAGGCAGCTGAGTTTTATAGATTGCAGCAGGGTGATATGTCAGTTCGGGAGTATGAGGCAAAGTTTAACGAGTTGGCTAGATTTGCTCCATCAGCTGTGGCATCGGAGCGTGAGAAATGCATCAAGTTTCAGGAAGGACTCAAGGCTCCTATTCGGCGGCAGTTGGTTGCTCTACGGTTTAGGAGTTTCAGAGAGCTTGTGTCATCGGCGATCTCCGTGGAGAATGATTACGTGCAGTATTGTGAGGACCGAGCCAAGGCTTCAGGAGGACCGCAGAGGAGTGGCAGGAAGAGCTCCAGTAGTCGTCCAGCTCCGGGGAAAGGCAAGCAAGGCGGTGCGACCAGTGGCAGTAGCAGTTGGTCTGGCAGCGGGCGCAGCAATCCCTACAGCTTTCATTGTCATTTCTGTCAGCAGCCCGAACACATCAAGAGGAATTGCCCGATCAGGAGTACTCGTCTTGGATCGCAGACCGGGGAGGATGCCAGTCGTTTATCTCAGCCACAGCCTCAAACCCTACCTCCGCCTCTGCAGTACCCGTAGTTGCAGTATCCGCAGTTCTCTCCTCAGCAATTCTCATATCCGGCACGGGGACAGCAGCCGCAGTATTTTCAGCGCAGTGTTCCTCAGTATCGAGCACCGAGTACAGGTAGCGTGCAGTCGTCTCCATCTCAGCAGCATCGGTCGAGTAATCCAGGACCCAGCAATGTCGGTAGAGGAAAAGGAAAGGCGCTAGTGCAGGTTCATGCAATGGCATCTGGAGGGTCAGATTCTCAGACTGGTAACGCGGTTGTCGATGGTATGATTTTGGTTTCCAGATCTTTAGCTCGCGTTTTATTTGATACCGGTGCCTCTCATTCTCTCATTTCGAGTTCTTTTGTACATGCCTTGGGATTAGAAGTAGGAGAGTTTAATGAACCCCTAGTCATAACTTCTCCCTTTGGGCAGGTGTGTGTAAATTGTGTGTGTAAATCCTGTAAAATAAAGATTGGGGATGAGATTTTGAAAAGTGATTGATTATACTCCCCATGAGTTCCTATGATGTGATTTTAGGGATGGACTGGTTGTCCAGATATAGTGCAGTCGTGGACTGCCAACTTAGAAAAGTGACCCTAGTGTCTGATAGGGGGACGGTAATCACTTACCAGGGTGGTGGTGATTGGTTAATGAGTGAGCGTCTCATAAAGTTGTGTCTAGGAGGGCGAAGGAATCTAGATTGTTTTGCTTTTCTTGCCAGTCTAGATTGCGAGCCCTATGTTTCGAGTAGTAGTGTAGCGATTCTGGTGGTTGATGAGTTCGAGGATGTTTTCCCCGACGAGTTATCAGGGTTACCACCACATCGGGAGATTGAGTTTGGTATCGAGTTGTTTCCAAGGACATCACCAATTTCTATGGCACCTTATCGGATGGCGCCAGCAGAAATGAAGGAATTAAGGAAGCAACTTCAGGAGCTTGTTGATAAAGGGTATATCCGGAATAGCACATCTCCGTGGGGAGCACCAGTTGTATGCTAAGAGGGAAAAGTGTGAGTTCTGGTTGACTGAGGTCAAGTTTCTGGGTCATGTCATCTCGGAGCATGGTATTTCAGTAGATCCATCCAAGATTGAAGCTATATTGGAGTGGGAACGACCAAGGAATGTAGCGGAGATTCGCAGCTTCTTAGGTCTTGCTGGGTATTACAGGAAATTTGTAAAGGACTTTTCGAAGATTGCAGCTCCGTTGACGAGATTGATCAAGAAAAATGTCAGGTTTGAGTGGGATGAAGATTGTGATGCTTGCTTTTCAGGAATTGAAGAACCGGTTGACTTCAGCTCCAGTGTTGGTTATTCCTAGTAATATTGAGCCGTATGAGGTTTATGTGGATGCTTCAGGGCGTGGACTTGGATGCGTGTTGATGCAGCATGGACGTGTAGTTGCATACGGATCGAGACAGCTACGACCTCATGAGCGGAATTATCCTACTCACGATTTAGAGCTTGCAGCGGTGATCTACGCGCTGAAGATTTGGAGGTGTTATTTGTATGGAGCATCGTTTCAGGTCTTCTCCGATCACAAGAGTTTGAGGCATTTGTTCACTCAGAGGGATCTCAATTTGAGGCAGCGCAGATGGGTGGAGTACATGGAAGATTATGATTTCGCGTTGCAGTATCATCCCGAGAAAGCTAATGTGGTCACGGACGCGCTTAGCAGGAAGTCTTCAGGGATTCTCGCTTGTTTGATTTTTGAGGACTGGAGCAGGGATGCGACAGTGAGTGAGTATCGGCTACTGTATCGTGAAGATGGTGATCGAGTTTCGTTATATCATGTGGAAGTGACTCCAGCTCTTGTTCGGATGGTGAAGCAAAATCAGTGGCAGGATCAGCATTTGTAGGGGATTTGGTCACGGATTCAGAACGGGGAGCAGTTTGAAGAATGGAGCGTGCATGTAGATGGATCGTTGTACTTTTGGGAGCGTCTTGCAGTTCCAGTTATCGCCGAGGTGACGAAAGCCGTTCTAGACGAAGCTCATAGGTCTCAGTTTGCTATTCATCCGGGGAGCACCAAGATGTATCGTGATTTGAAGAGGCAGTATTGGTGGAGAGGCATGAAGAAAGATGTTCGCGAGTACGTGGCCAAGTGTTCGACGTGTCTTCAGGTGAAAGCCGAGCACTAGAAGCCTGCAGTCAGCTTCAGCCGCTTCCTATTCCAGGGTGGAAATGGGAGCATGTGACGATGGATTTCCTCACAGGTTTGCCGAGGACGGAGCAGCGGCATGATGCAGTTTGCGTTGTGGTCGACAGGGTTGACTGAAATCGGCGCATTTCATTCCGTTTAGGTCGACGTGTTCGAGGAAGATTCTCGGGGAGTTGTATATGCAGAACATTGTGAGGTTGCATGGAGTTCCTTTGTCCATCACCTCTGATCGAGACACCACGTTTAATGCTAAGTACTGGAGGAGTTTTCAGGAGGCTTTGGGTACGGATTTGAACTTCAGTACGGCGTTTCATCCTCAGACTGATGGACAGTCTGAGCGGGTTATTCAGGTTCTCGAGGATATGTTGCGTGCTTGTGCGTTGGACTTCGGCGGGAATTGGAAGCAATGTTTGCATTTGGCGGAGTTCGCGTACAACAACAGTTATCAGGCGAGTATCGGTATGGCACCATTTGAGGCATTGTATGGGCGACCGTGTCGGTCACCTGTGTGTTGGGCCGAGCCGGAAGATAGAGTTATTCTTGGGCCGAAAGAGATTCGTGATAGCAACGAGAAAGTCGCGGTGATTCGAGATCGATTGAGGGTAGCTCAGAGTCGGCAGAAGAGCTACGCGGATAGGAGACGTAGACCCTTAGAGTTCGCGGTTGGAGATTTTGTTCTCTTGAGGGTGTCACCTCGTAAGGGAACTATGCGGTTCGGAGTGAGTGGGAAACTCGTGCCGAGGTATATTGGGCCGTTCGAGATCACTCAGTGAGTTGGTGTGGTCGCTTATCGGCTTGATCTTCCACCCAAACTTTCTCATGTGCATGATGTGTTTCATGTGTCGATGCTTAGGAAATGTCCACCTGGGCAGGATAAGATAGTTTCGTTTCGTGATGTACAGGTTCAGGAGGATACGACGTACGAAGAAGTGCCGATTCAGATTATCGACTGGAAAGTGATTAGCTTGCGTCGTCGTGAGATACCATTGGTGAAAGTCATGTGGCAGCATCACAGGGTTGATGAAGCCAGTTGGGAATTAGAGTCAAGTATGCGGGAATTGTATCCGCATTTGTTTTGTTTTTGAAGTGAGTTGTAAATTTTGAGGACGAAATTTCTTTTAGGAGTGGAGAGCTGTAACGTCCAGAAATTTATTTAATGTTAATGTAATGTAAATGATGAATTAGTGTGCCATAATTAAAGTTTTAACTTTAATTAGAGTATTTGGTTGGATTTTGAGTTTTTGGTTGTTTTGTTAAATTGATGCATTCAAATGATTTCTTATTGATTTAAAATGATGTTTTGAGTTTTAAAACACAACAATTTGTAAAATGTTAAAAATACTCTGTTTTGCAAAACCGTGGGCGGCACATGGTTTTTCGCACAGTAAAACCACCCACCGATTTTCTCTATTTATTTCCTTCCTCTCTCTCTCCTCTCATTCTCTCCCGGTTTCACTCTCTTTCTCTTCTCATTCTTGATCTCTCGGCAGCCTCTCTCTCTCTACATCTCTCTCTCAAATTTTTGAAACCACATTCGAATCCAAGCTTCGGGATAGCAAGGAGGAAGCTCGGGGACGTGATTCGGCAACCGAGAACGCAGATTGAAGCCTTCGATTCGAGGTTAGATTCGAAATTTCTAAACTTTTTCTAAAAATTTCAATTTTGTGCATTTTTGAAATCTAGGTTTGTTTAAACTTAGAAACCGTGGATTTGTGTTAAATGAACTTAGAACAACTAGAATCTAAGCCTAGATTGAAGAAAAACGGATTGGATTCAAGATTTTTCATTTTTCTCCTCTTTTTCTCATTTTTGGATTTTTGAGGATTTTGAGTTTAAATGTTGTTTAAATGAGTCCAAACATGTTTTAGAATGTTTTTCTATCAACTATAATTGTTTTTCATGCCTGGGATTTGAGAAAAACAAGTTGGAAACAAGATTTGGATTTTGGGGATCGAGAAACCCGTGGCTGGGATTTCTGGGTTTTTCCAGTTCGGCAGGCCGAAGTTCATGTTCGGCAGGCCGGAGTGATGATCGGCAGGCCGGTGTTCTTCCGACCGGCAGGCCGAATCTGGGGAAATGTTCGGCAGGCCGAACTTTGCTTCCGGCAGGCCAAACTGTGCAGTTCGGCAGGCCGAAGCAGGGCGTCCGGCAGGCCGACCGAGGCATGGAAAATTTTGTGATTTTACCCGTTTTCACTGTTTTGAACCCTGATTTAAATCCCAACCTTATAGGATGATTTTAATGATACAAATGGCACACTAGGACATCATGAAATGATTTAGTAACATAGAATGTCTCGAACTAGATATTGATCGACTTAGTTTGTATCTAGGATCGTTCGTGGTTCCGTGGAGCTAACGTATAGCGGACCGGGATTGCGGTGTGGGGCACCGGCACGAGTATTGAGGTAGGACTTTTATCCTATTTCTTTGGTAGCCTAGTTTTGAAATGATTTGGCTTTGAAAATGATTTCTATCAAAATGTTTTCAACGGTTGTTTGAAAATGGTTTTATCGGTTATATTTTAATATACCGTGATATGAAATGAACTTCATAATAAATGTAATTGACAACACTCGGTAATTGGGTTTTGAATGATAATGATAATAAACACATGGGCATGATGCCATATCAGAGATCGGGTCGTGTAGCGATCGACCTTGGGGGCAGGTCCCGAAACCCAGCTGGGCCACTACGGTGGTGATTTCATGGTTTGCCTAGGCAAAAGTAAATTGTGTTTTGATTTGACGAGTGGACCGTTCTGTGACAGAACGGTTCTACTCAAATTATTTATTTAAGTTTCCTTTGAATAACTTCTAATGATGCTATGTTTCTTTGCATTAAACTATTTCATAAAACTTAGTCCTACTGAGCCTTTCGCTCACTTTTTATTGTTTTAAATTTCCCCCATCTAGGTGGTCTTCCATTTAGGTTTGGAGAAGATTCTTCGGATCGAACTCAGGAGCAATAGGAGAGTTTATTTATATTCTGTATTATTAATCAAGGCATGTAAGACTTAACTTTATTTGTACTTGGACTGTAATTGTATTTATGATATTGTCAGAACCATGTGTGTGCACAAGTTGTGGGTTGTGGAACCCATATTTGCGGTTTTTATTTAATTTTTATTACCTGCTTAATTTTTATAAATCCTTTCATAAAATGTGGTGGAAAATCTTCTTAATTTTTATTTAATTTGATTCTCAAACTCTCGATTTTTAATTAAATCCTCTTTTAATTAATCTAAATATTCTGCCACGTCACCTCCCGTACTTCAGGGCGTGACACGGTGAGAACTATAACGATTAGAAACGGAACCTAGACATCGTCCTATCCTTTGAGAAACTGAAATATGTATTGACAACCCCTTGTCCTCCCGAGCCTACGGGAGACTCAAGTAATGAGCAATTCCAAGCGTACGACCGCTGGAAAGATGCTAATGATCAGGCCCGCTACTATGTTATGGCTAGCATGAACAACGTGCTGCAGGCTCAACATCAGGATTATGAGACTGCGAAGCAGATCTTGGATAATCTTGAGGACATGTTTGGAGGCCAGGCCATAACAAAGCGGCAAGGGGCGCTTTGGAAACTCTTAAACTGGAGACAGAGACCGGGGACATCTGTAAAGGAGCACATGATGTTGGTCATGGGTTACCTCGCTGAGGCTCAAACCAAAGGAGCCGACATCGATGCTGAAACTCAGATGACTATGGTCTTTAAGACTCTGTCTAAGGAATTTATTCTGTTTAGAGCTACTTTTAATTTAAGTAATAGACGGGATATGACCTTGACAAAACTGATGAAATAGTTATAGGAGTTCGAACTGCTAATCAGGGAGTCTCCTGCTGGTGGTGAGGCCAACATGGTAGCTGCTTCTGGTTCCAATCCTAACTCTGGGAATGGAAAGAAGCAACGGGCCAAGAACAGGAAGTCTTCTATTCCTGCTACTACCAAGAGTAAGAAGAAGAAGAAGAAGAACCCAAAGAAGCTTAAGTGCTTCTTCTGTGGTAAGGTCGGGCATATAAAGAAGTATTGCAAGGACTTCCTTTCCAAAGGAGGAAGGTGTGATCTTCTATATTTAGAAACTTGTTTGGTTGAGGAATCCAGTGACATCTGGGTCATAAATTCCGGTGCAACTAATCATGTTTGTGTTTCTCTGCAGGGATTCAAAGAAACGAGAAGTCTACTGTGTGAAGACTTAACGCTTCGGATGGGCGATGGATCCTTGGTCTCAGCGGAAGCAGTGGGAGATGTCCATCTTTACTTTGATAATTATAGGAATTTAATTTTGTGAGATTGTTTTTATGTTACTAAATTTAAGAGGAATTTAATTTCTGTATCTTCTTTATTTAAAGACTCTTACGTGGTATCTTTTAATGAAAAAGTGGTGATTCGTAAAAATAAATCTTTTATCTGTTCTAGATGGATGCAAAATAATCTATATTTATCAAACCTAAGATGGACTTATTGCTTAATGCTGAGATAAGTGATAATAACTCAAAAAGACTTAAAACTTTTCACTCTAATAAGACTTATCTTTGGCATTTGCGCCTTGGGCATATTAACCTGAATAGGATTCAAAGGTTGGTAAGGGATGGACCTTTAAGTCACTTAAAGGTGGAATCTATACCTCAATGTGAGTCTTGTTTGGAGGGTAAAATGACCAAAAGACCATACGGGTCTAAGGGCAATAGGGCCGAAGGGGTTCTAGAACTTGTGCATAGTGATGTTTGCGGATCGATGAACATCCGGGCACGAGGAGTACTTCGTCACTTCTATTGATGATTACTCAAGATATGGGCATGTGTACCTAATGCACCACAAAAGCAAAACTTATGATAAGTTCAAGGAGTTTTGTGCTGAAGTAGAAAAGCAATTGGGTAGACGCATAAAGGCACTTAGATCTAATCGAGGTGGGGAATACCTTTCTGATGAGTTCTTGGGACACTTGTTACAGAATGGGATTTTATCCCATTTGACTGCGCTGGGCACGCTGCAGCAGAATGGTGTAGCAGAGAGAAGGAATATGACTTTGTTGGACATGATTAGGTCCATGATGAGTTATTCATCATTGCCTTTATCTGTCACGCCCCGGAGTACGGGAGGTGACGTGGCGGAATATTTAGATTAATTAAAAGAGAATTTAATTAAAAATCGAGTGTTTAAGAATCCAATTAAGTAAGAAATTAAGAAGATTTTCCACCACTTTTGATAAATGAATTTATAAATATTTAGCAAATAATAATAATTGAATAAAAACCGCGAATATGGTTTCCACAACCCACAACTTCTGCACACACATGGAGCTGACAATATCATAAATACAATTACAGTCCAAGTACAAATAAAGTTAAGTCTTACATGCCTTGATTAATAAATACAGAATGTAAATAAATTCTCCTATTGCTCCTGAGTTCGGTCCGAAGAATCTTCTCCAAACCTAAATGGGAAACCACCTAGAAGGGGGGAATTTAAAACAATAAAACGTGAGCGAAAGGCTCAGTAGGACTAGGTTTCATAAAAATAGTGTAACGCAAAGGAACATAGCATTATTAGAAGTTATTCAAAGGAAACTTAGATAAATCAATAAATAAATAAATAAATAATTTGAGTAGAACCGTCCAGACACAGAACAGTCTACTTGTCAAATCAAAACACCAATTTACTCTTACCTAGGCAAACCATGAAATCACCACCGTAGTGGCCCAGCTGGGTTTCGGGACCTGCCCCCAAGGTCGATCGCTACACGACCCGATCTCTGATATGGCATCATGCCTTTGTGTTTATTATCATTATCATTCAAAACCCAATTACCGAGTGTTGTCAATTACATTTATTATGAAATTCATTTCATAATCACGGTATATTAAAATATAACCGATAAAACCATTTTCAAACAACCGTTGAAAACATTTTGATAGAAATCATTTTCAAAGCCAAATCATTTCAAAACCAGGCTACCAAAGAAATAGGATAGAAGTCCTACCTCAATACTCGTGCCGGTACCCCACACCGTAATCCCGGTCCGCTATACGTTAGCTCCACGGAACCACGAACGATCCTAGATACAAACTAAGTCAATCAATATCTAGTTCGAGACATTCTATGTTACTAAATCATTTCATGATGTCCTAGTGTGCCATTTGTATCATTAAAATCATCCTATAAGGTTGGGGTTTAAATCTGGGTTCAAAACAGTGAAAACGGGTAAAAATCACAAAATTTTCCATGCCTCGGTCGGCCTGCCGGACGCCCTGCTTCGGCCTGCCGAACTGCACAGTTCGGCCTGCCGGAAACAAGGTTCGGCCTGCCGAACATTTCCCCATATTCGGCCTGCCGGTCGGAAGAACACCGGCCTGCCGATCATCACTCCGGCCTGCCGAACATGAACTTCGGCCTGCCGAACTGGGAAAACCCAGAAATCCCAGCCACGGGTTTCTCGATCCCCAAAATCCAAATCTTGTTTCTAACCTGTTTTTCTCAAATCCCAGGCATGAAAAATAATCATAGTTGACAGATAAACATTCTAGAACATGTTTGGAATCATTTAAACAACATTTAAACTCAAAATCCTCAAAAATCCAGAAATGAGAAAAAGAGGAGAAAAATGAAAAATCTTGAATTCAATCCGTTTTTCTTCAATCTAAGCTTAGATCCTAGTTGTTGTAAGCTCATTTAACACAAATCCACGGTTTTCTAAGCTAAAACAAACTTAGATTTCAAAAACACACAAAATTGGAAATTTTGTAAAAAGTTTAGAAATTTCGAATCTAACCTCGAATCGAAGCTTCAATCCGCGTTCTCGGTTGCCGAATCACGTCCCCGAGCTTCCTCCTTGCTGTTTCGAAGCTTGGATTCGAATGTGGTTTCAAAAATTTTGAGAGAGAATTTGAGAGAGAGAGAGAGACTCACGGTGAAGGAGAGAAGAGAGAGAGAGAACCGAAGAGTGAGGAGAGAGAGAGGAAGGAAGGAAATAAATAGAGAAAATCGGTGGGCGGTTTTACTGTGCGAAAACCATGTGCCGCCCACGGTTTTGCAAAACGGAGTATTTTTAACATTTTACAAATTGTGGTGTTTTAAAACTCAAAACATCATTTTAAAACAATAAGAAATCCTTTGAATTCATTAATTTAACAAAACAACCAAAAATTCAAAAATCCAACCAAATAGTCTAATAAATGTTAAAACTTTAATTATGGCACACTAATTCATCATTTATATTACACTTAACATTAAATAAATTTCGGGACGTTACAACTCTCCACCCCTAAAAGAAATTTCGTCCTCGAAATTTACAACTCATCTCAAAAACAAAACAAATGCGGATACATCTCCCGCATACTCGACTCTAATTCCCAAGTGGCTTCATCAACCCCGTGATGCTGCCACACGACCTTTACCAACGGTATCTCACGACGACGCAAGCTAATCACTTTCCGGTCGATAATCTGAATCGGCACTTCTTCGTACGTCGTATCCTCCTAAACCTGTACATCGCGAAACGAAACTATCTTATCCTGCCCAGGTGGACATTTCCTAAGCATCGACACATGAAACACATCGTGCACATGAGAAAGTTCGGGCGGAAGATCAAGCCGATAAGCGACCACACCAACACGCTGAGTGATCTCGAACGGCCCAATATACCTCGGCGCGAGCTTCCCACTCACTCCGAACCGCATAGTTCCCTTACGAGGTGACACCCTCAAGAGAACAAAATCTCCAACCGCAAACTCTAAGGGTCTACGTCTCCTATCTGCGTAGCTCTTCTGCCGACTCTGAGCTGCTCTCAACCGATCCCGAATCACCGCGACTTTCTCGTTGCTGTCACGAATCTCATCTGGCCCAAGAATAACTCTATCTTCCGGCTCGGCCCAACACACAGGTGACCGACACGGTCGCCCATACAATGCCTCAAATGGTGCCATACCGATACTCGCCTGATAACTGTTGTTGTACGCGAACTCTGCCAAATGCAAACATTGCTTCCAATTCCCGCCGAAGTCCAACGCACAAGCACGCAACATATCTTCGAGAACCTGAATAACCCGCTCAGACTGCCCATCAGTCTGAGGATGAAATGCCGTACTGAAGTTCAAATCCGTACCCAAAGCCTCCTGAAAACTCCTCCAGTACTTAGCATTAAACCTGGTGTCTCGATCAGAGGGGATGGACAAAGGAACTCCATGCAACCTCACAATGTTCTGCATATACAACTCCCTGAGAATCTTCCTCGAACACGTCGACCTAAATGGAATGAAATGTGCCGATTTTGTCAACCTATCGACCACAACCCAAACTGCATCGTGCCGCTGCTCCGTCCTCGGCAAACCTGTGAGGAAATCCATCGTCACATGCTCCCATTTCCACCCTGGAATAGGAAGCGGCTGAAGCTGACCTGCAGGCTTCTGATGCTCAGCTTTCACCTGAAGACACGTCGAACACTTGGCCACGTACTCGCGAACATCTTTCTTCATGCCTCTCCACCAATACTGCCTCTTCAAATCACGATACATCTTGGTGCTCCCCGGATGAATAGCGAACTGAGACCTATGAGCTTCGTCTAGAACGGCTTTCATCACCTCGGCAATAACTGGAACTGCAAGACGCTCCCGAAAGTACAACGATCCATCTGCATGCACGCTCCATTCTTCAAACTGCTCCCCGTTCTGAATCCGCGACCAAATCCCCTGCAAATGCTGATCCTGCCACTGATTTTGCTTCACCATCCGAACAAGAGCTGGAGTCGCTTCCACATGATATAACGAAACTCGATCACCATCTTCATGATACAGTAGCCGATACTCACTCACTGTCGCATCCCTGCTCCAGTCCTCAAAAATCAAACAAGCGAGAATCCCTGAAGACTTCCTGCTAAGCGCATCCGCGACTACATTAGCCTTCCCGGGATGATACTGCAACGCGAAATCATAATCCTCCATGTACTCTACCCATCTGCGCTGCCTCAAATTGAGATCCCTCTAAGTGAACAAATACCTCAAACTCTTGTGATCGGAGAAGACCTGAAACGATGCTCCATACAAGTAACATCTCCAAATCTTCAGCGCGTAGATCACTGCCGCAAGCTCTAAATCGTGAGTAGGATAATTCCGCTCGTGAGGTCGTAGCTGTCTCGATCCGTACGCAACTACACGACCATGCTGCATCAACACGCATCCAAGTCCACGCCCTGAAGCATCAGCATAAACCTCATACAGCTCATCACTGCTAGGAATAATCAACACTGGAGCTGAAGTCAACCGGTTCTTCAATTCCTGAAAAGCAAGCTCACAATCTTCATTCCACTCAAACCTGACATTTTTCTTGATCAATCTCATCAACGGAGCTGCAATCTTCGAAAAATCCTTTACAAATTTCCTGTAGTATCCAGCAAGACCTAAGAAGCTGCGAATCTCCTCTACATTCCTTGGTTGTTCCCACTCCAATATAGCTTCAATCTTGGACGGATCCACTGAAATACCATGCTCCGAGATGACATGACCCAGAAACTTGACTTCAGTCAACCAGAACTCACATTTTTCCCTCTTAGCATACAACTGGTGCTCCCGCAGAGTCTGAAGCACGATCCGAAGATGCTGCTCATGCTCCTCCCAAGTCTTAGAATACACAAGAACATCATCGATGAACACGATCACAAACTGGTCCAGATACGGCCTAAATATCCTGTTCATCAAATCCATAAAAGCTGCCGGAGCATTTGTCAACCCAAAAGACATGACCAGAAACTCGAAGTGCCCATACCGAGTCCTAAAAGCTGTCTTAGGAATATCCTCTTCCTTGATCCTGAGCTGATGATAACCTGAACGCAAATCAATCTTCGAGAAGTATCGCGAACCTCCCAACTGATCAAATAGCTCATCAATCCTAGGCAAGGGATACTTGTTCTTCACCGTAACACGATTCAGCTGCCGATAATCCACACATAACCTGAGAGTCCCATCGTGCTTCTTAGCGAACAAAAATGGTGCTCCCCACGGAGATGTGCTATTCCGAATATATCCTTTATCAGCAAGCTCCTGAAGTTGCTTCCTCAATTCCTTCATTTCTGCCGGCGCCATCCGATAAGGTGCCATAGAAATCGGTGATGTCCCTGGAAACAACTCGATACCAAACTCAATCTCCCGATGCGGTGGTAACCCTGACAACTCGTCGGGGAAAACATCCTCGAACTCATCAACCACCGAAATCGCTACACTACTACTCGAAACATAGGGCTCGCAATCTAGATTGGCAAGAAAAGCAAAACAATCTAGATTCCTTCGCCCTCCTAAACACGACTTCATGAGACGCTCACTCATTAGCCAATCACCACCACCCTGGTAAGTGATTACCGTCCCCCTATCAGACACTAGGGTCACTTTTCTAAGTTGACAGTCCACAACTGCACTATACCTGGACAACCAGTCCATCCCTAAAATCACATCATAGGAACTCATGGGGAGTATAATCAAATCACTTTTCAAAATCTCATCCCCAATCTTTATTTTACAAGATTTACACACACCCGCCCCAAGGGAGAAGTTATGACTAGGGGTTCCTTAAACTCTTCTACTTCTAATCCCAAGGCATGTACAAAAGAGCTCGAAATGAGAGAATGAGAGGCACCGGTATCAAATAAAACGCGAGCTAAAGATCTGGAAACCAAAATCATACCATCGACAACCGCGTTACCAGTCTGAGAATCTGACCCTCCAGATGCCATTGCATGAACCTGTATTGGCGCTTTTCCTTTTCCTCTACCGACATTACTGGGTCCTACATTACTCGGCTGATGTTGCTGAGATGGAGACGACTGCACACTACCTGTACTCGGTGCTCGATACTGAGGAACACTGCGCTGAAAATACTGCGGCTGCTGCCCCCGCGCCGGATGTGAGAATTGCTGAGGAGAAAACTGCGGATACTGCAACTGCGGGTACTGCAGAGGCGGAGGTTGGGTCTGAGGCTGAGGCTGAGATGAACGACTGGCATCCTCCCTGGCTGCGATCCAAGACGAGCACTCCTGATCGGGCAATTCCTCTTGATGTGTCCGGGCTGCTGACAGAAATGACAATGAAAGCTGTAGGGATTGCTGCGCCCGCTGCCAGACGAACTGCTGCTGCCACTGGTCGCACCGCCTTGCTTGCCTTTCCCTGGAGCTGGACGACTACTAATGCTCTTCCTGCCACTCCTCTGCGGTCCTCCTGAAGCCTTGGCTCGGTCCTCACAATACTGCACGTAATCATTCTCCACGGAGATCGCCGATGACACAAGCTCTCCGAAACTCCTAAGCCGTAGAGCAACCAACTGCCGTCGAATAGGAGCCTTGAGTCCTTCCTGAAACTTGATGCATTTCTCGCGCTCCGATGCCACAGCTGATGGAGCAAACCTAGCCAACTCGTTAAACTTCGCCTCATACTCTCGAACTGATAGATCACCCTGCTGCAATCTATAAAACTCAGCTGCCTTCTGGTCTCTATACCCCTGCGGAAAATACCGATCATAGAACAGCTCCTCGAACTTGTCCCAACCGATATCGCCACCGCGCTCCAGACGCTTAGTTTGTTTCCACCAGGTGTTGGCGCCACCCTCGAGCTTATACGCCGCAAACTCCACACGATACTCCTCAGGCACACCAAGAGTATCTAGATGCTTCAAGATCGAATCCAACCAATACTCTGCTAGCTGCGGATCCCTATTGCCATCAAAAGTCAGAATAGACGCCCGCCGGAATTCCTTAAAGAATGCATGCCGACTACCAACACTGGAGTCTTCCGGTCTAGCCCTGGCTGCCATCTGCCGGAAAGCCGCAAACATAGACCTCATCATGCTCTCATCATTTCCGAACTCAGCGTCAGCAGTCGAACGACGTCTAGGTGCCATTCTCTCACTTCTGAAAACAAAATTTGGACTGTCAGAGGTATTTCATTGTCAAACCTATGTGTGCACAATTCCCAAGGTTCATAACCTTGAGCTCTGATACCATTCTGTCACGCCCCGGAGTACGGGAGGTGACGTGGCAGAATATTTAGATTAATTAAAAGAGAATTTAATTAAAAATCGAGTGTTTAAGAATCCAATTAAGTAAGAAATTAAGAAGATTTTCCACCACATTTGATAAACGAATTTATAAATATTTAGCAAATAATAATAATTGAATAAAAACCGCGAATATGGGTTCCACAACCCACAACTTGTGCACACACATGGATCTGACAATATCACAAATACAATTACAGTCCAAGTACAAATAAAGTTAAGTCTTACATGCCTTGATTAATAAATACAGAATGTAAATAAATTCTCCTATTGCTCCTGAGTTCGGTCCGAAGAATCTTCTCCAAACCTAAATGGGAAACCACCTAGAAGGGGGGAAATTAAAACAATAAAACGTGAGCGAAAGGCTCAGTAGGACTAGGTTTTATAAAAATAGTTTAACGCAAAGGAACATAGCATTATTAGAAGTTATTCAAAGGAAACTTAGATAAATCAATAAATAAATAAATAAATAATTTGAGTAGAACCGTCCTGACACAGAACAGTCTACTCGTCAAATCAAAACACCAATTTACTCTTACCTAGGCAAACCATGAAATCACCACCGTAGTGGCCCAGCTGGGTTTCGGGACCTGCCCCCAAGGTCGATCGCTACACGACCCGATCTCTGATATGGCATCATGCCTTTGTGTTTATTATCATTATCATTCAAAACCCAATTACCGAGTGTTGTCAATTACATTTATTATGAAATTCATTTCATAATCACGGTATATTAAAATATAACCGATAAAACCATTTTCAAACAACCGTTGAAAACATTTTGATAGAAATCATTTTCAAAGCCAAATCATTTCAAAACCAGGCTACCAAAGAAATAGGATAGAAGTCCTACCTCAATACTCGTGCTGGTACCCCACACCGTAATCCCGGTCCGCTATACGTTAGCTCCACGGAACCACGAACGATCCTAGATACAAACTAAGTCAATCATTATGTAGTTCGAGACATTCTATGTTACTAAATCATTTCATGATGTCCTAGTGTGCCATTTGTATCATTAAAATCATCCTATAAGGTTGGGGTTTAAATCTGGGTTCAAAACAGTGAAAACGGGTAAAAATCACAAAATTTTCCATGCCTCGGTCGGCCTGCCGGACGCCCTGCTTCGGCCTGCCGAACTGCACAGTTCGGCCTGCCGGAAACAAGGTTCGGCCTGCCGAACATTTCCCCAGATTTGGCCTGCCGGTCGGAAGAACACCGGCCTGCCGATCATCACTCCGGCCTGCCGAACATGAACTTCGGCCTGCCGAACTGGGAAAACCCAGAAATCCCAGCCACGGGTTTCTCGATCCCCAAAATCCAAATCTTGTTTCTAACCTGTTTTTCTCAAATCCCAGGCATGAAAAATAATCATAGTTGACAGAAAAACATTCTAGAACATGTTTGGAATCATTTAAACAACATTTAAACTCAAAATCCTCAAAAATCCGAAAATGAGAAAAAGAGGAGAAAAATGAAAAATCTTGAATTCAATCCGTTTTTCTTCAATCTAAGCTTAGATCCTAGTTGTTCTAAGCTCATTTAACACAAATCCACAGTTTTCTAAGCTAAAACAAACTTAGATTTCAAAAACACACAAAATTGGAAATTTTGTAAAAAGTTTAGAAATTTCGAATCTAACCTCGAATCGAAGCTTCAATCCGCGTTCTCGGTTGCCGAATCACGTCCCCGAGCTTCCTCCTTGCTGTTCCGAAGCTTGGATTCAAATGTGGTTTCAAAAATTTTGAGAGAGAATTTGAGAGAGAGAGAGAGACTCACGGTGAAGGAGAGAAGAGAGAGAGAGAACCGAAGAGTGAGGAGAGAGAGAGGAAGGAAGGAAATAAATAGAGAAAATCGGTGGGCGGTTTTACTGTGCGAAAACCATGTGCCGCCCACGGTTTTGCAAAACGGAGTATTTTTAACATTTTACAAATTGTGGTGTTTTAAAACTCAAAACATCATTTTAAAACAATAAGAAATCCTTCGAATTCATTAATTTAACAAAACAACCAAAAATTCAAAAATCCAACCAAATAGTCTAATAAATGTTAAAACTTTAATTATGGCACACTAATTCATCATTTATATTACACTTAACATTAAATAAATTTCGGGACGTTACATTATCCTTTTGGGGATATGCACTACAAACCGCATGTTATCTTTTGAACAATATGCCTTCAAAATCGGTCCCTAAAACTCCTCACGAGTTGTGGACAAGACAGAAGACATCCTTAAACCATATTCGCATATGGGGATGTCCGGCTCATGTCCTGTTTAAGGATCCGAATAAGTTGGAACCACGTTCAAAAGTTTGCATGTTTGCAGGATATCCAAAAGGGACTAAAGGGGGTTATTTTTATAACCCAAAGGAAAATAAAGTCGTGGTTTCAACTAATGCAACTTTCCTTGAGGAGAGTTATGTGGACGAATTTAAACCTCGAAGCAAAGTGGTGCTTGAGGAGTTAAGGGGTGATTCGTTCACTACGGAGGTTCCGAACGAAACCTTTTTGATCGGTGTAGAAAAACCAAACAAACCTGAACAACAACCTCAGGGGCTTCGGCGTAGTGGGAGGATCGGGCGTCAACCTGAGAGGTATATGTTCAATGGGGAGGTCTTTTTGGCTGAACCGGATGAACATGACAGGGATCCTTATACTTATGCAGAAGCTATGGAGGATGTTGATTTAAGACTCTAGATAGAGGCCATGAACATAGAGATGAAGTCTATGGAGACTAATCGGGTCTGCGAGCTTGTGGATCTTCCCGAAGGGGTAAAACCCATAGGGTGTAAGTGGATCTACAAGAGGAAAAGAGGAGTGAATGGAAAGGTCGAAACCTTTAAGGCTAGACTAGTAGCTAAGTGTTATACGCAAAAGTCCATCCGGATTCTCTTGTCCATAGCTACTGCTCTCGACTACGAGATTTGGCAGATGGATGTCAAGACGGCTTTTCTGAATGGCTATCTTGATGAGTCCATCTATATGGAACAACCAGACGGGTTCAATGTCGCAGGTCAAGAGGGTAAGGTTTGTAAGCTGCTAAAGTCTATTTATGGACTTAAGCACGCTTTTCGTTCTTGGAACATAAGATTTGATCAAGTGATCAAGACTTATGGGTTCTCACAAAACGTGGATGAACCATGTGTTTACAAACACATTAAGGATGGGAAGGTGGTTTTTCTACTGCTCTATGTAGATGACATTCTGCTAATTGGCAATGACGTTGGGGCGTTGTCATCGGTCAAATTATGGTTGACCAAGCAATTTGACATGAATGACTTAGGTGAGGCTAATTTTGTTCTTGGTATCCAGATCTTTCAGGATATGAAGAACAAAATGGTAGCTTTGTCTTAGGCCGGTTACATAAATAAAATTCTCAGGAGGTTTGCAATGTAGGATTCCAAGAAAGGTGGGCAACCATCTACGTCTGGAATTACTCTTTCTAAGAAAGACTCTCCAAAGTCTTATGAAGAAAGAGAATACATGAAGAAGGTGCCTTAGGCTTCGGTTGTGGATAGTCTCATGTATGCCATGCTTTGCACTCGACTGGATATTAGCTATGCGGTCAGGATTGTAAGTCGATTTCAGGCGGATCCAGGACCTAACCATTGGGTTGCAGTAAAGCATATTTTCAAGTACCTGAGAAGGACTCGAGGGTATATGCTTGTGTATTCGGGTGAGGATTTAACTCCTCTAGGATACACTGATTTGGATTTTCAATCCTATCTGGATTCTAGAAAATCGACTTCGGGGTTTGTGTTTACTCTAGGTGGCGGTGCAATCAGTTGGAGAAGTGTGAAGCAAGATTGCACTTCGGATTCAACGATGGAGGCCGAGTATGTGGCAGCTAGTGATGCTTCGATAGAAGCAGTGTGGCTCCGCAAGTTCCTTGGGGATCATGAGGTAGTTCCTGGTATGGATAAAGCGGTGTCACTGTACTGTGATAACAGTGCGGTGGTAGCTAATGCTAAGGAACCAAGATTTCACAAGAAGAGTAAGCATATTGATCGAAAGTATCATGTGATAAAGGACTTCGTTGAGGGCGGACATGTCATAGTGTGCAAGATTGCGTCAAAGGACAATTTAGCTAATCCATTTACGAAGACACTTACTGGGAGAGTCTTTGAGGCATGTGGAAGGTATGGGGATGCAAAATTTGCTGTATTTACTCACTTACTACAAATGGGAGATTGTTAGACATGTATGCCCTAAGGAGTAAAAATGTAATACATTTTTGGAGACATTTTTATCAATAAAGAATTTATTCTTTTATATATACCAAATCTTGTCCTCTTTACGTTCATATTTGTTGAATGTATGATAAGCAAACAGTAGTCTGAGACTGTCAGTCTAAACCTTAAGAATTGGGCATATGATAGACTGATTATGCGGTAAGACACGATTCTTAAGGTGACGGTCTAAAACACATGATCCGCAATCGAGGGAAAAAAGTTGGGCGCTTTATTCATGAAAAGATTGTTGTGTTGTCTATATCCCTTTTGGGAGATGGTTTGTCTTGACCATCGGAGTTGGACTCCGTGAATAGAAACATTGGCACGTTGTCATAGGTGACGATGTGTTGGATCGGGACATAAAGTGAATTGGTTTGGATTAATAATTCTGTCTTGGCAAATCGATTCACTTTAGACAGCCATTTGTATTATATCTTAATCCTGAGATGAATAGTGGGCCTGTTGTCTCCACTTGTGTCTTTTGATGTACCAATGGGTGACTCCCACATCTCTATAGTGGTATGCATGCCGGTACGTTGGAGGCATGACTCTTGATAGCGTAGACTTGTTATTCATAGATATAGAATCCATAGCTCCTCTTTAGGAGTAATGATATCCTCTTATATGCGTTGTCCTGTAATTAGAAAACTGGAGCGCTCAACCATTTGGATACATGGGTGTAACCGAATGGTATACTATCTTTGGTTGGTAAGTTTTCTAATGGTGAGAAAATGGAACGTAAGATAAAAATAATCGGGAAGGTAAGACAAAACTTGTCCTTAAGCCGATTATGGATGATCATATGGGGATACGATACACTATGATAAGTCATGGAGACTTAGCTACACGAGCTTCGTAATTCTATAAAGTTCGAGAGTGCAGCTCCAAGCTTTTAGTGGAGTAGCGTTGGAGTTGATAATTGTGAAATGTATATCTAGGATATTGGGTTTCATAATTATCATGAGCTTGAACTTTATAGGTCCATTTTGGTTCCCTTTCCTAGCTCACAAAGTCCTGTAACGACACGGCGTGCTTTTCCAATAATTGGTCACTTATGTCGGATTTATCAAATTGGTTTAAAATTTGTAAGAATCAAATAATTCATGTTTGTTTATCGGTTGAATTAATTTTGTAAGAAATTAGTTCAAGATAAACTTGTTGAATAATTGCGATCAGATAATTCTTGTCTGTTTATCGGTTGTTTTAATTTTGGACAAATTAGAACAAGATAAACTTGTAGAATTATTGTGAATTGATTTATTTTCTTAGAGATTATCTTGATAAAGTTTGTTTTGATTAGATAACTTCTCTTTTGGGTTATTTGAATCAAAACTGAGACTTTATCCTTTAGAATCTCGGGTGGAAAATAAAAGATTCGCGGAGATTTTTTCTCGAGAGTTCGGCCTGCCGGATGATGTGTTCGGCCTGCCAATCAGAATGTTCGGCCTGCCGATCAGCAGAGATAAGATTACTCGTTTTCACGCGGATCTTATCAGATATTGATCTGAACTTGATTCTGTTTTGAGTTTTTAAGACCTAATCTGATATGGACTGACCCCAGGACCAATAAGCATAAAAAAGGAGTCAGTCTCATGATTTACTTAGATCGATTTGAGAGATTAAGAGTGATACTCTTCTAATGAGCATTCGAAAACTCCCTGAGAGCTTTTGTTCACAAATCCCGAACACTAGCTTTGGGTTCTCTCTATTGGTTGGAAGGAGAGTCACCGGTGGAAGAGCCGTACGTGTGAGCCCACACTCAATCCAGTTGTGGATAGAGAATAGCAAAGAAGACCAGTTGGTTGAGGCTCTTCTGGAACGTTACTTCTCTACACAGGTTGCAGAGGTTCTTCAGCACACTGAGGTTAGTAAGATCTGTTTAATTTATACATATAACATGTCAAACTTGTGTTTTGAAAATTACTCTGATGAAAAAATTTTTAAAAATTCCGCTACGCACTTTGTTTCCAACAGGATCCATAGAAATACCATGCTCAGAGATGACATGACCCAGAGACTTGACCTCAGTCAACCAAAACTCGCACTTTTCCCTCTTGGCATACAACTGGTGCTCTTGCAGAGTCTGAAGCACGATCCGGAGATGCTGCTCATGCTCCTCCCAAGTCTTAAAATACACTAGAATGTCATCGATGAACACAATCACGAACTGATCCAGATACGGCCTAAATATCCTGTTCATCAAATCCATGAAAAGCTATCAGAGCATTTGTCAACCCAAACGACATAACCAGAAACTCAAAGTGCCCATACCGAGTCCTAAAAGCTGTCTTGGGAATATCCTCTTCCTTAATCCTAAGTTGATGGTACCCTGAATGCAAATCAATCTTTGAGAAGTACCGCGAACCTCCCAACTGATCAAACAACTCGTCTATCCTTGGCAAGGGATACTTATTCTTCACTGTAACACGATTCAACTGCCGATAATCCACACACAACCTGAAAGTCCCATCATGTTTCTTAGCAAACAAAACCGGTGCTCCCCACGGAGATGTGCTATTCTGAATATACCCTTTATCTGCAAGCTCCTAAAGTTGCTTCCTCAATTCTTTCATTTCTATCGGTGCCATCCGATAAGGTGCTATAGAAATAGGTGCTGTCCCTGGAAACAACTCAATACCAAACTCGATTTTCTGATGCGGTGGTAATCCTGGCAACTCATCGGGGAAGACATCCTTGAACTCATCAACCACTGGAATCGCTACACTTCCTCTCAAAGCATAGGGCTCACACTCTAGATTCGCAAGAAAAGCACAACAAACTAGATTTCTTCGCCCTCCTAGACACGACTTCATGAGACGCTCACTCATTAACCAATCACCACCACCCTGGTAAGTGATCATCGTCCCCCTATCAGACACTAGGGTCACTTTTCTAAGTTGGCAGTCTACAATTGCATTATACCTGGACAACCAGTTCATCCCTAGAATTACATCATATGAACTCATGGGGAGTATAATCAAATCACTTTTCAAAATCTCATCCCCAATCTTTATTTTACAAGACTTACATACACAATTCACACACACCTGCCCTAAGGGAGAAGTTATGACCAGGAGTTCATTGAACTCTTCTATCTCTAATCCCAAGGCATGTACAAAGGAACTCGAAATAAGAGAATGAGAGGCACCTGTATCAAATAAAACACGAGCTAAGGATTGAAAAACTAAGATCATACCCTCGACAACAGCGTTACTGGTCTGAGAATCTAAACCTCCAGATGCCATTGCATGAACCTGCACTGGTGCCTTTCCTTTTCCTCTACCAACATTGCTGGGTCCTGGATTATTCTACCGAAATTGCTGAGACAGAGACGACTGCACACTAGCTGCTACTCGACGCTCGATACTGAGGGACGCTATGCTAGAAATGCTGCGGCTGTTGCCCTCGTGCTGGATATGAAAACTGCTAAGGAGAGAACTGAGGATACTGCAACTGCAGATATTGCTGAGGCAGAGGTAGGGTCTGAGGCTGAGACAGACGACTGGCATCTTCTCTGATCTGAGATCTAAGATGGGCACTCCTGATTGGGCAATTCCTCTTGATGTGTCCTGGCTACTGACAAAAATGACAATGGAAGTTGTAGGGATTGTTGCGCCCGCTACCAGATAAACTGCTGCTACCATTGTTCGTGCCACCCTGCTTGCTCTTTCCTAGAGTTGGACGACTACTGGTACTCTTCCTACTGCTCCTCTGCGATCCTCCTAAAGCCTTTGCTCGATCCTCATAATACTGTGCATAATCATTCTCCACTGATATTGCTGACGACACAAGCTCTCCAAAATTCCTATGTCGAAGAGCAACCACCTGTCGCCGAATAGGAGCCTTAAGCCCTTTCTGAAACTTAAAGCACCTCTCGCGTTCCGATGCCACTGCTGATGGAGCAAACCTGGCCAACTCATTAAATCTTACCTCATATTCTCAAACTAACAAATCACCCTGCTGCAACCGGTAGAACTCAGCTGCCTTCTAATCTCTATACCCCTACGAAAAATACCTATCATAGAACAGCTCCTCTAATCTGTCCCAACTAATATCGCGATCGCGTTCCAAACGCTTAGCTTGTTTCCATCAAGTATTAGCACCACCCTCGAGCTTATATGCAGCAAACTCCACACGGTACTCATCAAGCACACCAAGGGTATCCAAATGCTTCACGATCGAGTCTAGCCAATATTCTGCCAACTGCGGATCCCCATTACCATCAAAAGTCAGAATAGACACATGCCAAAATTCCTTAAAATATGTATGCCAATGACCAACATCAGAATCCTCTGGTCTAGTCCTGGCTGCCATCTGCCGGAAGGTCGCAAACATAGACCTCATCATACCCTCATCGTTTTTGAACTCGGCGTCAGCTGTCGAACGACGTCTAGGTGCTATTCTCTCACTTCTAAAAACAAAATTTGGATTGTTAGAGGTATTTCATTGTTATACCTATGTGTGCATGATTCCCAAGGTTCATCACCTTGAGCTTTGATACCATTTTGTCACGCCGCGGAGTACGAGAGGTGACATGGCAGATTATTTAAATTAATTAAAAGGAGAATTTAGTTAAAATCAAGAGTTTAGGGGTTAAGTTAAATAATAAAAATGTGAAAGTTTCAAAACAACATTGTATAAAAGAGTTCATAAACATTAAGCAGGTAAAATCATTAAGCGAATATTAAAAATAATAAAGAACCGCGAGTATGGGTCCCACTGACCCACAACTTATGCACACACATAATACTGACAATATAATAATACAACTACAGTCCGAGTACAAATAGAGTTAAAACATTACATGCCTTAATCAAATAATACAAATAATCTACTGTTAGACATGCATGCTCTAAGGAGTAAAAATGTAATACGTTTTTGGAGACATTTTTATCAATAAAGAATTTATTCATTTATATATACCAAATATTGTCCTCTTTACGTTCATATTTGTTGAATGTATGATAAGCAAACAGTAGTCTGAGACTGTCAGTCTAAACCTTAAGAGTTGGGCATATGATGGGATGATTATGCGGTAGACACGACTCTTAAGGTGATGGTCTAAAATATATGATCCGCAATCGAGGGAATAAAGTTGGGCGCTTTATTCATGTAAAGATTGTTATGTTGTCTATATCCCTTTTGGGAGATGGTTTGTCTTGACCATCGGAGTTGGACTCCGTGAATAGAAACATTGGCACGCTGTCATAGGTGACGATGTGTTGGATCGGGACATAAAGTGAATTGATTTGGATTAATAACTCTGTCTCGACAAATCGATTCACTTTAGACAGTCATTTGTATTGTATCTTAATCTTGAGATGAATAGTGGACTGTTGTCTCGACTTGTGTCTTTTGATGTGCCAAAGGGTGACACCCACATCTCAATAGTGGTATGCATGCCGGTACGTTGGAGGCACGACTCTTGATAGTGTAGACTTGTTATTCATAGATATGGAATCCATAGCTCCTCTTTAGGAGTAATGATATCCTCTTATATGCGTTATCCTGTAATTGGAAAACTAGAGCGCTCAACCATTTGGATACATAGGTGTAACCGAATGGTATACTATCTTTGGATGGTAAGTTTTCTAATGGTGAGACAATGGAACGTAAGATAAAAATAATCGGGAAGGTAAGACAAAACTTATCCTTAAACCGATTATGGATGATCATATGGGGATGCGATACACTATGATATGTCATGAAGACTTAGCTACACGAGCTTCGTAATTCTATAAAGTTTGAGAGTGCAGCTCCAAGCTTTTAGTGGAGTAGCATTGGAGTTGATAATTGTGAAATGTATATCTAGGATATTGGGTTTCATAATTATCATGAGCTTGAACTTTATAGGTCCATTTTGGTCCCCTTTACTAGCTCACAAAGTCCTGTAACGACACGGCGTGCTTTTCCAATAATTGGTGACTTATGTCCGATTTATCAGATTGGTTTAAAATTTGTAAGAATCAAATAATTCATGTCTATTTATCGGTTGAATTAATTTTGTAAGAAATTAGTTCAAGATAAACTTGTTGAATTATTGCAATCAGATAATTCTTGTCCGTTTATCGGTTGTTTTAATTTTGGACAAATTAGAACAAGAAAAACTTGTAGAATTATTGTGAATTGATTTATTTTCTTAGAGATTATCTTGATAAAGTTTGTTTGATTAGATAACTTCTCTATTGGGTTATTTGAATCAAAACTGAGACTTTATCCCTTAGAATCTCTGGTGAAAAATAAAAGATTCATGGAGATTTTTTCTCGGGAGTTTGGCCTGCTAAATGACGTGGTTGGCCTGCCGAACTGGCCTGTTTGGCCTGCCGATCAGAATGTTCTGCCTACCGATCAGCGGGAGATAAGATTACACGTTTTCACGCGGATCTTATCAGATATTGATCCGAATTTGATTCTGTTTCGAGTTTTTGATGACCTAATCTGATACGGACTGACACCAGGACCAATAGCTATAAAAAGGGAGTGAGTCTTACGATTTACTCAGATCAATTTGAGAGATTAAGAGTGATATTCTTCTAGTGAGCATCTGGAAAAACTCTCTGAGAGCTTTTGTTCACAAATCACGAACATTAGCTTTGGGTTCTCTCAATTGGTTGGGAGGAGAGTCACCGGCGGAAGAGCTGTATGTGTGAGTCCACACTCACTCCAGTTGTGGATAGAGAATAGCAAAGAAGACCAGTTGGTTGAGGCTCTTCTGGAACATTACTTCTCTTCACAGGCTGCGGAGGTTCTTCACACAAAGGTTAGTAAGATCTGTCTAATTTATACATATAACATGTCAAACTTGTGTTTTGAAAATTACTCTGATTAAATTTTTTTTAAAATTCTGCTGCGCACTTTGTTTCCAACAATTGGTGTCAGAGCCATGTTTTTTACATAAATTTGCAAGTTTGTGATCATGTTATATGCATAAATTTTGTGATCTTAATCTCTCTTATGCTTGAATTGAATTTGATAGAGAGATGGCACTCTAGGTTTCTATAGAATATATATGTTGTCATGGATTATGTGGTGAATGTTTATTAATTAATTATGGTTGATTAAATCATTGTTTATTTATTTATTAATTAATTAGTACCGGTTATGGTTCCTTAGAGGTTAGAATGTGTATCTAGGTTTTTCATGTACTTAGATGGCAGACTATCATCTCCGTCTAGGAATTGTTATTTAATTTTTAATTTGTAAGAATTTTGTAATTAAATAATTATTCAGAGACGACGGATCTAGAAGATTGATGATGGCGCCTCTAGGTATTTCTTGAGTCTCTAATTTTAAGTTTTTGAATTGTTGAAAATAAAATTAATAAATTGCATTGAAGTTGTATTTTCTGGAACAAGTGATTACTGCTCGGTCGACATGGTAGACAGTCACAGTTCGGCAGGTTAAAGGTCACAGTCTGGCAGGCCGAATAGTGGGGCAGAAATTGAGGTGCTCTGTCGGCAGGCCGAACCTTCATGATCGCCAGGCCGATCACCCAGATCGACCTGCCGACCGAGAGCTGCCAAGTGTCCAAAAAAGGTGCAATTTTTCTGGTGCAGTTTTAATTTTATTTTTGGGATGATTCTAAGAAACATTAAATTTGGATATGACTGGAAATATGAAGTATTCAATTCATACGGGATTGAAGACTTGAAGATAGATATTACATGAAGAAGGATACATCTTGAGGATTCAAGGATGAAGAATCGATAAATGTCTCGATTATTCTCTTGTAATCTTAGTTTTCTATTCTCTCAGGTGGAACCATAATATTACGGTTATTATTATTTTGCTTGTAGCTTTGCTTGATTGCTTTGCTTGTCTGCATTATAAAATGGTTTACCATGTATATTGATAACATGTCATATAGAATAGGGAGTGTCGCTCATATTAAAATTGTTCATGCATAATTTTAAAACAAAACCTTAACTTCAAAAGATTGAGTGGGAGAAGGTTTTCGAAGAGAGGACCTAAGGCCTCTATCGTTGGTCTATAGGAAGAACATGGTGGTCCCGACCCCTAGGAAGGGATTTCTATCATGTACCAGATTAGATCTCTGAAAGGATAAGGTATTTTAGTATGATTTATGGTTGCACACCCCTAGGTGGTGATTATAAATCATGGATAAAATATTAAAACGGTGGTTATACATTCACGTTAATTTTATTATTAACCTCCCCTAGGAGCTCTGTTAATAAAATTAATGGCCAAAGAAACAATTATTAGTATATGCTAGATCATACGGGTACTGGATGGCATATATTAATTAGGAGGGGATTCGTGTTCCTGATTGAATTTGGCATGACGCCCCTAGGAGCTTGTTGAATTCTGAGTTGGGAATTATCGTTGTAAGGTTGTGATATTTTCAAGGTTTTGATACATAAACACATTTGTATGATTTTACATGATTGTGTTATCTTACTAAATTATTATATATGTTTGCTTATGTTTGGTATATGATTCTTTATTGTAGATTGAAAATGTCCAAAAACGCTTTATCATCGATACTTGACAAAAATCAATTAACCGGTGAGAATTATAACGATTGGAAACGGAACCTAGACATCGTCCTATCCTTTGAGAAACTAAAATATGTACTGACAACCCCTTGTCCTCCCGAGCCTACGGGAGACTCAAGTAATGGGCAATTCCAAGCGTATGATCGCTGGAAAGATGCTAATGATCAGGCCCACTGCTATGTTATGGCTAGCATGAACAACGTGCTGCAAGCTCAACATCAGGATTATGAGACTGCGAAGTAGATCTTGGATAATCTTGAGGACATGTTTGGAGGCCAGGCCATAACAAAGCGGCAAGGGGCGCTTCAGAAACTCTTAAACTGTAGACAGAGACCGGGGACATCTATAAAGGAGCACATGATGTTGGTCGTGGGTTACCTCGCTGAGGCTCAAACCAGTGGAGCTGACATCGATGCTGAAACTCAGATGACTATGTTCTTTGAGACTCTGTCTAAGGAATTTATTCTGTTTAGAGCTACTTTTAATTTAAGCAATAGACGGGATATGACCTTGACAGAACTGATGAAACAGTTACAGGAGTTTGAACTGTTGATCAGGGAGTCTCCTGTTGGTGGTGAGGCCAACATGGTAGCTGCTTCTGGTTCCAATCCTAACTCTGGGAATGGAAAGAAGTAACGGGCCAAGAACGGGAAGTCTTCTATTCCTGCTGGTACCAAGAGCAAGAAGAAGAAGAAGAAGAACCCAAAGAAGCTTAAGTGCTTCTTCTGTGGTAAGGTCGGGCATATAAAAAAGCATTGCAAGGACTTCCTTTCTAAGGGAGGTAGGTGTGATCTTCTATATCTAGAAACTTGTTTGGTTGAGGAATCCAGTGACATCTAGGTCATAGATTCTGGTGCAACTAATCATGTTTGTGTTACTCTATAGGGATTCAAAGAAACGAGAAGTCTGCTGTGTGAAGACTTGATGCTTCGGATGGGTGATGGATCCTTGGTCTCAGCAGAAGCAGTGGGAGATGTCCATCTTTACTTTGAAAATTGTAAGAATTTAATTTTGCGAGATTGTTTTTATGTTCCTAAATTTAAAAGGAATTTAATTTATGTATCTTCTTTATTTAAAGACTCCTACATGGTATCTTTTAATGAAAAAGTGGTGATTCGTAAGAATAAATCTTTTATCTGTTCTGGATGGATGCAAAATAATCTATATTTTATCAAACCTAAGATGGACTTATTGCTTAATGCTGAGATAAATGATAATGACTGAAAAAGACTTAAAACTTCTCACTCTAATAAGACTTATCTTTGGAATTTACGCCTTGGCTATATTAACCTGAATAGGATTCAAAGGTTGGTAAGGGATGGACCTTTAAGTAACTTAAAGGTGGAATCTATACCTCAATGTGAATCTTGTTTGGAGGGTAAAATGACCAAAAGACCATACGGGTCTAAGGGCAATAGGGCTGAAGGGGTTCTAGAACTTGTGCATAGTGATGTTTACGGACCAATGAACATCCGGGCACGAGGAGGGTATGAGTATTTCGTCACTTTTATTGACGATTACTCAAGATATGGGTATGTGTACCTGATGCACCACAAAAGTAAAACTTATAATAAGTTCAGGGAGTTTCGGGCTGAAATGGAAAAGCAATTGGGTAGACCCATAAAGGCACTTTGATCTGATCGAGGTGGGGAATACCTTTCTGATGAGTTCTTGGGACACTTGTTAGAGAATGGGATTTTATCCCATTTGACTACGCCGGACACTCCGCAGCAGAATGGTGTAGCGGAGAGAAGGAATAGGAGTTTGTTGGACATGATTAGGTCCATGATGAGTTATTCATCATTGCCTCTATCCTTCTGGGGATATGCACTACAAACCGCGTGTCATCTTTTGAACAATGGGCCTTCAAAATCGGTCCCTAAAACTCCTCACGAGTTGTGGACAAGATGGAAGACATCCTTAAACCATATTCGCATATGGGGATGTCCGGCTCATGTCCTGTTTAAGGATTCAAATAAGTTAGAAGCACGTTAGGAAGTTTGCGTGTTTGTAGGATATCCAAAAGGGACTAAATGAGGTTATTTTTATAACCCAAAGGAAAATAAAGTCGTGGTTTCAACTAATGCAATTTTCCTTGAGGAGAGTTACATGGACGACTTTAAACCTCGAAGCAAAGTGGTGCTTGAGGAGTTTAGGGGTGATTCGTTCACTCCGGAGGTTCCAAATGAAACCATTCCGATCGGTGTAGAAAAACCAAACAAACCTGAACAACAACCTCAGGGGCTTCAGCGTAGTGGGAGGATCAGGCGTCAACCTGAGAGGTATATGTTCAATGGGGAGGTCTTCTTGGCTGAACCGGATGAACATGATAGGGATCCTTATACTTATGCAGAAGCCATGGAGGATGTTGATTCGAGACTCTGGATATAGGCCATGAACATAGAGATGAAGTCTATGGAGACTAATCACGTCTGGGAGCTTTTGGATCTTCCCGAAGGGGTAAAACCCATAGGGTGTAAGTGGATCTACAAGAGAAAAAGAGGAGTGGATGGAAAGATCGAAACCTTTAAGGCTAGACTGGTAGCTAAGGGTTATACGCAAAAGGAAGGAATCGATTATGAGCAAACCTTTTGACATGAAGGACTTAGGTGAGGCTAATTTTGTTCTCGATATCCAGATCTTTCGGGATAGGAAGAATAAATTGATAGCTTTGTCTTAGGCCGGCTACATAGATAAAATTCTGAGAAGGTTTGCAATGCAGGATTCCAAGAAAGGTGGGCAACCATCTTGGTCTAGAATTACTCTTTCTAAGAATGACTCTCCAAAGTCTTATGAAGAAAGAGAATACTAAAGAAGGTGCCTTATGCTTCGGCAGTGGGTAGTCTCATGTATGCCATGCTTTGCACTCGACTGGATATTAGCTACGCGGTCGGGATTGTAAATCGATTTCAGGCGGATCCAGGACCGAACCATTGGGTTTCGGTAAAGCATATTTTCAAGTACCTGAGAAGGTCTCGAGGGTATATGCTTGTGTATTCAGGTGAGGACTTAACTCCTCTAGGATACACTGATTCGGATTTTCAATCCTGTATGGATTCTAGGAAATCGACTCGGGGTTTGTGTTTACTCTGGGTGGCGGTGCCATCTGTTGGAGAAGTGCAAAGCAAGATTGCACTTCACATTCAACGATGGAGGCCGAGTATGTGGCGGATAGTGATGCTTCGAAAGAAGTAGTGTGGCTCCGCAAGTTCCTTGGGGATCTTGAGCTAGTTCCTGGTATGGATAAAGCGGTATCACTGTACTGTGATAACAGTGCGGCAGTAGCTAATGCTAAGCAATGAAGATTTCACAAGAAGAGTAAGCATATTGATCGGAAGTATCATGTGATAAAGGACTTCGTTGAGGGCGGGCATGTCACGGTGTGCAAGATCGCGTCAGAGGACAATTTAGCTGATCCATTTACGAAGACACTTACTAGGAGAGTCTTCAAGAGGCATGTGGAAGCTATGGGGATGCCAAATTTGTTGTATTTACTCACTTAGTGCAAGTGGGAGATTGTTAGACATGTATGCCCTAAGGAGTAAAAATGTAATACGTTTTTGGAGATATGTTTATCAATAAAGAATTTATTCTTTTATATATACCAAATCTTGTCCTCTTTACGTTTATATTTGTTGAATGTATGATAAGCAAACAGTAGTCTGAGACTGTCAGTCTGAACCTTAAGAATTAGGCATATGATGGACTGATTATGCGAAAGACACGATTCTTAAGGTGATGGTCTAAAACATATGATCCGCAATCGAGGGAAAAAATTTGGGCGCTTTATTCATGTAAAGATTGTTATGTTGTCTATATCCGTTTTGGGAGATGGTTTGTCTTGAATTAATTTTGTAAGAAATTAGTTCAAGATCAACTTGTTGAATAATTGCGATCAGATAATTCTTGTATGTTTATCGGTTGTTTTATTTTTGGACAAATTAGAACAAGATAAACTTGTAGAATTATTGTAAATTGATTTATTTTCTTAGAGATTATCTTGATAAAGTTTGTTTTGATCAAATAACTTCTCTATTGGGTTATTTGAATCAAAACTGAGACTTTATCCTTTAGAATCTCAGGGTGAAAAATAAAAGATTCGTAGAGATTTTTTCTATTGAGTTCGGCCTATCGAATGACATGGTCGGCCTGTCGAACTGGCCTGTTCGGCCCTGCCGATTAGAATGTTCGGCCTGCCAATCAGCGAGAGATAAGTTTAGGCGTTTTCACGCGGATCTTATCAGATATTTATCCGAACTTGATTCTGTTTTGAGTTTTTGAGACCTAATTTGATACGGACTGACCCCAGGACCAATAGCTATAAAAAGGGAGTGAGTCTTATGATTTACTCAGATCAATTTGAGAGATTAAGAGTGATACTCTTCTAGTGAGCATCTGGAAAAACTCCCCGAGAGCTTTTGTTCACAAATCACAAACATTAGCTTTGGGTTCTCTCTATTGGTTGGAAGGAGAGTCACCGGTGGAAGAGCTGTACGTGTGAGCCCACACTCACTCCGGTTGTGGATAGAGAATAGCAAAGAAGACCAGTTTGTTGAGGCTCTTCTGGAACGTTACTTCTCTTCACAGGCTGTAGAGGTTCTTCACACAAAGGTTAGTAAGATTTGTCTAATTTATACATATAAAATGTCAAACTTGTGTTTTGGAAATTACTCTGATTAAACATTTTTTAAAATTCCGCTGCGCACTTTGTTTCCAACATCTACAAATCCTCCTGCTGCTCCTAAGTTCTGTCTGTTGAGTCCTCTCCAAACCTAAATGGGAATCCACCTAGAGGGGGGGGGGGGGGGGGGAATTTAAAAACAAACAAAATATGAGCGAAAGGCTCAGTAGGACTATATTTTATTAAATCATTTACTGTAAAGAAAAATCTCATTATTTAGGGAATTATTTAAAAGAAACCTTAAATAAATAAATTTAATAAAACCAGTTCTTACCCAAAACAGTTTATTCGGTCGACCAGAAATACATTATTTTCTTTTCCTAGGCAAAGCACATGAATATCACCACCGTAGTGGCCCAGCTGGGTTTCGGGACCTGCCCCCAAGGTCGATCGCTACTCGACCAGATCTCTGATATGACATCATGCCCTTATATTGATTTCTATTATCATACAAAGTCCATTTACCAGGTATTCTCATTAACATTCATTATGAAGTTCATTGTGAAGTTCACTTCAATTCACAGTTTATAAAAATAACCGATAAAGTCTCATTTTTCAATCAATCGATGAAAACATTTTTTTTATAGAAACCCTTTTCAAAGCCAAATCATTTTTGAAACTAGGTTACCAAAGATAGGGTAGAAGTCCTACCTCGATACGCGTACCGGTGCCCCACACCATAATTCTGGTCCATTATACGTTAACTCCGCGGAACCACGAACGATCCTAGATACACACTAAGTCGATCAATATCTAGTTTGAGACATTCTATATTACTAAACAATTTCATGATATCCTAGTGTGCCATTTGTATCTTTAAAATCATTTTACAAGGTTGAAATTTCAATCGGGTTTCAAAACAGTGAAAACGGGTGAAAAATCACAAAATTTCCCATGCCCGGCCGGCCTGCCAAACGCCCTGCTTTGGCGCCGAACTATGTAGTTTAGCCAGTCGGAAACCAGGTCCAGTCGGCCGGACATTTGCTAGGTTTGGCCTACTGAACAGATGAGTCCAGCTTGCCGATCCTTTGAATCCGGCCTGCCGAACTAGAAAAACCCAAAAATCCTAGCCACGGGTTTTCATTCTCCCAAAATTCAAATCTTGATTTTAACCTGTTTTTCTCAAATCTCAGGCATGGAAAACATTCATAGATGATAGAACAACATAATAGAACACTTTTGAACTCAATTAAATAAGATTTAAACACAAAAATCTCAAAAATCCAAAAATAGGAGAAAATGAGGAAAAATGAAAAATCTTGAATCTAATCCGTTTTTCGTCAAACCAAGCTTAGATTCTAGGTGTTCTAAGTTCCTTTAACTCAAATCGAGGGTTTTCTAAGCTTAAACAAACTTAGATTTCAAAAATGCATGAAAATTGAAAATTTTGAAAAAGTTTAGAAATTTCAAAACTAACCTTGAATCAAAGCTTCAATCCGCGTTCTTGGTTGCCAAATCTCATCCCCGAGCTTCCCTACTCGCTAACTCGAAGCTTGGATTCGAATTTTGTTTCAAAAATTTGAGTGAAATTGAGAGAGAAGAGGAGAGACCGAGAGGGAGAGTGAGAGATCACACGAGAGAGAGAGAGAGAGATCAGGGAGAGTGAGAGGAAGAGAGTGAGAGAGGGAATAAATAGAGAGAAATGGTGGGCAGTTTTATTGTGCGAAAACCATGTGCCGCCCACGGTTTTGTAAAACGGAATATTTTTAACATTTTACAAACTGGTGTATTTTAAAACTCAAAACAACATTTTAAAGCAATAAGAAATCATTAGAATTTATTAAATTAACAAAACAACCTAAAATTCAAAATTTTACCAAATGATTAAATTAATGTTGAAACATTAATTGTGGCACACTAATTCATCATTTTACATTACAATAACATTAAATAAATTTCGGGGCGTTACATGAAAGTTTACGGCAACGTAAATGTAAATATATATATATATATATTAATTAAAAAAAAGGAAAGGAAGTTTAACGTGTACGGAAACATAAACGTAAATATATATATATATATATATTAATTAAAAAAAAGGAAAGGAAACGAAAGGGGAAAGTAAAAGGTCACTATCATGCAAAATATATACTTTCTCTATATATGTGATATGGTGGTTATTTTAAATGAGAAATCAATTGAAAAATTACTAATGGCTCATATATAAAAAGGGAGAGATAACAGTTATCTCAAGAAGTTCTTTCATTCACGTAACTTTTGCAGAATACTCAGAGAGAAAAACTAAGAGTTCTTCTCTGAAAAAAAAAAGTCTGTTATCTCATGTGTTGAGTACATAGCAGATTCAGAAAAGTGTGAGGAAAATTTATTCTTGTAGTTTGACGCCCACTCGTCTATCTATTGGTGTGGAGGCTTGGATTAGAAGATCGTGGTGTCAAAGAGGAAAGCTAGGATACCCTGATAGTCTTCAAAAAGGTTTGTAAAATTACCTAAATTTTTCTATAATTAAAATTATATATCTATTCCTGATGAACAAAGTTTTAGAAAATTTTCGTTTGTCAACGATCCGTTCTTTCCGCTGCGTTTCATATTTTAATTCCAAAAAATGGTATGAAAGCGGGTTATAGTATATATAATTTTAATTAAACATGATTTTATTTTGATAATATCATGTATTTGATGCATGTTTGTGGGCACTTTGCATCTTTGTTAATTTTTATTCATGTGATGAATGGTTGTTTAATGAAGGGATTTTTGGTCGTTAATTATATGGTCCTTTTGGATTAGTAATTTTATTTTCAGTTTGATTAGATCAATATGTGTAAACCCATAAAGGGGTATAGGCTTTTTGTAATTTATTATTATTATTATTATTTGTTTTCTCCTCTCCTTCACCTGCTACACGTGGAGCGATGAAGAAAAAGAAGTTCATTGGATCTTTTGGCCTAGTTGAGAACTTTAGGCCTATTAAATTTCAAAGGTAATCCAGCAGATTGTTGCACAATAAACCACCTAATGAAGACTACAAAATTAGAGCAGGGAATTATGTATAAATTACAAGAAGACCCTTGTAATTTTTTTTCCTCTCTTTTTTTTATGGGTTGTAATTTAATTATCCAAAAGGACCCAGTCAAAATTCCATTGTTTATTTTCATGTGATGATTGTGATAACATGATCATGCATGATAACATGTCATCTAAAAAAGTGCCTATTTATAGTCATCGTAACATGACATGCATACACTTACATATATATTTTTTTTTATAAAGGAGTTTATAAAATGATTTAATATGTGTTAGCATTAATTTAATGAGATTAAATTAATTGGGCTAGTTTTATAGAATCTTAATTTATTAATCAACCAAATAATATGAATTAAGATTTAATAGTTAAGACTTGGTAAAATTCACATTAATTCTAAGTTATCTAATTTTAAATTGTTTAATATTCGGTAACTTAGACAATTCATAATAAATTTAGATTCTTAAAAAATCTGGTAATTTATTTAAGTGTAAATAGAATGGGATTCTATTAACACTAATATAATCTAGTAATTAAAAATTGTTTTTATTTACTAGAGTTATGAAACATATGATGTTTTATAAGATAAAACACATCTTTTAAAATAATGAGTAGGAGAAGGTAATATGACAATATAACCTACGGTCTCCACTATTAGCACAACACCGTGAGATTTAGGTGGTGCCTCGCGATGCTTTGATTTCATCCTCCCTACGGAGGGTGTCCATTTAAATCAATATCAAGATTGGCTTCCTTGAGATAGGATTTTATAATGTATTTTAATATTGATCTACCCTACGGCGACAATTTTGAATTAAGTTGTTAAAATCTAAAATAGTGGGTTACACTCAAAAAGACATAATTAAATTGTTAATTATATCTTAACCAAAATAAACGGTTATTAATAAATATAGAAAATATTAGATATTTTGAATATATTTATTAATTGAGAATGCCTCAATTCAATTCGTAAATAATTTGACCTACCCTACGGCGGCACTTTATTTATTAAAATTGAATAATTGTGGAATTAGTAAAATATTTTTTTGTGCATCATGCATCATGTTTACTATTCCAAAACATATATTTATGATGTTTATGCAACCATTTTAATTTATGCTATTTTATTTATTTATTACAGCAACAATGTTTAATCCAATCATCGCTACTTTCTCAAATGAAAAATTAACCAGAGATAATTTTGTCAAGTGGAAGAGTAACATGAACATTGTACTAATTTGCAAAAGTTACAAGTTCGTCCTAACGGAGGAATGTCCTCCAGAGCCTGCTACCAATGCTCCTCATAATGTACGAGAAGCATATGATCGTTGGATCAAGGCGAACAATAAGGCCCGTTGTTTTCTTTTGGCTGGCATGTTTGACGTACCTAGGATGAAGCACGAAAGCATAGAGACCGCTTATGAGATAATGCAGTCTCTGCAAGACATGTTTGGTAAACCTTTTGACAAGGCACACCATGAAGCTGTTAAGGCAGTAATGAATGCCAAAATGAAGGTAGGGATTTCTATCAAGAACATGTTCTCAACATGGTTAACTATCTCCATGACGTTGAGGTCAACGGGGCAGTGATAGATGAAGCCACACATGTGAGGATGATTTTGGAAACCCTCTCCCCTATGTTCCTTCAGTTCAAAAGCAACTATTTCATGAACAAGCTGAAATGTAACATGACTGAGTTGCTTAATGAGCTTCAAACCTTTGAGTCTATTTTGAAAGAAAAGACTAAAGAAGCTGAGGCAAATGTTGCAGAAGCTCAACCCTCCTCTTTTGCTTAAAAGAATAAGAAGAGGAAGGGGACTGAAGGAAGTGGTAAGTCTAAGAATGGAGGGTAACCTAAGAAGAACAAAAGCAACAACAACAAAAAGAGCTTAAACCAAAAGAAGCCTAAAGGAAAATGTTTCCACTGCGGCGTAGTTGGGCATTGGAAGAGAAACTGCAAGATGTATCTTCAGGAGCTCAAAGAAAAGAAGAACAACAGTAAATCAGATTTACTCGTTTTAGAAGCTTGTTTAGTTGAAGATAATACTTCACCTTGGATAATTGATTCAGGGGCAACTAACTATGTTTGTTCTTCTTTGCAGATGCTTAGTTCTTCAAGGGAGCTTGCCGACGGGGAACAAATGATGAGGTGGGAACAAGAGAGGTTGTTTCGGCAAGAGCAGTGGGAGTTGTTAAACTTTATTTTAGAAATAAGTTTTTAATTTTGAACAAATGTTTAATGTTTCTTTTAATAATAATTATGTTAATATTTCTAGAAATGGTTTGAATATTTGTTCTATGCATCTGGAAAATGGGCTTTACACTTTAAGGCCCAATGAAAAATCACTGCTCAATACCAAAATGTTCAAAGTTGAACAACCAAAACCCAAGAAGCAAAAGATTTCTTTTGATAACGAAACATACCTATGGCACCTTAGATTAGGTCATGTTAATCTTGACAGCATTAACAGACTGGTAAAGGAAGGTCCTTTAAAGAGCTAAAAGTTAGTTTTCTGCCAGTTTATGAATCTTGTCTTGAAGGTAAAATGACTAAGAGGCTTTTCTCTACAAAAGGCGAAAGGGCCAAGGAACTACTTGAGCTAATACATTCGGACGTCTGTGGTCCATTGAATGTACAAGCACGTGGTGGTTACAAATATTTTATCACATTTATTGACAATTATTCAAGGTATGGTTACATATACCTAATGCAAAGGAAATCTAAAACTTTTGGAAATTTCAAAGAATTCCAAGCGGAAGCTAAAAAACAATTAGGAAAGACAGTGAAGAGTTTTCAATCTGATTAAGGAGGGGAATACCTTGATACTGAATTCAAGGACTATATGATAGAACATGGTATTCTATCACAACTCACCGCACCTGGAACACCACAACAAAATAGTGTTGCAGAGAGAAGAAATCAGACGTTGCTAGATATGGTGAGATCCATGCTCAGCTACTCATCATTACCCACTTTGTTTTGGGGATATGCACTACAAACTACAATATATCTTCTAAACATAGTTCCATCTAAGTGTATTTCAAAAACACCTTTAGAGTTATGGAATGGTCACAAACCTAGTATCGACATATCTGTATACGGGGGTGTCCAACACATGTGCTGAAAGGAAATACCGGGAAACTGGAACCATGTTTTGAAGTATGCTTATTTGTGGGATACCCAAAGGGAACGAGGGGAGGTTTGTTTTATAGTCCATAGGAAAAGAAAGTACTTGTATCGACAAATGCCACTTTTCTTGAGAATGATTATATGACAAACTATAAATCTCGTAGCAAAGTTATACTTGAAGAGTTACTTTCTGATTAGATCAGACCACAACCGACAACTGTTGTCGAAGAACAAAATGAGGAGACCACATCTCCCGATCAGAATGTCATACCACCTCGACATAGTGGGAGGGTTGTGAGACCACCTGTTCGCTGCAGGGAACTGGGAGAAGCAAATGTTGCTATCTCTGATAATGGTGAGGATGATCCATTGACATATCATGATGCAATGGAAGATTCTGAGAAGGAGAAATGGCATGAGGCTATGAACCTTGAAATGGAGTCCATGTACTCTAATTCAGTCTGGGATCTTGTAGACCTACCTGAAGGGATAAAACCCATAGGGTGCAAATGGATTTACAAGAAGAAAAGAGGAGTGGATGAGAAAGTTGAGATTTTCAAAGCTAGGCTTGTGGCAAAGGGATATACCCAAAAGGAGGGAGTTGACTATGAAGAAACTTTCTTGCCTGTAGCTATGCTTAAATCCATTCGAATTCTTTTATCCATTGCTGCTTGTCTTGATTATGAGATATGAAAAATGGATGTCAAAACTGCCTTTTTGAACGGCTATCTTGAGGAAAGCATCTATATGGTGCAACCAGAAGGGTTTATAGTCAAAGGTCAAGAGCAAAAAGTTTGCAAGTTGTAGAGGTCCATCTATGGACTCAAGCAAGCTTCAAGATCTTGGAACTTGAGATTTGATAAAGCGATCAAATCTTATGGTTTTGATCAAAATATTGATGAACCTTGTGTATACAAGTACATCAAAGATAAGAAGGTGGTCTTCTTAGTTCTTTATGTAGATAATATCCTACTCATTAGGAATGATGTGGGCGTATTATCTAATGTAAAGAAATGGCTCGCAACCATTTCCAAATGGAAGATTTACGAGTGGCAAGTTATGTTCTTGGAATCCAACTCATAAGAGATCGCAAGATCAAACTATTGGCGCTGTCTTAGGCATCGTATATCGATAAGGTGCTTATAAGATTTTCGATGCAAAACTCCAAGAAAGGTAATTTACCTACACGTCATGGAGTTTATCTTTCAAAAAAGCAATGTCCTAAGACACCTCAAGAGGAAGAAAACATGAGACGGGTACCCTATGCATCTGCAGTAGGAAGTCTAATGTATGCCATGTTGTGTACAAGACCTGGCATTTGCTATGCAGTGGGTATAGTTAGTCAGTATCAATCCAACCCAAGATTAGATTATTGGGTAGCGGTTAAACATATTCTCAAGTATCTCAGGAGAACAAGAAACTATATGCTGGTATATTCTAGTGAGAATTTGATTCCCATCGAATATACTTATTTTGATTTTCAATCAAACAAAGACACACGTAAATCTACGTCTGGATCAGTGTTTACTTTTGGTGGTGGAGCCATAGTTTGGAGACGCATCAAACAATCTTGTATTGCTAATTCAACTATGGAAGCTGAATATGTGGCTGTTTATGAAGCAGCTAAAGTAGCTGTTTGGCTTTGTAAGTTCTTAAATGATTTGGAAGTAGTTCCAGGCATGGATAAACCACTCACACTGTATTATGATAACAGTGGTGCAGTGGCAAATTCAAGAGAACCTAGAAGCCACAAAAGAGGAAAGCATATAGAGAGAAAATATCATTTGATCAGAGAGATAGTGCATCGAGGCGATGTAGAAGTCGTGAAGATAGCATCGAAACACAACCTTGCCGACCCTTTCACCAAGACGTTACCTGCAAAGAGCTTCGAGGCACACTTGGAAGGCTTAGGTCTTTGGGACATTTCTCACATGCTTTAGGGCAAGTGGGAGATTGTTAGGTTTGGTGCCCTAAAAGCTGTGACATTGTATATATTGTTAATAAATAAATAAAGTGACATTTATTATTATTTTGGTTGCTTATATGTGTTATGAATACATTTATAAACATCGAGAAAATTCTATGATTATTTATGTCACTATAAATTTAGCATATATGTGTTATATGTTTAGGGATAAAATTTATAGATAACAATCTAAATAGTCCGTAATAATTAATTAAAGTTGGGGATCTTTAATTAAATATTACAAGTATGGTCCAATCTCATTTAAAATGAAATAGTCATTATCTGGGCTATTAATGTAGAGACATTGCATTGGAGGTACTTTATATAATGAGATTATATAGGACTGGACTAGATAAATTATGAATCTCTAATAATCATCCGTTACAAATAGATTATTCAAATTTATCATTATGATGATCATATATTTGACAGTCTTAATCCTGAGTATTTATTAGACTCCTATTTATGACATTATATTTTTTGACTTGTATGGTAAGATTTGCCTAAGCACAGATCAAAACTTAGCATCTTGGAAACATAATGTAATAAATGGCTAGGAATAATATTATATAGATATGGAATCCATTCCTTCCCTATGAAAGTTAGAAACATAGTTCTCTTGAGTGATAATTCAAGGTTTGAACAGTAGTATGCTTGTTCATAATAAGATTATGAATTAACTGTTCATTAGAGGATTATTGGAACTCAAGGATAAAGATGTAATAAGAGAGGTGAACGAAAATTAAACCTAGCTCTTATTATGAACTATTTATGGAGGACTGACTTATATGTAATGATTATATCAATGGACTACTCGCTAATTTTCTTTGAGTAATTTCACTATAATCTCAAGAGTTTAGTTTCAGGTTTTTAGTAGAGTAACCCTAAAACTAATAAAGTTGGCACATTAATTAAAGAGTTTGATTAAATTTCAAATTTATTGGAGCTTGGGATATAAGTCCATAGGTCCTCAATACCACCTCTGTAACACTATATTGGATTTATACATAGAATGAATTATACATATTTAGTTTGAAATTATTGAATTTTGAATTAATTATTTCACACTTGAATTATTAATGTGACATAGAAATATTCTCTGTGACACATTGTGTAATGTGATAAATGTTGTCACATTTAACTGAGCATTAGTTAATTAATTAATTGATTAATTGTAAAATCTATTCTTAAATAAATGTGATTTATTTTTGAATTTAGATTTAGACATATATATATATATATATATGGTTTTGTACCAAATCTTTTTATATATAGGATTTTATAATATATTAATATATATATATATATTAATATAAAAAAGGGTAAGGAAGCTGAACGTTTACGGAAACGTAAACATAAATATATATATATATTAATTAAAAAAAGGAAAGGAAGCTTAACATTTATAGAAACGTAAACGTAAATATATATATATATATATTAATTAAAAAAAAGGAAAGGAAAAGAAAGGGGAAAGTAAAAGGTCACTATCATGCAAAATATATACTTTCTCTATATATGTGATATGGTGGTTATTTTAAATGAGAAATCAATTGAAAAATTACTAATGACTCATATATAAAAAAGGAGAGATAACAGTTATCTCAAGAAGTTCTTTCATTTATGTAACTTTTGCAGAATACTCAGAGAAAAAAACTGAGAGTTCTTCTCTGAAAAAAAAAAGGTCTGCTATCTCATGTGTTGAGTACATAGCAGATTTAGAAAAGTGTAAGGAAAATTCATTCTTGCAGTTTAATGCCCGCTCGTCTTTTCATTGGTGTGGAGGCTTGGATCGGAAGATCGTGGTGTCAAAGAGGAAAGCTAGGATACCCTGATAGTCTTCTAAAAGGTTTGTAAAATTATCTAAAGCTTTCTATAATTAAATTATATATCTATTCCCGATGAACAAAGTTTTTAGAAAATTTTTGTTTGTCAACGATCCGTTCCTTCCGCTGTGTTTCATATTTTAATTCCAACAGTATTACCATTTCTATCTTTAAAACAACCTGTTGCTATCACTGTTCTGTCAAGACATAATTTCCACATTATTTCTTTAACTGTATTTTCTTATAATTAACGTCCTTTAACTGTGATTAAGCTGAAATATTTGTTTCTATTTTTCCAGTCAATAGGTTTGTATATATGTACATGCTCTTTCGTTAAATGAGAAATATAATATCGATCTTTTAAATGGTATTAGAGTAACAAGGTTCCTTGGCCTACAAAACCCTAGCCACGACCTGTTATCTCTCTATAAAATAGATGTTGTCGACGTTGATTGTCTCCCGTCTAAGCCCATCAACGCACCTTAAGCTCCAATGCCAACAACACCGAGCATGGTCACTATAGTACGTCCTTAATGTTTCCTCCTTGAACTTAACCAATAAGGACCACATAACTTCTTCCGACGTCAACAACAGCCAAAAACTGCTACATCAAACCTAGCCGATGTTGACTGCTACTTGTCCTTCGATGATGACAACAACCATATGCCCTTTCTCTCCAAGACCCATTGTTGAGATACGTCCTCTGGCGTCAACGATAGTTGCATGGCCATCGGCTATAGCGGAAGTGTAGGATAGACTTGTAATCCATTGATTGACATGGAATGCCATAAAACAAGAGTGTGAGTAATTTGTTAACTCTAAAGAATACCAAAAAACAAGGTAAGTGGAGAGAAAAGTTATTTTAATTTTATTAATAAAAATAGCAAACTGAAAATAACAACCTAGGTCTAAGCTTTAAATAGAAAACTATAATTCAAAATAGAGAAGAAAAACAACCTGTCTGAATTTTTGAAACTAATAAAAATCCTAAATTTGAAAATACAAGATCCTAAATTTGGAATAAAGAGTTATCGGCTAAAATGGAAACAATTCAAATATTTAAAGATGTTTTAAAATTCGAATATAATAATGAGTGGGAAACTTTTTGTCTTTAGCACTTTGGCAATTCGGTTGACTAGGAAAGGCACAAGCTGGTCGATCGGTCTTCACTCTTTGGCAACGCATGCTACATCAGTCCCACCAGGTAGGAAAAGATTTGTCCTTGAATGTGCAGTGACAGAATCATCTACGAACAGAACCAAACTAGTATTAACTAACCGCCTAAGAGCTGTCCGAAAGTGATGAAATCACTTGCAAACAGAACCAAACTAGTATTAACTAACCACCTAAGAGCTCTCCAAAATGACTAAGAAAGTGAGAATCGTGATCCAAGGCAACAGAAGTTAGAAGCCTGTTAAGGCGATGTACTTATTTGAAAAGAGGTGAGCCACTTGTACTGCATATGTAGAGCGCTTGCAAGAAATAAAATGAGGCATCTTGGAACATCAATCCACCACAACCAAAATGGAGTCATCATGCTTTTTTGCATGCGAGGGAGGTTCAGAACAAAGTGCATACTGATATCCATCCATGGTTGTGCCAGAATGGGGAGCGGCATATAAAGGCCACATGGAGGCATGACCTTTGGAAGTCTGACACGCCCAACAATGCTCTACAAAGCGTTCAACATCCAGTTATAGCATTGGCCAAAAATAAAAATGTCACGCCCCAGAGCATGGGAGGTGACGTGGCGGTTTATTTGAATTAATTAAATAAGAATTTAGTTAAAAATATGAGTTTAGGGGCTAAATTAAATATAAAAAGGTGGAAAATCTAGAACCTTTTTAAACAAGCATTTTCGATAATTTAAACAAATATGTTCATTAAACAAGTAATAAGAAACAACAATTAAATAGGATAAACAAGAATGGGTCCCACAGACCCACATCTTGTGCACACACATAGTTTTGACAATATTCCATTACATACACAGTCCAAATAAAAGAAAATAAATATGTTACATGCCTTGATTTAAAAACTACTTAAACAGTTTATGGATTCTCCTACAGCTCCTGAGTTCTATCGGTTGAGTCCTCTTTGAACCTAAGACGAAATCCACCTAGAGGGGGAAGTTTGAAAACAAGTAAAATGTGAGCGAAAGGGTCAATAGGACTATACTTTAAGAAATCATTTAATAAAAAAAATATCCTTAATCATGAGATTATTTAAAAGAGAACTTGAGTAAATGAATTTAAGTAAAACCGTTCTTACCCAAACAGTTTATTTGGTCAACTAGATAAACATCATCATTTTCTTTTCCTAGGCAAACCATATGAATATCACCACCGTAGTGGCCCAGTTGGGTTTCGGGACCTGCCCCCAAGGTCAATCGCTACACGACCCGATCTCTGATATGGCATCATGCCCTTATGTTCATTTTCATCATCATTCAAAACCCATTTACCAAGTATTATCATTTACATTCATTATAAAGTTCATTATAAAATTCATCTCAATCCACGGTTCACAAAACAACCGATAAAATTCCCTTTTTAATTCATCCTTGAAATTATTTTGATAAAAATTCTTTCCAAGGCCAATTCAACTGAAACTAGGTTACCAAAGAAGGGGTAGTAGTCCTACCTTGATACTCGTGCTAGTATCCCACACCGTAATCCCGGTCTAATAAACGTTAGCTCCGCGGAACCACGAACGATCCTAGATACAGACTAAGCCGATCAGTATCTAGTTTGAGACATTCTATGTTACTAAACCGTTTCATGATGTCCCAGTGTGCCATTTGTGCCTTTTAAATCATTTTATAAAGTTGGGTTTCAATCAGGGTTCAAAACAATGAAAACGGATGAAAATCATAGAATTTTTCCATGCTCAGTCGGCCTGCCGACGCCTGCTTCGCCCGACCGAACTATGCAGTTTGGCTTGCCAGATGGCAAGTTCGGTCGGCCGAACATTTTCTAGGTTTGGTCTACCAGACAGATGAATTTAGCCTACCGATCCTTTGAATCTAGCCTGCCGAACACGAAGTTAATAGAACACTTTTGAACTCAATTAAGCAAGATTTAAACACAAACCCCAAAAATCCAAAAATAGGAGAAAAATGAGGAAAAATGAAAAATCTTGAATCGAATCCGTTTTTCTTCAAACAAAGCTTAGATTCTAGGTGTTCTAAGTTCCTTTAACTCAAATCAAGGGTTTTCTATGCTTAAACAAACTTAGATTTCAAAAATGTTTGAAAAATTGAAAGTTTAAAAAAAGAATTTAGAAATTTCAAAACTAACCTCAAATTTAAGCTTCAATTCACGTTTCTGGTTGTTCAATGGGGCTCCTGAGCTTCCAATCCACCAAAACTCTAAGCTTGAGCTTGATTTGATTCAAAATTTTGAGGAAAAACGAGAGAGGAAGAGAGAGACCAAGAGGGAGAGTGAGAGAGGCGCTCAGGTAGAGAGAGAAAGAGAGTGAGAGAGTGAATCAGAGAGAGGGAGAGGAGAGAGAATAAATAGAGAGAAATAGTGGGCAGTTTTACTGTGCGAAAGTTATGTGCCACCCACGGTTTTGTAAAATAGAATATTTTTGACATTTAACAAATTTTTTTGTTTTAAAAACTCAAAATAACATTTTAAGGAAATAAGAAGTCATTAAAACTATTTTAAACTCAAAATTTAACCAAATGATCAAATTAATCTTAAAACATTAGATATGGCACACTAATTTATCATTTTACATTGTAATATCATTAAATCAATTTCGGGACGTTACAACTCTCCACCCCTAAAAGAAATTTCACCTTCGAAATTTACAAATCAATCTAGAAACAAAACAATGCGGATACGACTCCCGCATACTCGACTCTAGTTCCCAAGTGGCTTCATCAACCCCATGATGCTGCCATGCGACCTTTACCAACGGTATCTCACGACGACGTAAACTGATCACTCTCTGGTAAATGATATGAACTGGCACTTCCTCGTACGTCGTATCTTCCCGAACCTGTACATCGCGAAATGGAACTATCTTACCCTGCTCAGGCGGACACTTCCTGAGCATCGACACATGAAACACATCATGAACATGTGAAAGTTTAGGCAGAAGGTCAAACCGATAAGCGACCACACCAACACGCTGAGTGGTCTCAAACGGTCCAATATATCTCGGTGCAAGCTTTCCACTCACTCTGAACCGCATAAGACCTTTACGAGGCGATACCTTCAGAAGAACAAAATCTCCTATATCAAATTCCAAAGGTTGATGTCTCCAATCCGCATAACACTTTTGTCAACTCTGAGCTGCCCTTAATCTATCTCGAATTATAGTGACCTTCTCATTGCTATCACGGATCTCATCTGGCCCAAGAATAACCCTGTCTTCTAGCTCTGCCCAACACACTGGTGACCTACACTGTCGCCTATACAACGCCTCAAATGGTGCCATACCAATGCTTACTTGATAGCTGTTGTTCTATGCGAATTCTGCCAGATGCAAATACTTCTTCCAATTCTCGCCAAATTCTAACGCACAGGCACGCAACATATCCTCGAGAATCTAAATAACCCGCTCAGACTGCCCATCAGTCTGAGGATGAAACGCCATACTAAAGTTCAAATCCATACCCAAAGCTTCCTGAAAACTCCTCCAGTACCTAGCATTAAACCTGGTGCCTAGATCAGAAGTGATGGACAAAGGAACTCCATGCAATCTCACTATGTTCTGTAGATACAAATCCTCAAGAATCCTCCTCGAACATGTCGACCTGAATGGAATGAAATGCGTTGATTTTGTCAACCTGTCGACCACAACCCAAACTGCATCATGTCGTTGTTCCGTCCTTGGCAAACCTGTGAGAAAATCCATTTTCATATGCTCCCATTTCCACCCTGGAATAGGAAGTGGCTAAAGCTGACCTGCAGGCTTCCGATGCTCGGCTTTCACCTAAAGACACATCGTACACTTGGCCACATACTCACGAACATCTTTCTTCATGCCTCTCCACCAATATTGCCTCTTCAAATCGCGATACATCTTCGTGCTCCCAAGATGGATAGTGAACTAAGACCTATGAGCTTCATCCATAATAGCTTTCGTCACCTCTGCGATAGCTGGAATTGCAAGACGCTCCCAGAAATATAACGATCTGTCTGCATGAACTCTCCATTCTTTAAATAGCTCTCTGGTCTGAATCCGCGTCCGAATCCCTTGCAAATGTTGGTTTGCCACTGATTTTGCTTCACCATCTGAACAAGAGCTAGGGTTGCCTCCATATGATATACCGAAACTCTATCATAGTCTTCATGATATCGTAGTCCATACTCGATCACAGTCGCATCCCTGCTCCAGTCCTTAAGAGCTAAACAAGCGAGAATCCCTGAAGACTTCTTGCTAAGCGCATCCGCGACTACATTAGCTTTTCTGGGATGGTACTGCAACGTAAAATCATAATCCTCCATATAATCCATCCATCTCCGCTGCTTCAAATTAAGATCCCTCTGAGTGAACATATACCTCAAACTCTTATGATCGGGGAAGACTTGAAATGTCGCCCCATATAAATAACATCTCCAAATCTTCAGCACGTGAATCACCACCGTGAGCTCCAAGTCGTGAGTAGGATAATTCCGCTCGTGAGGTCATAGCTATCTCGATCCATATGCAACCACGCGTCCCTGCTGCATGAACATGCATCCAAGTTCGCGCCCTGAAGCATCTGCGTAAACCTGATATGGCTCGTCATAGCTAGGAATAACCCACACTGGGGCTGAAGTCAACCAGTTCTTCAATTCTTGAAAAGCAAGCTCACAATCTTCATCCCACTCAAACCTGACATTTTTCCTGATTAACCTTATCAACAGAGCTGAAATCTTCAAGAAATCCTTTAGAAATTTCCTGTAATAACCAGCAAGACCCAAGAAGCTGTGAATTTCTACTACATTCCTTGGCCGTTCCCATTCCACTATGGCTTCAATCTTGGATGGATCCACAGAAATACCATGCTTGGAGATGACATGACCTAAAAATTTGACCTCAGTAAACCAAAACTTGCACTTTTCTGTCTTGGCATACAACTAGTGCTCCCGCAGAGTCTAAAGCACGATCCGGAGATGCTGCTCATGCTCCTCCCAAGTCTTAAAATACACTAAAATATCATCAATGAACATGATCACGAACTGATCCAGATACAGCCTGAATATCCTATTCATCAAATCCATGAAAGCTGCCGGAGCATTCGTCAATCCAAATGGCAACACCAGAAACTCAAATATCCATACCGGGTCCTGAAAGCTATCTTGGGAATATCTTCCTCCTTAATCCTGAGCTGATCGTACCTTGAGCGCAAATCAATCTTTGAGAAGTACCGCGGACCTCCCAACTGATCAAACAACTCATCGATCCTAGGCAAGGGATACTTATTCTTCACTGTAACACGATTCAACTGCCGATAATCTATACACAACTTGAGAGTCCCATCATGTTTCTTAGCAAACAAAACTGGTGCTCCCCACAAAGATGTGCTATTCCAAATATACCCTTTATCAGCAAGCTCCTGAAGTTGCTTTCTCAATTCTTTCATTTCTGTCGGCGCCATCTGATAAGGTGCTACTGAAATCATTGCTGTCCCCGGAATCAACTCAATACCAAACTCAATTTCACGATGTGGTGGTAATCTTGGCAACTCATCGGGGAAGACATCCTCATGCTCATTAACCACCAGAATCACAACATTTCCTCTAAAGGCATAGGGCTTGCACTCCAGATTCGCAAGAAAAACATGACAAACCAGATTCCTTCGCCCTCCAAGACATGACATCATGAGACACTCACTCATTAACCGATCACCACCACTCTAGTAAGTGATCATCGTCCCCCTATCAGACACTAGGGTCACCTTTCTAAGTTGGCAGTCTACAACTGCATTATACCTGGACAACCAATCCATTCCTAAAATTACATCATATGAACTCATGGGGAGTACAATCACATCACTTTTCAAAATCTCATCCCCAATCAGACACTAGTGTGTGTGAATTGTATATTTTACAAGATTTACATACACAATTCACACACACCCGCCCCAAGGGGGAAGCTATGGCTAGGGGTTCATTAAAATCTTCTATCTCTAATCCCAAGGCATGTACAAAAGAACTCAAAATGTGAGAATGAGTGGCACCTGTATCAAATAAAATGTGAGCTAAGGATTGGGAAACTAAGATCGTACCATCAACTATCGCATTACTAGTCTGAACATCTGAACCTCCTGATGCCATCGCATGAACCAACACTGGTGCCTTTCCTTTCCCTCTACCTACATTACTAGGTCTTAGATTATTTTGCCAATACTGCTGAGACAGAGACGACTACACACAAGCTGCACTCGGAGCTCGATACTAAGGGACGCTACGCTAGAAATGTTACGGCTGCTACCCTTGTGCTGGATATGCCAATTGCTGAGGAGAGAACTGAGGAAACTGCAATTGTGGAAACTATTGAGGCGGAGGTAGGGTTTGAGGCTGAGGCTGACGACTGGCACCTTTTTCAGTCTGAGATCCAAGACAGGCACTCATGATCGGGCAATTCCACTTGATGTATCCTGGCTGCTGACAAAAATGACAATGGAAGCTGTAGGAATTGCTACGCCCGCTACCAGATGAACTGCTACTACCACTGTTTGCGTCACCCTACTTACTCTTTTCCAGAGTTGGACGGCTACTGGTGCTCTTCCTACCACTCCTCTATGGCCATCCTGACGCTTTTGCTCGACCCTCACAATACAACACACTTAAATTCAAGCTCAATTCATGTTTTTGGTTGTTCAATTGAGCTCCTGAGCTTCCAATCCATGAAAACCCAAAGCTTGAGCTTGATTTGATTCAAAATTTTGAGGAAAAACGAGAGAGGAAGAGAGAGACCAAGAGGGAGAGTGAGAGAGGTGCTCGGGGAGAGAGAGAAAGAGAGTGAGAGAGTGAATCAAAGAGAGGGAGAGGAGAGAGAATAAATAGAGAGAAATAGTAGGCGGTTTTACTGTACGAAAACCATGTGCCGCCCACGGTTTTGTAAAACTGAATATTTTTGACATTTAACAAATTGTTTTGTTTTAAAAACTCAAAATAATATTTTAAGGAAATAAGAAGTCATTAAAAATCATTAAAACAACAAAACAATTTTAAACTCAAAATTTAACCAAATGATCAAATTAATCTTAAAACATTAGTTATGGCACACTAATTTATCATTTTACATTGTAATATCATTAAATCAATTTTGGGGCATTACAAAAAAGTGGAGACAAGATGGGGAGTCCTATTGCTGCCAATGTGACCATCTCCATGAGGCATGTGGATGATTTATAGGCATAGATTATAATCGAGAATACAAAGATGAGTTCCCAAGAAAAATTAATCATCTTGCAACAGGTACTTAGGACGACCGCCTCGGCGAATCTCATCAAGAATCCAAGAGAAGAACAAATGGGAAGGATACAACTTTGGAAAAGCAGAGAAACCCAATACAGATTTGTAAAAGGTAGCAAGCAAAGAATGGCAGCGACTAAGCATGCCTGTAACCCGATTAAGAGTACCATATTTGTGCTTGATGACAAAAGTAAACTATTGTAAATAGGCCGTCGAAGAAGCATGATGGGCTGAAATATTGTCTTGGCTACCAAGATGTTCTTAGGCATCATGGTCAGTATAAATCACAAACTCTTTATTTAACAAATAATGATGCCAATGTTTGACAACTTGGACCATCGTATAGAACTCCGCATCATAAGTGCTACAACGAGCTCACAAGCCGAATATTTTTCACAAAAGTAGGCAACGTATTGCCCTTGTTAACTATGAATGACTCCAATACCAGCTTTGAAGGCATCACAATGCAACTCAAAAATAAGAGAAAATATGGTAGAATTAGAATCGGCGTAGTGGTAAGCTTATGTTTAATGAGATCAAAAGCTTTATTAGTGTCTAAAGTCCACAAAAATTTGCCGTCCCAATGACAATTCGTGATCGGCACCATGATTTTATTGAAGTGAAGAATAAAACGTCGATAAAAAGAAGCAATACTTGAGAGCTCGTTACTCAGTCACAGTGCAAAATGTGGGCCATGAAAGGATGGACTTAATTTTGGCTTGATCCATAGCCAGCCCTTCCTTAGATACAATGTAGTCGAGAAACAACACATGATTTGTAACCAAACCTACATTTATTGGGAGTTGTGTAGAATTTGTCTTGTCGCAATGCAAGAAGTACCTCCCAAAGGTGGTGGAGATGGACCTTAGCATCAGCACTATAGATAAGTATATCATAAAAATAAACAACAACAAATTTTCCAATAAACAGGTGGAGAGCATGATTTTATCACACACATAAATGTGCTCAAAGGATTGAAACCATCATAGAGTCCCTCATGTGCCTTAAACGTTGTTTTCCACTCATTACCAGGGCACATTTGAATTTGTTGTTAACCGATTTTGAGATCTAATTTAGTGGCACCACTTAACTAATCGAGGAGATTATCAAGGCACGGAATTGGGAAGTGATAGCAAACCGTTATCTTATGAATGTCTCGGTTGTCTACACACATATGCCAAGAGCCATTCTTTTTTAGTATAAGAAAGGCGAAGACTACTCACAGGCTAAGGCTTTCTTGCAAGTAGCCTTTAGCCAACAATTCTTCCACTTGACGATGAAGCTCTTCATATTCACTAGGGCTCATTTAATAATGCAGTTTGTTTGGAAGTATGGTTCTGAGAACAAGATCAATATGGTGTTGAATATCTCCTAACGGAGACAAATCCTCGGGAAGGTTTTCCAAAAAAAATCCAAAAACTCATGGAGAAGAATTTCAATCTCAAAAGGCACATTCTTAAGTGGTGAGGAGATGGGTGGGGACAGGGTAGATGTAACTAAGGCATAGACAATTCCTGCCTTGTACATTGCAGCTTCAAACATGGAATGGGTAAGAAAAATGAAAGTTTAGGAGTGGATTTAAACAGCTTCGATAAGGTGGTCGACTGATAATGGGAAGAGTAGTTGACTGGCATAATGATAGTAAAAAATTCTTGCAGTTTCCCTGACAGGAGGAGAGTGATTTTTGTATCTTGAAAGTCAAAGCTATATGTATTGGTTCTTTGGTCATGAATGATGTGTCAATCATACTACCACGGTCGATCCAATAGAATATGACATGCAACCATAGGAGCAACATTACAATAAATTTTGTCTAATAAGTACAGTCCATAGAAAAATAAACTTAGGATCGACGAGAGACTTGAATCTTAGAATCGTGCTTTAACCATGATAGCTTGTAAGACGAGGGGTGGTGTGCTGTGTTCAAACTAAGCATTTTAACAGCAACTTCGGCGATGACATTCTCACAACATCCTAAATCTACAATGAAGCGACAAACTTTTTCATCCATACAAGTGGAATGAAAAAGATTATCTTTGGACTTAAGTAACTATGCTGAATAAAAAGTAACGGTCCAGAATCTCTCGCGACTTCTTCTTCCAAGATATTCTTAACATCTTCCACATCTTCAACATCAGCGGAAAGGTCTGGCTCAACATCTTTGACTCCATCATTGAAAAAACCATGACGCCTGAAATTCAAACAGGTGGTTTGGTGATGACCAGCCTTAGCACACGAGAAGCAACAGAGGGCTACAGGTTGGCCACAACGGGTACTAGTGTAGCAGCAGTCATTTTCTCAGCTGGTGGTTGTGCATCGAAACGTGCAGTGGTTCCCACTTAAGCGGGGGTGGCGGTAGTTGTAGGGTGTGACCAGCAGATGATGGGTTCTAAGGGATGGTGACAGTCTGATTTTGGCACTCAATTGATAAGGCTCGCTGATGGGCTTTTGAAATAGTTACATGATGGAAAAGATTTAACATGTTATGAAATTGAGGCCAATAAGATGTGAAACCAACTGATCATCAATTTTCGTAATCTCGTTGCACGTGAGGAAAAAAATTGGTAGCATATTTGTCCACCGTTTGATTTTCTTATTGCAAATTTTGAAGGCATTGGTACATGGTTCGTATGTAATTGTACGGTAGGAATATACACTTCATGTGTTTCTTCTGTTTCTCCCAAGATTCAATTTTGTTTTTCCCAAAACATGAGCAGGTAACTTGAGTTATTGCGACCATGCTGTGACATGGCCTTGAAAATGAGTAACAATGAGAGAGACCTCTTTATGGTTCGAAACATCCTTAAATTCAAGGATCTCTTCCATGACGCCCAATCAATCCAAGAATTCCTCAGCTTGAAGGCCTCCGTGGATGTAACGTCCCGAAATTTATTTAATATTACTGTAATGTAAATGATGAATTAGTGTGCCATAATTAAAGTTTTAACTTTAATTAGATTATTTGGTTGGATTTTTAGTTTTTGGTTGTTTTGTTAAAATTGATGCGTTCAAAAGATTTCTTATTGATTTAAAATGATGTTTTGAGTTTTAAAACACAACAATTTGTGAAATGTTAAAAATACTCCGTTTTCCAAAACCGTGGGCGGCACATGGTTTTCGCACAGTAAAACCGCCCACCGATTTTCTCTATTTATTTCTCTTTCTTCCCTCTCTCTCCTCACTTCCACGCCAATCTCTCTCTCTCTTCCTCTTGATATCTCTCGGCAGCCTCTCTCTCTCTCAATCTCTCTCTAAAAATTTTGAAACCACATTCGAATCCAAGCTTCGGAACAGCAAGGAGGAAGCTCGGGGACGTGATTCGGCGACCGAGAACGCGGATTGAAGCTTCGGTTCGAGGTTAGATTCGAAATTTCAAAACTTTTTACAAAATTTTTGATTTTGTGTTTTTGAAATCTAAGTTTGTTTTAGCTTAGAAAACCGTGGATTTGTGTTAAATGAGCTTAGAACAACTAGAATCTAAGCCTAGGTTGAAGAAAAACAGATTGGATTCAAGATTTTCATTTTTCTCCTCTTTTTCTCATTTTCGGATTTTTGAGGATTTCGAGTTTAAATGTTGTTTAAATGATTACAAACATGTTCTAGAATGTTTTCTATCAATTATAGTTGTTTTTCATGCCTGGGATTTGAGAAAAACAGGTTAGAAACAAGATTTGGATTTTGGGGATCGAGAAACCCGTGGCTGGGATTTCTGGATCTTCCCAGTTCGGCAGGCCGGAGTGATGATCGGCAGGCTGGTGTTCTTCCGATCGGCAGGCCGGTGTTCTTCCGACCGGCAGGCCGAATCTGGGGAAATGTTCGGCAGGCCGAACCTTGTTTCCGGCAGGCCGAACTGTACAGTTCGGCAGGCCGAAGCAGGGCGTCCGGCAGGCCGACCGGGGCATGGAAAATTTTGTGATTTTTACCTGATTTCACTGTTTTGAACCCTTATTTAAATCCCAACCTTATAAGATGATTTTAATGATACAAATGGCACACTAGGACATCATGAAATGATTTAGTAACATAGAATGTCTCGAACTAGATATTGATTGACTTAGTTTGTATCTAGGATCGTTCGTGGTTCCGTGGAGCTAACGTATAGCGGACCGGGATTACGGTGTGGGGTACCGGCACGAGTACTGAGGTAGGACTTCTATCCTATTTCTTTGGTAGCCTGGTTTTGAAATGATTTGGCTTTGAAAAGGATTTCTATCAAAATGTTTTCAACGGTTGTTTGAAAATGGTTTTATCGGTTATATTTTTATATACCGTGACATGAAATGAATTTCATAATGAATGTAATTGACAACACTCGGTAATTGGGTTTTGAATGATAATGATAATGAACACATGGGCATGATGCCATATCAGAGATCGGGTCGTGATCGACCTTGGGGGCAGGTCCCGAAACCCAGCTGGGCCACTACGGTGGTGATATCATGGTTTGCCTAGGTAAAAGTAAACTGGTGTTTTGATTTGACGAGTAGACTGTTCTGTGTCAGAACGGTTCTACTCAATTTATTTATTTATTTATTCAAGTTCCCTTTTTGTATAACTCCTGATAATGTTATGTTTCTTTGCATTAAATTATTTTATAAAACTTAGTCCTACTGAGCCTTTCGCTCACGTTTTATCTGTTTTTAAATTCCCCCCCCCTTCTAGGTGGTTTCCCATTTAGGTTTGGAGAAGATTCTTCGGACCGAACTCAGGAGCAATAGGAGAATTTATTTGAAATCTGTATTTATTAATCAAGGCATGTAAGACTTAACTTTATTTGTACTTGGACTGTAATTGTATTTGTGATATTGTCAGATCCATGTGTGTGCACAAGTTGTGGGTTGTGGAACCCATATTCGCGGTTTTTATTCAATTATTGTTATTTGTGTAATGATTTTAAATTCTTTATCAAATGTGGTGGAAAAATCTCTTTATTTCTTGCTTAATTGGATTTTTAAACCCTTAATTTTAATTAAATTCTCTTTTAATTAATCTAAATATTCTACCACGTCACCTCCCGTACTCCCGGGCGTGACAGAATGGTATCAGAGCTCAAGGTTATGAACCTTGGGAATTGTGCACACATAGGTTTGACAATGAAATACCTCTGACAGTCCAAATTTTGTTTTCAGAAGTGAGAGAATGGCACCTAGACGTCGTTCGACAGCTGACGTCGAGTTCGGAAATGATGAGGGCCTGATGAGGTCTATGATTGCGGCTTTCCGGCAGATGGCAGCCAGGACTAGACCGGAAGACTCCAGTGTTGGTAGTCGGCATGCTTTCTTTAAGGAATTTCGACGGGCGTCTATTCCGACTTTTGATGGCAATGGGGATCCGCAGTTAGCAGAGTATTGGTTGGATTCGATCTTGAAGCATCTGGATACCCTTGGTGTGCCTGAGGAGTATCGTGTGGAGTTTGCGGCGTATAAGCTCGAGGGTGGCGCTAACACCTGGTGGAAACAAACTAAGCGTCTGGAGCGCGGTGGCGATATCGGTTGGGACAAGTTCGAGGATCTGTTCTATGATCGGTATTTTCCGCAGGGGTATAGAGATCAGAAGGCAGCTGAGTTTTATAGATTGCAGCAGGGTGATATGTCAGTTCGGGAGTATGAGGCGAAGTTTAGCGAGTTGGCTAGGTTTGCTCCATCAGCTGTGGCATCGAAGCGCGAGAAATGCATCAAGTTCCAGGAAGGACTCAAGGCTCCTATTCGGCGGCAGTTGGTTGCTCTACGGCTTAGGAGTTTCGGAGAGCTTGTGTCGTCGGCGATCTCCGTGGAGAATGATTACGTGCAGTATTGTGAGGATCGAGCCAAGGCTTCAGGAGGACCGCAGAGGAGTGGCAGGAAGAGCACCAGTAGTCGTCCAGCTCTGGGGAAAGGCAAGCAAGGCGGTGCGACCAGTGGCAGTAGCAGTTCGTCTGGCAGCGGGCGCAGCAACCCCTACAGCTTTCATTGTCATTTCTGTCAGCAGCCCGGACACATCAAGAGGAATTGCCCGATCAGGAGTGCTCATCTTGGATCGCAGACCGGGGAGGATGCCAGTCGTTCGTCTCAGCCTCAGCCTCAGACCCTACCTCCGCCTCCGCAGTACCCGCAGTTGCAGTATCCGCAGTTTTCTCCTCAGCAATTCTCATATCCGACACGGGGGCAGCAGCCGCAGTATTTTCAGCGCAGTGTTCCTCAGTATAGAGCACCGAGTACAGGTAGTGTGCAGTCGTCTCCATCTCAGCAGCATCGGCCGAGTAATCCGGGACCCAGTAATATCGGTAGAGGAAAAGGGAAAGCGCCAGTGCATGTTCATGCAATGGCATCTGGAGGGTCAGATTCTCAGACTGGTAACGCAGTTGTTGACGGTATGATCTTGGTTTCTAGATCTCTAGCTTGCGTTTTATTTGATACCGGTGCCTCTCATTCTCTCATTTCGAGTTCCTTTGTACATGCCTTGGGATTAGAAGTAGAAGAGTTTAATGAACCCCTAGTTATAACTTCTCCCTTGGGGCGGGTGTATGTAAATTGTATGTGTAAATCATGTAAAATAAAGATTGGGGATGAGATTTTGAAAAGTGATTTGATTGTACTCCCCATGAGTTCCTATGATGTGATCTTAGGGATGGACTGGTTGTCCAGGTATAGTGCAGTTGTGGACTGCCAACTTAGAAAAGTGACCCTAGTGTCTGATAGTGGGACGGTAATCACTTACCAGGGTGGTGGTGATTGGCTAATGAGTGAGCGTCTCATGAAGTCGTGTTTAGGAGGGCGAAGGAATCTAGATTGTTTTGCTTTTCTTGCCAATCTGGATTGCGAGCCCTATGTTTCGAGTAGTAGTGTAGCGATTTCGGTGGTTGGTGAGTTCGAGGATGTCTTCCCCGACGAGTTATCAGGGTTACCACCGCATCGGGAGATTGAGTTCGGTATCGAGTTGTTTCCAGGGACATCACCGATTTCTATGGCACCTTATCGGATGGCGCCGGCAGAAATGAAGGAATTGAGGAAGCAACTTCAGGAGCTTGCTGATAAAGGATATATTCGGAATAGCACATCTCCGTGGGGAGCACCAGTTTTGTTCGCTAAGAAGCACGATGGGACTCTCAGGTTATGTGTGGATTATCGGCAGCTGAATCGTGTTACGGTGAAGAACAAGTATCCTTTGCCTAGGATTGATGAGCTATTTGATCAGTTGGGAGGTTCGCGATACTTCTCGAAGATTGATTTGCGGTCAGGTTATCATCAGCTCAGAATCAAAGAAGAGGACATTCCCAAGACAGCTTTTAGGACTCGGTATGGGCACTTCGAGTTTCTGGTTATGTCTTTCGGGTTGACGAATGCTCCAGCAGCTTTTATGGATTTGATGAACAGGATATTTAGGCTGTATCTGGATCAGTTTGTGATCGTGTTCATCGATGATATTCTTGTGTATTCTGAGACATGGGAGGAGCATGAGCAGCATCTTCGGGTCGTGCTTCAGACTCTGCGGGAGCACCAGTTGTATGCTAAGAGGGAAAAGTGTGAGTTCTGGTTGACTGAGGTCAAGTTTCTGGGTCATGTCATCTCGGAGCATGGTATTTCAGTGGATCCGTCCAAGATTGAAGCTATATTGGAGTGGGAACGACCAAGGAATGTAGCGGAGATTCGCAGCTTCTTAGGTCTTGCTGGATATTACAGGAAATTTGTAAAGGACTTTTCGAAGATTGCAGCTCCGTTGATGAGGTTGATCAGGAAAAACGTCAGGTTTGAGTGGGATGAAGACTGTGAGTCTGCTTTTCAGGAATTGAAGAACCGATTGACTTCAGCTCCAGTGTTGATTATTCCTAGCAGTGATGAGCCGTATGAGGTTTATGCGGATGCTTCAGGGCGCGGACTTGGATGCGTGTTGATGCAGCATGGACGTGTGGTTGCGTACGGATCGAGACAGCTACGAACTCACGAGCGGAATTATCCTACTCACGATTTAGAGCTTGCAGCGGTGATCTACGCGCTGAAGATTTGGAGGTGTTACTTGTATGGAGCATCGTTTCAGGTCTTCTCCGATCATAAGAGTTTGAGGCATTTGTTCACTCAGAGGGATCTCAATCTGAGGCAGCGCAGATGGGTAGAGTACATGGAAGATTATGATTTCGCGTTGCAGTATCATCCCGGAAAAGCTAATGTGGTAGCGGACGCGCTTAGCAGGAAGTCTTCAGGGATTCTCGCTTGTTTGATTTTTGAGGACTGGAGCAGGGATGCGACAGTGAGTGAGTATCGGCTACTGTATCATGACGACGGTGATCGAGTTTTGTTGTATCATGTGGAAGCGACTCCAGCTCTTGTTCGGAGGGTGAAGCAAGGTCAGTGGCAGGATCGACATTTGCAGGGGATTTGGTCGCGGATTCAGAACGGAGAGCAGTTTGAAGAATGGAGCGTGCATGCAGATGGATCGTTGTACTTCCGGGAGCGTCTTGCAGTTCCAGTTATCGCCGAGGTGACGAAAGCCGTTCTAGATGAAGCTCATAGGTCTCAGTTCGCTATTCATCCGGGGAGCACCAAGATGTATCGTGATTTAAAGAGGCACTATTGGTGGAGAGGCATGAAGAAAGATGTTCGCGAGTACGTGGCCAAGTGTTCGACGTGTCTTCAGGTGAAAGCTGAGCATCAGAAGCCTGCAGGTCAACTTCAGCCGCTTCCTATTCCAAGGTGGAAATGGGAGCATGTGACGATGGATTTTCTCACATGTTTGCCGAAGACGGAGCAGCGGCATGATGCAGTTTGGGTTGTAGTCGACAGGTTGACGAAATCGGCGCATTTCATTCCGTTTAGGTCGACGTGCTCTAGGAAGATTCTTGGGGAGTTGTATATGCAGAACATTGTGAGGTTGCATGGAGTTCCTTTGTCCATCACCTCTGATCGAGACACCAGGTTTAATGCTAGGTACTGGAGGACTTTTCAGGAGGCTTTGGGTACGGATTTGAACTTCAGTACAGCGTTTCATCCTCAGACTGATGGGCAGTCTGAGCGGGTTATTCAGGTTCTCGAGGATATGTTGCGTGCTTGTGCGTTGGACTTCGGCGGGAATTGGAAGCAATGTTTGCATTTGGCGGAGTTCGCGTACAACAATAGTTATCAGGCGAGTATCGGTATGGCACCATTTGAGGCATTGTATGGGCGACCGTGTCGGTCACCTGTGTGTTGGGCCGAGCCGGAGGATAGAGTTATTCTTGGGCCAGATGAGATTCGTGACAGCAACGAGAAAGTCGCGGTGATTCGGGATCGGTTGAGAGCAGCTCAGAGTCGGCAGAAGAGCTACGCAGATAGGAGACGTAGACCCTTAGAGTTCGCGGTTGGAGATTTTGTTCTCTTGAGGGTGTCACCTCGTAAGGGAACTATGCGGTTCGGAGTGAGTGGGAAGCTCGCGCCGAGGTATATTGGGCCGTTCGAGATCACTCAGCGTGTTGGTGTGGTCGCTTATCGGCTTGATCTTCCGCCCGAACTTTCTCATGTGCACGATGTGTTTCATGTGTCTATGCTTAGGAAGTGTCCACCTGAGCAGGGTAAGATAGTATCGTTTCGCGATGTACAGGTTCAGGAGGATACGACGTACGAAGAAGTGCCGATTCAGATCATCGATCGAAAAGTGATTAGCTTGCGTCGTCGTGAGATACCGTTGGTAAAGGTCGTGTGGCAGCATCACGGGGTTGATGAAGCCACTTGGGAATTAGAGTCGAGTATGCAGGAATTGTATCCGCATTTGTTTTGCTTTTGAGATGAGTTGTAAATTTCGAGGACGAAATTTCTTTTAGGGGTGGAGAGCTGTAACGTCCCGAAATTTATTTAATATTAATGTAATGTAAATGATGAATTAGTGTGCCATAATTAAAGTTTTAACTTTAATTAGATTATTTGGTTGGATTTTTAGTTTTTGGTTGTTTTGTTAAAATTGATGTGTTCAAAAGATTTCTTATTGATTTAAAATGATGTTTTGAGTTTTAAAACACAACGATTTATAAAATGTTAAAAATACTCCGTTTTGCAAAACCGTGGGCGGCACATGGTTTTCGCACAGTAAAACCGCCCACCGATTTTCTCTATTTATTTCTCTTTCTTCTCTCTCTCTCCTCACTTCCACGCCAATCTCTCTCTCTCTTCCTCTTGATATCTCTCGGCAGCCTCTCTCTCTCTCAATCTCTCTCTAAAAATTTTGAAACCACATTCGAATCCAAGCTTCGGAACAGCAAGGAGGAAGCTCGGGGACGTGATTCGGCGACCGAGAACGCGGATTGAAGCTTCGATTCGAGGTTAGATTCGAAATTTCTAAACTTTTTACAAAATTTTTGATTTTGTGTTTTTGAAATCTAAGTTTGTTTTAGCTTAGAAAACCGTGGATTTGTGTTAAATGAACTTAGAACAACTAGAATCTAAGCCTAGATTGAAGAAAAACGGATTGGATTCAAGATTTTCATTTTTCTCCTCTTTTTCTCATTTTCGGATTTTTGAGGATTTCGAGTTTAAATGTTGTTTAAATGATTACAAACATGTTCTAGAATGTTTTCTATCAATTATAGTTGTTTTTCATGCCTGGGATTTGAGAAAAACAGGTTAGAAACAAGATTTGGATTTTGGGGATCGAGAAACCCGTGGCTGGGATTTCTGGATCTTCCCAGTTCGGCAGGCCGGAGTGATGATCGGCAGGCCGGTGTTCTTCCGACCGGCAGGCCGAATCTGGGGAAATGTTCGGCAGGCCGAACCTTGTTTCCGGCAGGCTGAACTATACAGTTCGGCAGGCCGAAGCAGGGCGTCCGGCAGGCCGACCGAGGCATGGAAAATTTTTGTGATTTTTTACCCGTTTTCACTGTTTTGAACCCAGATTTAAATCCCAACCTTATAAGATGATTTTAATGATACAAATGGCACACTAGGACATCATGAAATGATTTAGTAACATAGAATGTCTCGAACTAGATATTGATTGACTTAGTTTGTATCTAGGATCGTTCGTGGTTCCGTGGAGCTAACGTATAGCGGACCGGGATTACGGTGTGGGGTACCGGCACGAGTACTGAGGTAGGACTTCTATCCTATTTCTTTGGTAGCCTGGTTTTGAAATGATTTGGCTTTGAAAAGGATTTCTATCAAAATGTTTTCAACGGTTGTTTGAAAATGGTTTTATCGGTTATATTTTTATATACCGTGACATGAAATGAATTTCATAATGAATGTAATTGACAACACTCGGTAATTGGGTTTTGAATGATAATGATAATGAACACATGGGCATGATGCCATATCAGAGATCGGGTCGTGATCGACCTTGGGGGCAGGTCCCGAAACCCAGCTGGGCCACTACGGTGGTGATATCATGGTTTGCCTAGGTAAAAGTAAACTGGTGTTTTGATTTGACGAGTAGACTGTTCTGTGTCAGAACGGTTCTACTCAATTTATTTATTTATTTATTCAAGTTCCCTTTTTGTATAACTCCTGATAATGTTATGTTTCTTTGCATTAAATTATTTTATAAAACTTAGTCCTACTGAGCCTTTCGCTCACGTTTTATCTGTTTTTAAATTCCCCCCCCTTCTAGGTGGTTTCCCATTTAGGTTTGGAGAAGATTCTTCGGACCGAACTCAGGAGCAATAGGAGAATTTATTTGAAATCTGTATTTATTAATCAAGGCATGTAAGACTTAACTTTATTTGTACTTGGACTGTAATTGTATTTGTGATATTGTCAGATCCATGTGTGTGCACAAGTTGTGGGTTGTGGAACCCATATTCGCGGTTTTTATTCAATTATTGTTATTTGTTTAATGATTTTAAATTCTTTATCAAATGTGGTGGAAAAATCTCTTTATTTCTTGCTTAATTGGATTTTTAAACCCTTAATTTTAATTAAATTCTCTTTTAATTAATCTAAATATTCCGCCACGTCACCTCCCGTACTCCGGGGCGTGACAGTGGAATTCAAGAATGTCAAATTTGAAACAAGACTACCAACAGTGATCATCATCGGGAGGATTCGCACGGTGAGGAATGGTTGCAAGTGTGGGCCAGCATGGAGGGCCTGGTTGGAGCGGCATAAACTTGTTGTCATCGATGATGTCATTATCGTCTTCTGGCAGAGGGGTCGACTCTGGCCAATGGAGTGGCGATGACTCTAACAGCAGGAAGAACATCATTTAAGATGAGTTTTCGCAATATGGCAACTTGATGGCAAAGTTCGTCCATGCTATCAGTGGGTTTGCAGGCTTCCAGTTGATGTCCTAGAGGCATAATGGCAGATAACAGCAAGGTCTATGATACCAATTAAGGTAGTGGAAGTGTAGGATAGACTTATAATTCGATCCAAACAAAATGCCAGAAAACAAGGGTGCAAGTAATTCATTGGTCCTAAAGAACACCGAAAAACATGCCAAGAAGAGAAAGAAAGTTCTCTAAATTTTATTAATAATAGAAAACTAAAAATAATAATCTAGGTTTGAGACTTAAATAGAAAACTATAATTCAAAATAGAGAAGGAAAACAACCAATCAGAATTTTAAAAACTAATAAAAATCCTAAATTTGAAAATAAAAGATTCTAAATTCAAAATAAAGAGTTATCAATTAAAAAGGAAATAATTCAAATATTTAAAGATGTTTTAGAATTTGCATACAATAATAAGTGGGAAATATTCCGTCTTTAGCACTTCAGCAATCCAGTCGATCGGGAAAGATGCAAGCCAGTCGACCAGCCTTCACTCTTTGGCAACACATGCTACATTAGCTATAACACCTAAGAATCTCACATATGCATTGAGTTAGTAATAGGAATTTTGTATCTTTATGTGTGTGCAATTAATTATAGTTATTTTAGTCTTGACATGATTATAGCTTATTTAATCTAATGATGCTTGACTGTGCTTTTGCAGTGAAGGGCTGGAAATTCTTATAAATGGAATTGATGTGATAATAGTATCAAAGACAACGAGATGAGTTATAGTTTTATTATGAACAATTTTACATTAACAACTTGATTAGTATTATGTTCATTTAAATTCATAAATTTGATTTTTAGTGTATGATTATATATATAGCAAACTATAACACCCTGATGATAAAGTATTTTACTCACGCATTTTTTGATTTCATAAGCTTAAATATTGTGAAAAACCTCAATCTTTTATGTATTTTTATTTTTTAGTGTTATTTTTAGGGAACAAATAAATTGAAGCTCAATAGAAAAATGGCATTAAAATCGGAGTTACAATGCAATTTTTACAAGCAATGAGGCCCTCCCACTCGGCCGCAAGCTATGGGCACCTAATGGGGCACATCAGGAGGCCAACCAGGCTTAGGAGCACTTCATGCGGCTGCATACGTAGTGCACGCCAAGGCCGAGTTTAGCCTTTGGCGTGTCCCATGCACTTGCTAGCAGGCCTATGCTTGGCCGCACGCCCTATGCCCCTTCTCATGCTGATTACCATTCCAACTGCTGATTTTGGCTCAAACTTTGTTCTAATGGCCAAAATTAATGTTGAAATGATGCCTTACCACCTTAAAACCATAGAACTGATTTTTTGAAGGAAGCCTCCATTTTTGGAAGAGGACGCACATATTTCCAAGGGGATTTGAGCTCACTCCAAGGAAGAACATAAAGAAAAAGAAAAGAAAAAAATGTTTCTTTTTTTTCTTTATTTTGTTGTAGTTTAGGATTTTAATTTCTAGTTTTAGAATTAGGTTTTGCTTTCAATAAATCATGAAAGAAGATGCATTTAGAGACCAAGAATCATGGGAGGAGAAGAGGAGGCAAAGCTTGGAGCTTGTGACAATCCAAAATGGGTTTTTCATTCTCACTCTATTCTTTGTAATTTTTGTGACTTGTAAATGATAAACCATTGATTTTGGTTTAGTTGATTTTAGTTATGGAATAATTGTTTTTCTAGAGCTTTGATTTTGTCTTGTTATGAATTGTTGATTTATTTTTAATGCATTTTCATGGTTGATTTGTGTTTTCTCATACTTAATGCTTCTAATTTATTTGGCCAATGGGTTATACGATTTTAGTATGTGGGGTTTGATGCTCGAGAGAGGGGAATTCCGTGTACGGATCATAGGAAAGACATCTTAGGCAATTATAAGATCAAGAGATTTATAGTCCTTTCATAGCAATTAGGAGAATTAGAGCTTAATGAGTGTTTAATATTTGATTCTAGATCGAGATGTTAGAATTGGGTTTTCGGGCACATTCTTCAATTTGATGCTCGTGAGAGGTAGGGGTGAACAACGGCGGTTTGGCAATTTTTGGGCAGGTGCGGTTCGGTTTTTTTAAATGGCGGGTTGGCGATTAATCAACCCACAGACCGCCCATGAAATGGCGGGCTGTTTCGGTTTAGGTGTGGGTGGGTGTGTCGGTTTGGGTCTAACCATGCAAAGTTTAAGCGGCAGAGGAGATAGTTTTAATGTAAATGGTAGAGTCTGTGTGCAGACGTCTGCAGCACATGAACTGGCCCAATCATTTACTTCCTATTTCCCTTATTTCATGAGAACAATGAAAAGTTTCAACGTCAGTGGTTCATATGCCCTGGTGGGTTTTTCCTTCGTTTATTGCCTGCTCTAGTTTTTGAACAGAGCATTTATTAATTTCTACATGTTATGTCAAATTGTTTCACATAACATACCTTATCAATTTTCAATGGCTCATCTTCCAAATTGCAAAGTAAAGATTGTCGTTCAGAATTTGAAGGGAGAAAGCTGGACTGTGAATTCTGTGCCATCTACTAGAGTTCATACAAGTCATACACTCTATGGAGGATGGATGGCCTTTGTTCGTTACAACGATATCAAGATTGGAGACATCTGTAATTTTGAACTCGTGGGCGAGTGTGAATTTCGTGTCCACATTCTTGCAGTTGGAAAAGAAGGGGTAGCTGCCAAAGTGGAAAAGTTTCTTCTAACAGAATAGGTGTTGGGCATGGTGCAACATCACATGAGATTAAGATTTTTTTTTTAAAAGAATTAGGCGGGTGGATTTGGTTTGAACCCGCCCCTTAAAATTTTAAACTGTACCCGCCTGCCAATATATGCAGGCGGGCGGGTTGTTGACATAGACCCCTTTTTACGGGTGGGCCGAGAGCGGGCGCGGGCGGTTGGCTGTTGCGGGGCGGTTTTTGTGAAGCCCTAGTGAGAGGTAATTGGATTAACTAAGAGGTTCTTGACTAATTAATCATGAGCTTCACTTAATAATGAAATCAATGCAGATTGATTATGGTGAAATCGATGTCCTAGTATTTTTAATTAATTGTCTTTGTTATTTTATTTTTGCTTCCATTGTTTTTATTTTTAGTTTAGTTTCTAGTATTCAATCCCCCTTTTTTTGTTTTAGTTTTATTTTTATCTTAATTTCGGCCTTCTGAATAATCATAGAGCCAATCAATTTTGGTAATTAACATAAACTAAATGCAATCCTCATGAGATCAACATCTAGATTCTGGATTACTTTATTACTTATACGACCCATATACTTTCGGATTCGCAACAAATCCCATATCTTAACTAAGCAATTTATTTATCATAAGTTAGCTCAGTCAAATTAGTAGGTGTCAACTAATTTTTTTCTTAAATAAAACCACATTCTCGTTGAAAGCATCATATAGACTTGCAAAATTGTCTAGTTTAAACTATTTACAATATTTACGTCCTAAAATAATATTTTACCTCATCAAGAGGTAACAAAACATTTTCAAACTTCTAGCAAAAAGGTTTTAGTGAACCTACAAAATATTTGAGAAACTGCATATGAACGAACTCCTTTAATTGCCTGTAATTGAAATAACTCCTAGACTTGTGAGTTGTCATTTGCATCACAAGAAATTACATAAGCTAAAGCTCAATAAGTAAAATATGTATCTTCGAATACTCCTAATAGGAAAATTTTTTAATTGTACCCACTTTCATTACTCAAATCAATCTTTTAGGCCCAAGTATGAGATTTAGCTTGCTATCCGATAGGTAGTGAATTTTAAGGAACAAGTTTAGGTGGGTACCCTGTAACACCCAGAAATTTAATTAAGCATGATTAGTGTATAAAATGGTGAATTACTATGCTTTAATGTAATTTAAACTTAATTTAATTATTTTATAGTACATTCAAATCGATCTCACTGTTAATTATTTTTATTTTAAATTTTGGAACAAAAAAATTTGTCAAATTCTAAACAAGTCCCTTTTTTGCTGAAAACTTAGATAACTTGAAGTTTGCTCATGAAAATAGATGCAGCCCATGGTTTTCTCAAACTAGTTGCTCCCTCTATTTATTTCCCTCTCTTTCCCCTCACTTCATTCATCTCTCTCTCTTCTCCCTTTCTTTCTCTTCTTTTCCCTCTTTCTTCCATCACTCTCTTCTCTCTCCCTTTCCTTGATTTCCCAGCCACTTTAGAGGCCAAGAAAGAAGGTTGAAGACCCCTCAAATCAGCTAAAAAACGCCCATTGATGTTAGTTTATTCTCCCTCTCTTTTGAAATTTCAAATTTCAAAGTTTAGTGTCAAAGTTTTCAATCTTTCTTGCATATTGCAATCCAGGTTTCTCTAAGCTTAGAAAACCTTCAATCTAAGTTTGTAGCATCCAGTTTTTCTATTTTTCTTGATTTTCAGATTTATTTGAAAATCTTTGTGAAAACTTGTTGAAATGTGTATAAATAAGTTCTATTATGAGATTTGAGCTCGGGGAAGCCAAGGCTCGAAATCTAGAATTTTTAGATTTCGACAGATTTTAAGGCCGAACTTGAACTTCGGCAGGCTGGATTTATAAGTTCGACAGGCTGAATTCATATCTTCAGCTGCCCAAACTTAAGCGAGTTCGGCAAGCCGAATCCAGATGGTCGGTGGCCAAAAAAAGCTATTCGATAGGCTAGAACAAGAAATTCGACAGGCTGACTGAACTTTAGAAAAATGATTGATTTTCACCGGTTTTTACTATTTAAAGCATAGATAGAGACTTTAACCTTATGACATGATTTCGTGAATATAAATTGCATACTAAGACACCTTGAGTTAGTATAGTATGGTAGAATAATCTAAGTTAGATGTTGATGGGTTTAGTTCATATATAAGGTTGTTTGTGGTTCTGTAGAGCTAGTGTATAGTGGGTCGAGACTGCAGTGTTTGTACTCTTGTATGGGATAACGGGGTAGGACTCTAATCCCTCTTCTTTGTTAGCCAGGATTTTAAAAAGGTTTTGCCACAAAATGTTTTCCTTGAAAATGTTTTAAAGGAATTTATTGATTATTTCCATGACTGTTGAATAACGAAATGACCATAATGAGCAGAATAATGAATGCAAATGAGAATACTCAGTAAGTTGAGACTTAAATAATGATATAATACTGGACATGTCATATGTACCGTTCGGAATGATATACCTATAGGCATGACACCATACTCAGAGATCAGGTCGTACGAAAAGTGACCTTAGGGACAGGTCCTAAAACTTAGTTACGCCACTACGGTGGTGATACTATTGGTTTGCCCAAGATAAAATACGATGACTATTTTCGGATGAATAATTGAACTAAATGGTAAGAATGAATCTAATAAACTTTAATTATTGTGTTTTATAATTCTTTTGCCATGGTTGATTCTTATATTCATATTAAATATTTTTCAAAGCTCGCCTTCTACTCACAGTTTTATTTGTTTTAAAATTTCCCCCTGCTAGCTCACAACATCCTGTAATGATACAGCGTGCTTTTCCAATAATTGATGACTTATGTCGGATTTATCAGATTGGTTAAAATTTGGAAGAATCAGATAATTCATGTCTGTTTATTGGTTGAATTAATTTTGTGATAAAATTGATTCAAGATAAACTTGTTGAATTATTGGGATTAGATAATTCATGTATGTTTATCGGTTGATTTAATTTTAGATAAATTAGATCAAGATAAACTTGTAGAATTATTGGGAATTGATTTATTTTCTCAGAGATTATCTAGATAAAGTTATTTTGATCATATAACTTATCTATTGGGTTATTTGAATCTCGGGTGAAAAATAAAAGATTTACGAGATTTTTATTCGGCATTCGGCCTATCGATGGGGCCTGTTCAGCTTGCTGATCAGTGAAAGATAAGATCACATGCTTCCATATGGATCTTATCAGATATTGATCCTGTTGGAAACGCGGTGCGTAGCAGAATTTTAAAAATTTTTCATCAGAGTAATTTCCAAAACACAAGTTTGACATGTTATATGTATAAATTAGATAGATCTTACTAACCTCTGTGTGTTGAAGAACCTCCGCAACCTGTGCAGAGAAGTAACGTTCCAGAAGAGCCTCAACCAACTGGTCTTCTTTGCTATTCTCTATCCACAACCGGAGTGAGTGTGGGCTCACATGTACAGCTCTTCCACCGGTGACTCTCCTTCCAACCAAGAGAGAGAACCCAAAGCTAGTGTTCGTGATTTGTGAACAAAAGCTCTCAGGGAGTTTTTCAGATGCTCACTAGAAGAGTATCACTCTTAATCTCTCAATTGATCTGAGTAAATCGTGAGACTCACTCCCTTTATATAGCCATTGGTCCTGGGGTCAGTCCTTATCAAATTAGGTCTCAAAAACTCAAAATAGAATCAAGTTCGGATCAATATCTAATAAGATCCGCGTGAAAACGTGTAATCTTATTTCTCGCTGATCGGCAGGCCAAACAGGCTCCATCGGTAGGCCGAACTCATCATTCGGCAAGCGGAACTCCCAAGAAAAAATCTCCGCGAATCTTTTATTTTCCACCCATGATTCTAAAGGATAAAGTCTCAGTTTTGATTCAAACAACCCAATAGAGAAGTTATCTGATCAAAACAAACTTTATCAAGATAATTTCTAAGAAAATAAATCAATTCACAAAAATTCTACAAGTTTATCTTGATCTAATTTATCCAAAATTAAATAAACCGACAAATAGACAAGAATTATCCGATCCCAATAATTCAGCAAGTTTATCTCAAATCAATTTTATTACAAAATTAATTCAACCAATAAACAAACATGAATTATTTGATTCTTACAAATTTTAAACCAATCTGATAATTCCAACATAAGTCACCAATTATTGGAAAAGCACGCCGTGTCGTTACAGGATTTTGTGAGCTAGTAAAGGGGACCAAAATGGACCTATAAAGTACAAGCTCATGATAATTATGAAACCTAATATCCTAAATATACATTTCACAATTATCAACTCCAACGCTACTCCACTAAAAGCTTGGAGCTGCACTCTCGAACTTTATAGAATTATGAAGCTCGTGTAGCTAAGTCTCCATGACATATCATAATGTATCGTATCCCCATATGATAATCCATAATCAGCTTAAGGACAAGTTCTATCTTACCTTCCCGATTATTTTTATCTTACGTTCCATTGTCTCACCATTAGAAAACTTACTATCCAAAGATAGTATACCATTCGGTTACACCTATGTATCCAAATGGTTGAGCGCTCCAGCTTTTCCAATTACAAGACAATGCATATAAGAGGATATCATTACTCCTAAAGAGGAGCTATGGATTCCATATCTATGAATAACAAGTCTACGCTATCAAGAGTCATGCCTCCAATGTACCAGCATGCATACCACTATTGAGATGTGGGAGTCACCCATTGGCACATCAAAAGACACAAGTCGAGACAACGGGCCCACTATTCATCTTAGGATTAAGATACAATGCAAATGATTGTCTAAAGTGAATCGATTTGCCAAGACAGAATTATTAATCCAAATCAATTCACTTTATGTCCCGATCCAACACATCGTCACCTATGACAACGCGCCAATGTTTCTATTCTCGGAGTCCAACTCCGATGGCCAAGAGAAACCATCTCCCAAAAGGGATATAGACAACATAACAATCTTAACATGAATAAAACGCCCAACTTTATTCCCTCGATTGCGAATTATATGTTTTAGACCATCACCTTAAGAATCGTGTCTTCCGCATAATCATCCCATCATATGCACAATTCTTAAGGTTTAGACCTACAGTCTCAGACTACTATTTGCTTAACATACATTCAACAAATATGAATGTAAAGAGTACAAGATTTGGTATATATAAAAATGTCTCCAAAAATGTAATATAGGGCATATATGTCTAACAATCTCCCACTTGCACTAAGTGAGGAAATACAACAAATTTCGCATCCCCATAGCTTCCACATGCCTCTCGAAGACTCTCCCAGTAAGTGTCTTCGTAAATGGATCAGCTAAATTGTCCTCTGACGCAATCTTGCACACCGTGACATGCCCGCCCTCAACGAAGTCCTTTATCACATGATACTTCCAATCAATATGCTTACTCTTCTTGTGAAATCTTGGTTCCTTAGCATTAGCTACTGCCGCACTGTTATCATAGTATAGTGACACCGCTTTATCCATACCAGGAACTACCTCAAGATCCCCAAGGAACTTACGGAGCCACACTGCTTCTTTCGAAGCATCACTAGCCACCACATACTCGGCCTCCATCGTTGAATCCAAAGTGCAATCTTGCTTCACACTTCTCCAACTGATGGCACCGCCGCTCAGAGTAAAGACAAACCCCGAAGTCGATTTCCTAGAATCCAGACAGGATTGAAAATCCGAATCAGTGTATCCTGGAGGAGTTAAATCCTCACCCGAATACACAAGCATATACCCTCGAGTCCTTCTCAGGTACTTGAAAATATGCTTCACTGCAACCCAATGGTTTGGTCCTAGATCCTCCTAAAATCGACTTACAATCTCCACCGTATAGCTTATATCCGGTCGTGTGCAAAGCATTGCATACATGAGACTACCCACTGCCGAAGCATAAGGCACCTTCTTCATGTATTCTCTTTCTTCATAAGACTTTGGAGAGTCTTTCTTAGAAAGAGTAATTCCAGACCTAGATGGTTGCCCACCTTTCTTGGAATCCTGCATAGCAAACCTCCTGAGAATTTTATCGATGTAGCCAGCCTGTGACAAAGCTATCATTTTGTTCTTCCTATCCCGAAAGATCTGGATACCGAGAACAAAATTAGCCTCACCCAAGTCCTTCATGTCAAACTGCTTGGTCAACCATAATTTGACCGATGACAATGCCCCAACGTCATTGCCAATTAGCAGAATGTCATCCACATAGAGCAGTAGAAAAACCACCTTCCCATCCTTAATGTGTTTGTAAACACATGGTTCATCCACATTTTGTGAGAACCCATAAGTCTTGATCACTTGATCAAATCTTATGTTCCAAGAACGGGATGCCTGCTTAAGTCCATAAATTGACTTTAGCAGCTTACAAACCTTAGCCTCTTGACCTGCGACCTTGAACCCGTCTGGTTGTTCCATATAAATGGACTCATCAAGATAGCCATTCAAAAAGCCATCTTGACATCCATCTGTCAAATCTCATAGTCGAGAGCGGCAGCTATGAGCAAGAGAATCCGGATGGACTTAAGCATGGCTACAGGCGAAAAGGTTTCCTCATAATCGATTCCTTCCTTGTGCATATAACCCTTAGCTACCAGTCTAGCCTTAAAGGTTTTGACCTTTCCATCCACTCCTCGTTTCCTCTTATAGATCAACTTACACCCTATGGCTTTTACCCCTGCAGGAAGATCTACAGGCTCCCAGACCCGATTGGTCTCCATAGACTTCATCTCTATTTTCATGGCCTTTTTCCAGAGTCTTGCATCAACATCCTCCATAGCTTCTGTGTAAGTATAAGGATCCCTATCATGTTCATCCAATTTAGTTAAAAAGACCTCCCCATTGAACATATACCTCTCAGGTTGACGCCCGATCCTCCCACTACGTCGAAGTCCCTGAGATTGTTGTTCAGGTTTGTTTGGTTTTTCTACACCGATCGGAATGGTTTCGTTTGGAACCTTCGGAGTGAATGGATCACCCATTAACTCCTCAAGCACCACTTTGCTTCGAGGTTTAAAGTCGTCCATGTAACTCTCCTCAAGGAAAGTTGCATTAGTTAAAACCACGACTTTATTTTCCTTTGGGTTATAAAAATAACCCCCTTTAGTCCCTTTTGGATATCCTACAAACATGCAAACTTTCAAACGTGCTTCCAACTTATTTGGATCCTTAAACAGGACATGAGCCAGACATCCCCACATGCGAATATGGTTTAAGGATGTCTTCTTTCTTGTCCACAACTCGTGAGGAGTTTTAGGGACCGATTTTGAAGGCACATTGTTCAAAAGATAACATGTAGTTTACAGTGCATATCCCCAAAATGATAAAGGTAATGATGAATAACTCATCATGGACCTAATCATGTCCAACAAAGTCCTATTCTTTCTCTCCGCTATGCCATTCTGCTACAGAGTGCCCGGTGCAGTCAAATAGGATAAAATCCCATTCTCTAACAAGTGTCCCAATAACTCATCAGAAAGGTATTCCCCACCTCGATCAGATCGAAGTGCCTTTATAGGTCTACCCAATTGCTTTTCCACTTCAGCCCGAAACTCCCTAAACTTGTCATAAGTTTCGCTTTTGTGGTGCATCAGGTACACATACCCATATCTTGAGTAATCGTCAATAAAAGTGACGAAGTACTCATACCCTCCTCGTGCCCGGATGTTCATCGGTCCACAAACATCACTATGCACAAGTTCTAGAACCCCTTCGGCCTTATTGCCCTTAGACCCGTATGGTCTTTTGGTCATTTTACCCTCCAAACAAGATTCACATTGAGGTATAGATTCCACCCTTAAGTGACTTAAAGGTCCATCCCTTACCAACCTTTGAATCCTATTCAGGTTAATATGGCCAAGGTGCAAATGCCAAAGATAAGTCTTATTAGAGTGAGAAGTTTTAAGTCTTTTTGAGTCATTATCATCCTTCTCAGCATTAAGCAATAAGTCCATCTTAGGTTTGATAAAATATAGATTATTTTGCATCCATCCAGAACAGATAAAAGATTTGTTTTTATAAATCACCACTTTTTCATTAAAAGATACCACGTAGGAGTCTTTAAATAAAGAAGATACATAAATTAAATTTCTTTTAAATTTAGGAACATAAAAACAATCTCGAAAAATTAAATTCCTATAGTTATCAAAGTAAAGATGGACATCTCCCACTACTTCCGCTGAGACCAAGGATCCCTAGCCCATCTGAAGCGTTAAGTCTTCACGTAGCAGACTTCTCATTTCTTTGAATTCCTGCAGAGAAACTCAAACATGATTAGTTGCACCGGAATCTATGACCCAGATGTCACTGGATTCCTCAACCAAACAAGTTTCTAAATATAGAAGATCACACCTACCTCCCTTGGAGAGGAAGTCCTTGCAATGCTTCTTTATATGCCCGACCTTACCACAGAAGAAGCACATAAGCTTCTTTGGGTTCTTCTTCTTCTTCTTCTTGCTCTTGGCAGCAGTAGGAATAGAAGACTTTCTGTTCTTGGCCCGTTGCTTCTTTCCATTCCCTGAGTTAGGATTGGAACCAGAAGCAGCTACCATGTTGGCCTCACCACCAGCAGGAGACTCCCTGATCACAGTTCAAACTCCTGTAACTGTTTCATCAGTTTTGTCAAGGTCATATCCCATCTATTACTTAAATTAAAAGTAGCTCTAAATGGAATAAATTCCTTAGACAGAGTCTCAAAAACTATAGTCATTTGAGTTTCGGCATCGATGTCGGCTCCATTGGTTTGAGCCTCAGCGAGGTAACCCATGACCAACATCATATGCTCCTTTACAGATGTCCCCGGTCTCTATCTACAGTTTAAGAGTTTCCGAAGCGCCCTTTGCCGCTTTGTTATGGCCTGGCCTCCAAACATATCCTCAAGATTATCCAAGATCTGCTTCGCAGTCTCATAATCCTAGTGTTGAGCCTGCAGCACGTTGTCATGCTAGCCATAACATAGCAGCGGGCCTGATCATTAGCATCTTTCCAGCGATCATACGCTTAGAATTGCTCATTACTTGAGTCTCTCGTAGGCTCGGGAGGACAAGGGGTTGTCAGTACATATTTCAGTTTCTCAAAGGATAGGACGATGTCCAGGTTCCGTTTTCAACCGTTATAATTCTCACTGGTTAATTGGTTTTTGTCAAGTATCGATGATAAAGTGTTTTTAAACATTTTCAATCTACAGTAAAGAATCATATACCAAACATAAGCAAACATATATAATAATTTAGTAAGATAACACAATCATGTAAAATCATACAAATGTGTTTATGTGTCAAAACCTTGAAAATATCACAACCTTACAACGATTAATATATGCCATGTTAAATTCACAACTCAGAATTCAACAAGCTCCTAGGGGAGTCATGTTAAATTCAATCAGGAACACAGATCCCTTCTTGATTAATATATGCCATCCAGGACCTGTATGATCCAGCATATACTAATAATCGTTTCTTTGGCCATTAATTTTATTAACAGAGCTCCTAGGGGAGGTTAATAATAAAATTAGCGTGAGTGTATAACCATCATTTCAATATTTTATCCATGATTTATAATCACCACGTAGGGGTGTGCAACCATAAATCATACTTAAATACCTTATCCTTTCAGAGATCCAATCTGGTACATGATAGAAATCCCTTCCTAGGGGTCGGAACCACCATGTTCTTCCTATGGACCAACGATGGAGGCCTTGGGTCCTCTCTTCGAAAACCTTCTCCCACTCAATCTTTTAAAGTCAAGGTTTTATTTCAAAATTATGCATGAACAATTTTAATATGAGCGGCACTCCCTATCCTATATAACATGTTATCAATATACATGGTAAATCATATTATAATGCAGACAAGCAAAGCAATCAAGCAAAGCTACAAGCAAAATAATAATAACCGTAATATTATGGTTCCACCCTAGAGAGTAGAAAAACTAAGATTACAAGAGAATAATCAAGACATTTATTGATTCTTCATCCTTGAATCCTCAAGCTGTATCCTTCTTCATGCAATACCCATCTTCAAGTCTTCAATCCCATTATGAATTAAGAACTTCATATTTCCAGTCATATCCAATTTAATGTTTCTCAGAATCATCTTAAAAATAAAATTAAAACTGCACCGAAAAAATTGCACCTTTTTTGGACACTTGACAGCTCTCAGTTGGCAGGCCGATCTGGGTGATCGGCCTGTCAGTCTTGCTTCATCGGCCTGTCGATCCATGAAGGCTCGGCCTGCCAACAGAGCACCCCAATTTCTACCCCACTGTCGGCCTGTTGGACCACACGTCCGGCCTGCCGATTTGTGACCTTCGGCCTGCCGAACTATGATATCCGGCATGCCGACCGAGTAGAAAAAAATATTCCATTAAATACAACTTTAATGCAATTTAACAATTTTATTTTCAACAATTCAAAAACATAAAATTAGAGACTCAGGAAATAGTGGGGGCGCCATCATCATTCTTCTAGATCCGTCTTCTTCGAATAATTATTTAATTACAAAAATTCTTACAAATTTAAAATTAAATAACAATTCCTAGACGGAGATGATAGTCCGCCATCTAATTACATGAAAATCCTAGATACACATTCTAACCTCTAAGGAACCATAACCGGTATTAATTAATCAATAAATAATTAAACAACGATTTAAACAACTATAATTAATTAATAAACATTTACCACATAATCCATGACAACATATATAATTTATAGAAACCTAGTGTGCCATCTCTCTATAAAATTCAATTCAAGCATATGAGAGATTAAGATCACTAAATTTATGCATATAACATGATCACAAACTTGTAAATTTATGTAAAAACTATGGCTCTGATACCAATTGTTGGAAACGCGGTGCGCAGCGAAATTTTAAAAATTTTTCATCAGAGTAATTTCCAAAACACAAGTTTGACATGTTATATGTATAAATTAGACAGATCTTACTAACCTCTGTGTGTTGAAGAACCTCCGCAACCTGTGTAGAGAAGTAACATTCCAGAAGAGCCTCAATCAACTATTCTTCTTTGTAATTCTCTATCCACAGCCGGAGTGAGTGTGGGCTCACACGTACAGCTCTTCCACCGGTGACTCTCCTTCCAACCAAGAGAGAGAACCCAAAGCTAGTGTTCGTGATTTGTGAACAAAAGCTCTCAGGGAGTTTTTCAAATGCTCACTAGAAGAGTATCACTCTTAATCTCTCAATTGATCTGAGTAAATCATAAGACTCACTCCCTTTATATAGCTATTGGTCCTGGAGTCAGTCCTTATCAGATTAGGTCTCAAAAACTCGAAATAGAATCAAGTTCGGATCAATATCTGATAAGATCTGCGTGAAAACGTGTAATCTTATTTCTCACTGATCGGCAGGCCGAACAGCCTAATCGGACAGGCCAAACAGCCTGATTGGTAGGCCAAACAGCCTAATCCGTGGGAAGAACAGGCTCCATCGGCAGGCCAAACTCGTCATTCGGTAGGCCGAACTCCCGAGAAAAAATATCCACGAATCAGTTATTTTTCACTCGAGATTCTAAAGGATAAAGTCTCAGTTTTAATTCAAACAACCCAATAGAGAAGTTATCTGATCAAAACAAACTTTATCAAGATAATTTCTAAGAAAATAAATCAATTCACAATAATTCTACAAGTTTGTCTTGATCTAATTTATCCAAAATTAAATCAACCGATAAACAGACAAGAATTATCTGATCCCAATAATTAAACAAGTTTATCTTAAATCAATTTTATTATAAAATTAATTCAACCAATAAACAGACATGAATTATTTGATTCTTACAAATTTGAAACCAATCTAATAATTCTGACATAGGTCACCAATTATTGGAAAAGCACGCCGTGTCGTTATAGGATTTTGTGAACTAGCAAAGAGGACCAAAATGGACCTATAAAGCACAAGCTTATGATAATTATGAAACCCAATATCCTAGATATACATTTCACAATTATCAACTCCAACGCTACTCCACTAAAAGCTTGGAGCTACACTCTCAAACTTTATAGAATTACGAAGCTCGTGTAGCTAAGTCTCCATGACATATCATAACGTATCGTATCCCCATATGATAATCCATAATCGGCTTAAGGACAAGTTCTGTCTTACCTTCCTGATTATTTTTATCTTATGTTCCATTGTCTCACCATTAGAAAACTTACCATCCAAAGATAGTATACCATTCGGTTACACCTATGTATCCAAATGGTTGAGCGCTCCAGTTTTCCAATTATAGGACAACGCATATAAGAGGATATCATTACTCCTAAAGAGGAGCTATGGATTCCATATCTATGAATAATAAGTCTACGCTATCAAGAGTCATGCCTCCAACGTACCAGCATGCATACCACTATTGAGATGTGGGAGTCACCCATTGGTACATCAAAAGACACAAGTCGAGACAACAGGCCCACTATTCATCTCAGGATTAAGATACAATGCAAATGATTGTCTAAAGTGAATAGATTTGCCAAGACAAAATTATTAATCCAAATCAATTCACTTTATGTCTCAATCCAACACATCGTCACCTATGACAATGCGCCAATGTTTCTATTCACGGAGTCCAACTCCGATGGCCAAGACAAACCATCTCCCAAAAGGGATATAGACAATATAACAATCTTAACATGACTAAAGTGCCCAAATTTATTCCCTCGATTGCGGATTATATGTTTTAGAGCATCACCTTAAGAATCGTGTCTTCCGCATAATCATCCCATCATATGCACAATTCTTAAGGTTTAGATCCTACAGTCTCAGACTACTATTTGCTTAACATACATTCAACAAATATGAACGTAAAGAGGATAAGATTTGGTATATATAAATGAATAAATTCTTTATTGATAAAAATGTCTCCAAAAACGTATTACATTTTTACTCCTTAGGGCATATATGTCTAACTGATCCAAACTTGATTATGTTTTGAGTTTTTAAGACCTAATCTGATCAGAACTGACTCTAGAACCAATCTCTATAAAAAGGGAGTAAGTCTTAAGAGTTACTTAGATCGATTGAGAGATTAAGTGTGATACCCTGCTAGTGAGAATCTAAAAACTCCCTGAGAGCTTTTGTTCACAAATCAAGAACACTTGCTTTGGGTTCTTTTGATTGGTTGGAAGGAGAGTAACCTAGTAAAAGAGCTGTATGTGTGAACCCACACTCACTCCAGTCGTGGATAGAGAATATCAAAGAAGGCCAGTTGGTTGAGGCTCTTTCGGAACGTTACTTGTCCTCACATTTTACGAGGGTTCTTTGGCACACAAAGGTTAGTAAGATCTAGTTAATTTATGCATATAGCATGTCAAACTTGTGTTTTAGAAATTACTCTGATGTAAAATTTTTAAAATTTTACTGCGTACTATTTTTCCAACACGTAATATTTTAAATTCTACCTTTCTCGTATTGGACTGTGGTAGCAATTTATTTATTGTCGGTACTATATGTGTGCACAAAAATGGGTCCGATGGGGCTCATCTTGAACTTATCTTTCTTTATTATTTTATTTTACCTACCTTAAATTAAAGGATATTGTTCTAAAAATTTTAAAATTTAGCGCGTTTTTATAAATGATCCAATTAATTAATTTGATGTGTTTAAATTGAAATTTAGTTTAACTAACTTAATTAATCTGCCATGTCACCACTCGGATCGAGGTTTGTGACAACATGGTATCAGAGCCCTAGGTTTTGAACCTTGGGAATTGTGCACACATAGGTACAACAATGAGAAACCATTAACAGTCCAATTTTGTTTTCAAAACTGAGAGAATGGCACCTAGGCATTGCCCAGCTGCTGCTGATGTGAGTTTTGTGGATGATGAGGGCATGATGGGAGCTATGTTTGCTATTTTTTGACAAATGGCGGTGAGACATAGACCTGAGGATTCTGAGGCAAGTCCTCGACGTGAGTATTTCATGGAATTTTGACATGCATCTATCCTAACTTTTGATGGAAATGGGGATCCGTAGGCAGCTGAATATTAGTTAGACTCAATGGTGAAGAATTTGGATACCTTTGGTGTACCAACAAAGTATCGAGTGGAATTTGTGGCTTATAAATTAGAAAGAAGTGTAAACACCTGGTGGAAATAGGTAAAATGTATGAAAAACAACATGAATATTGATTGGGATAGATTTAAACAGTTATTCTACGAGCAATACTTTCCACAAGGATATAGAAACCAGAAGATTGCCAAATTCTACAGATTAGAATAGGGTGATATGATGGTTCAGGAGTACAAGACAAAGTTCATTGACTTGGCTAGGTTTGCTCCATCCGCCGTGGCATCTGAATAGGAAAAGTGCGTTAAGTTTCGAGAAGGACTTAAGGGATCCATCCGACTACAATTGGTGGCATTAAAAATTTGAAATTATGGTGACTTGGTATCATTGGCCTTGTTAGTGGAGAGTGATTACACACCTACTATGAGAACCATGCAAGGACTTTCAAAGGACCTTAAAGGAGCAATAGGAGAGGTAATAACAATTGTCAAGCTCAAGGGAGAAATCAGCAGGGTAACATTAATAGTGGGAGTAGCAGTTCATCAAGTAGTGGACGCAGTAATCCTTACAACTTTCATTTCACTATTGCCAACAGTTGGGACACATCAAGAGGAATTGCCCAATGAGGAGTGCTCAGCAAGGATCTCAGATTCAAGAAGGCGCAAGTCGTCAGCCCCAACCTCAATATTTTGCTCAGCCTTAGCCTCAACAAATTCCTTAACTGTAGTTTCACTAGTTTACTCCTTCACAGATGCATTACCCAGCGTAAGGATATTAGCTGTAGAATTTCCAGAGGAATGCCCTATAGTGTAGAGCACCTAGTACAGTGAGTGTGCAGTCTCCTCCACTGCAACAGTATCACTCGATGAACCCTAGACCTAGCAACGCTAACAAGGGAAAAGGAAAGGCTCTAGCTCAAGTTCATACCATGACTTCAGGGAGTTTAGACACTCAAACCAACAACGTAGTAATTGACGGTATGGTTATGGTTTCCCAATCTCTAGCTCATGTTTTATTCAATACTGGTACCACTCATTCTCTCATTTCAAGTTCAATTGTACATGCCTTAGGATTAGAAATAGAAGAATTTGATGAGCCTTTGATAATTACCTCACCCTTAGGGTGAGTGTATGTAAATTGTATATGTAAGTCTTATAAGATAATGATTAGGGGTGAGATTTTGAAAAGTGATTTGATTGTAATCCCTATGAGTTTCCTATGATGTAATCTTAAGAATGGATTGGCTGTCTAGGTTTAAAGCCCTAGTAGATTGTCACCTTAGAAAAGTAAGCCTAATGACTGAGAGGGAAACGACGGATCACTTACCAGGGTGGTAATGATTGACTGATAAGTGGGCGACTCATGAAGATATGTCTCAAAGGATAAAGAAATCTAGCTTGTTATGCATTATCGATCATGTAACGCCCCCTTACGAACGTCCCAGATATCGTTATATTCATTCTTGTTACCGTTATTTAAGATAAACTATTTTAAATAAAAACATAAATTTGAAAATATACCCTAGGATCCTTGCATACATTTTTTTTATATTTAATAAACTACTTGATTATAAACATTCATTAAATATTCAAAGAACCATAATTTGAATAAAAGTCAACATAACTTTTAAAATCTGCTTACACAGTTTGGTAGGCCGAACTTCAGACTTCAGCAGGCCAAACTTGACCGGTAGTCCGAACTTCAACCACCGGCATGTCACTGAGGCTCTGCAAATCAAGGTTTTAAAATCGCTAAGATTGACAGGCCGACAAAGGGTAATGGGCAGGCCGATTATTGCATCGACAAATCGACCAATAATGATCGGTAGGCCAATCTGTTGTTAAAACAAAATTTTTAATTTAAAATAAGTCTCAATATTTCAAAAATGTAGAAGACAAATAATAATACTATAAAGTTAAAGAGACAGAGTTCAAATCTTTAAGACTATTCAAATAAACATACTTAGATAAGTAAACATACTTAGAAAATAAAACATAGTTTATAACATTTTAAAACTTCATTCGCGTGTTTTGTTTTCAATCCATCCAGCATAGCTGGCACACCCTTCCTTGCCCTCCACCTAATCCATAATTCTCTTACCCTTATTTGCAACATGATATAAAATTGAGTAAGCAAAAGCTTAGTAAGTACATTTCATATCTCACAAGGTAAAACATCTTATGAACTTCATTATAAAACATCATTACCATAAGATAAGCATCATCAAAATAGCTCACTAGGCACAATTTTATTTAGAACAAATCTTTTCATCTCATTATGCATATTAAAGCTTTGTTCGTTTTATCTTTAGGGGCCCAAGTATTGCACCATTATCATCATCATATGTGCACCGTCATGAGAGGAGAGGGGTAGTTAATCTCAAACCAAACATGACATTATAACATAAGCATAACATAAACGTGGGTGTACAATACTTATTTAGGAAATACATATATATATACATATATCTATACTTTTATACCTTTGAACATGTCATTATTAAAACATGCATGACTTTTTTACAATAAACTTTCATAATAATAATTCATTAAATCAAAATCGTTATAGAATCATCATAAAATCATCATGAGCATAAAAATTCAAACTTTTTCACAAACCACATCATGTTGCAAGTGAGAATATACTTACTTATAGCTTACTCAACCTCAATTGTAGGTGACGTCGCCGCAGTCTTGATGTGCTCACCCCTTAGTGTGTTCATGTTATACATTCATTTAGATGAAACTAACATTTATTTTCATGAAATCATTCAACACCAAATGACATTATCCAATACCTTATTACATCACACATGCATTCATCTCTTGAAAACATTAGTCCTTAATATGTTTTATTAGCCTTTAAAACTTTACAAAACTACCAAATGACAATGCAGCCTGACCCTTATGAATTCATAGCTCAATAACTCATAATTCATACACAATTCAAGCACCAAACTTGGCAGGGACAAAGCTAACATATAAACATATTACTATGATTTTTTATTGGTCATAAAAATTCTATTTGATATTTAAAACAAGTCACAAATTCATGACACAAAATCTGCCAGCAATAGTTAGGCAGTGAACAACTCTAAACTCAGGTCCATTTATCACATTATTGATGCTGTAGAAAAATCTACAAAAATTAACACATATAATAGACACATAAAACTATAACATAGCCAAAAATTGGCCTAAAAAAAATTGGAGTAGGTCAAAATACACAATTGAAATCGGTAGTAAAACTGATTTTACAAACATGGGTAGCAAACACCTTTCAAACTAGCATTTAAGAAAAATATCAAGAAAATAATTTGGACATTAAAATTTTTATGCTAACCTATATGCATAATAACACCCTACTACAAAAATTCCCTGACCAAACAAAATCATTTAGACATAATAAAAAGTTAGAAAAACAAGAGGTCCAAAGTTTGCAAGCTCACAGCCATAAAAACCTAGTTTGAAGAAAGTTTAATAACTCACAAAATAGACATGATATTACCATAAAATTTTCCAGTTCACAACCTAATATAACCATGAACATGTTTGCCAAATTTTGTAAAAATCAAAGCACATTTAGCCTTTGAACAAAAACCACGTTTATACAGGAATATACCAATCAGCAACATTGCGACTATGAGGTAGAGAGCATGAACATTTAATATCTCAGCCTAGACAATACCAAATGGCACAAAATTTGGACTAACATCACATAGCATATACATGAAAATCATATTAAAATTTCAGAGCAAACGGAGATTTGTAGATAAAGTTATGGGGGTCAAAACATAGAGAAAATACAACATTATCGATCAGCATTAATTAACTGTGGGTGGCAGAGAGAAGAAAATTCATATCTCAACGTAGAATAATCCAATTCACATGAAATTTTGAGGTTAGCACATAACACATACATGAATAACATATTAAAATTTTAGAGCAAAAAAGGAAATTCATAGACAAAGTTATAGCAGTCAAATTAAGGAGAAAAATACATTTCAAAAATACCGAGAATAAGTTCTTACCTTAAAACAAATTTTTCTCAAGCTTTCCTTGGATTCACCCAACGAAAATTCAATATTTCTTTCAAATATTTGTAGGTAAATGAGAGAGAGAAAAGAAATCGTGAAGGAAAAAAGAGAAGGAGAGTGTGGGAGGTAAATGTTTCTCTTTTTTTTTTTTTTTTGGTTGAAGTATACATGAAAATGAGAGTGATATGATGAGGGGGTTTGATTTTTCTGAAATGGCAGAAATTTTCCAAAAAAAAGAATACATAATCGTGGGAGATTGAGGGGAATTTGGGAAAGTTGACAATGATTTGGTCCACTTACCAAATTTTAACTCTCAAAATAGGAAACCCTCATCAATTATCCAATCATCAACAAAAGTCAAACATTCTATTTCCTAAAATAAGAAATCAAACAAAAAAATATGCCAATCAATCAAAATTTATTATCCAATCAAGTCAATCATCCATACCACAAATTTAGTGATTGCCTGTTGATTACTTATCAGTTGTCTTCAGCCTACCGATGATTTACTTCGGCTTGTCAGAGTTGTGAGGTCTGGCCTGCTGATGGAATCCATCAGCCTACTATTCTGTGAGGGATAATTCGATTTGTCGAACCCGCAGGATCGGCTTGTCGAACTGCCGTGCACACTTAAATAGAACTAAACATTAATTTATTAGAAAATTATTATCAAGCATACAATGTAAATGACATGAACACCTTGAGCACATCAATTTCACGTGATCGTCACCTGTCATAATACTCAAAATAAAATAGTTAGTAACATAATATCGTATATCACTAAAGAAAATACTTAACGTCGTTATTCTTTTAAGATAATCCATTACTTGAAAATTGGCAGGTGTTATAATTCTCTCCACCTTATAAGAGTTTCATCCTCGAAACTCAGAATAGTTGTGGATACTTGGTTCTCATGTTCTCTTCACGTTCCCATGTAGCTTCTTTCACTTGGTGATTTCTCCATAGAACTTTGACCAAAGGAATTTCTTTATTCCTCAAGGTCTTGGTCTTCTGATCTAAAATCTCCACTGGTTTTTCTTTGTAGCTGAGGTCATCTCATATTTCAATCACCTATGGCTCAATCACATGCGTAGGGTTTGGAACATATTTCTTGGGCATCAAAACATGGAACACATCATGCATTGCTGACATTTTTGATGGCAATCTCAACTGATAAGCTACTCTGCCTATCCGCTTCACAATTTCATAAGGTTCGATAAATCTCAAGCTTAGCTTGCCTTTCCTTCTGAATCTCATAACTCCTTTCATTAGTGCAACCTTTAAGAAAACCGAGTCACCTACAATGAATTCTAAGGGCCTTCTTCTTTTATCAACGTAACTTTTCTATCGGCTTTGAGCGGTCTTTATTCTCTTTCTTATCAATTTAATCATCTTAGAGGTTTCGTTGACAAAAACAGTCTTTTCATTGTCAACGCTTTCCATCAACTTTTTTTCTCCAGCTTCATGCTAGCATATAGGTGACCTGTATTTCTGCCTGTATAGGGCCTCATAAGGTGCCATCCCAATCGTCACCTGGTAGTTATTGTTGTAAACGAATTCCCCTAATGGTAACATTTTACACCAGCTAGTCTTGAAGTCAAGAGTAGAAGCTTGAAGCATATCCTCTAAGATCAAGTTTGTCTTCTCCGTTTGGCCTTCTGTCTGAGCATGAAAAGCTATACTGAAGTGTAACTTAGTTCCCATTGCAGTTTGTACACTTCTCTAGAACTTGGAAGTGAACATGCCGTTGCGATAAAAAATGATAGACTAAGGGATTCCATGAAGTCGCACAATCTCCTTGACATAGAGTTCCGCTAATCGCTCCATAGAGTAAGTGCTCTTGATAGGAATGTAATGTGCCATCTTCATCAATCAGTCGACAACAACCCAAATAGCATCATATCCATTCATAGTCCTGGGCAAACCGGTAATGAAATCTATTGCAATATCCTCCCATTTCCATTCTGGTATCTGGATTGACTGTAAATCGCTGCTAGGTCTTTGGTGTTCAGCTTTGACTTGTTGGCATGTCAAGCATTTCTTTACATACATGGCAACATCACGTTTCATTCCAAACCACCAGAAGTTATCCCTTAGATCGTTGTACATCTTTATTGCACTTGGATGAATTGAATAAGGAGTATCATGTATTTTTGCTCAGATTCTTTCCCTTAAGCCATCAACGTTGGAAACACATAAGCGGTCCTTAAGGTATAGAGTTATGTCACCCGCAATACGAAACTCTTCAAATTTTCCTTCCTTAAATTCTTGCTTAATCCTCGCAAGGCTTACATCTTAGTCTTGCTTACTCTGAATCTCATCGTGCAATGTTGGAGCAAGAGTAAGTGCTGATAGCTAGCCTGTTATAAGTTCCAAACCGAAGTCCAGAAGTTCTTTCCTTAAGGGTTGAGACATTGTTTGTAATGACATCAATGTGACAACTGTCTTTCTACTTAGAGTGTCAGCTACTCGGTTAGCCCTTCCAGGATGATAAAGGATTTCACAATCGTAATCCTTTACCAGCTCTAGCCATCTTTGTTGTCTCATAATTAGGTCCTTCTGAGTGAAGAAGTACTTTAAACTTTGATGATCAGTGAAAATCTTGCATTGGGCCCCATACAAGTAATGCCTCCATATCTTTAGTGCAAAAACAATGGTAGCTAACTTGAGGTTATGAGTAGGATAGTTCTTCTCATAATCCTTTAGTTGTCTCGATGCGCAAGCGATCACTCTGTCATTTTGCATCAGAACATCACCAAGGCCCATCTTAGAAGCTGTTAGACATGTATGCCCTAAGGAGTAAAAATGTAATATGTTTTTAGAGATATTTTTATCAATAAAGAATTTATTCATTTATATATATCAAATCTTGTCCTCTTTACGTTCATATTCGTTGAATGTATGATAAGCAAACAGTAGTCTGAGACTGTCAGTCTAAACCTTAAGAATTGGGCATATGATGGACTGATTATGCAAAAGATAGGATTCTTAAGATGACGGTCTAAAACATATGATCCGCAATCGAGGGAATAAAGTTGGGCGTTTATTCATGTAAAGATTGTTATGTTGTCTATATCCCTTTTGGGAGATGGTTTGTCTTGGCCATCGGAGTTGGACTCCGTGAATAGAAACATTGGCTCGTTGTCATAGGTGACGATGTGTTGGATCGGGACATAAAGTGAATTGATTTGGATTAATAATTCTGTCTTGGCAAATCGATTCACTTTAGACAATCACATGTATTGTATCTTAATCCTGAGATGAATAGTGGGCCCGTTGTCTCAACTTGTGTCTTTTGATGTACCAATGGGTGACTCCCACATCTCTATAGTGATATGCATGCCGGTACGTTGGAGGCATGACTCTTAATAGCGTAGACTTGTTATTCATAGATATGGAATCCACAGCTCCTCTTTAGGAGTAATGATATCCTCTTATATGCGTTGTCCTGTAATTGGAAAACTGGAGCGCTCAACCATTTGGATACATAGGTGTAACCGAATGGTATACTATCTTTGGATGGTAAGTTTTCTAATGGTGAGACAATGGAATGTAAGATAAAAATAATCAGGAAGGTAAGACAGAACTTATCCTTAAGCCGATTATGGATTATCAAATGGGGATACGATACACTTTGATATGTCATGGAGACTTAGCTACACGAGCTTCGTAATTCTATAAAGTTCGAGAGTGCAGCTCCAAGCTTTTTGTGGAGTAGCGTTAGAGTTGATAATTGTGAAATGTATATCTGGGATATTGGGTTTCATAATTATCATGAGCTTTAACTTTATAGGTCCATTTTGGTCCCTTTTACTAGCTCACAAAATCCTGTAACGGCACGGCATGCTTTTCCAATAATTGGTGACTTATGTCAAAATTATCAGATTAGTTTAAAATTTGTAAGAATCAAATAATTCATGTCTATTTATTGGTTAAATTAATTTTGTAATAAAATTAATTTAAGATAAACTTGTTGAATTATTGGGATCGGATAATTCTTGTCTGTTTATCGGTTAATTTAATTTTGGATAAATTAGATCAAGATTAACTTGTAGAATTATTGTGAATTGATTTATTTTCTTAGAGATTATCTTGATAAAGTTTGTTTTGATCAGATATCGTCTCTATTGGGTTATTTGAATCAAAACTGAGACTTTATCCTTTAGAATCTCGGGTGGAAAATAAAAGATTCATGAAGATTTTTTCTCGGGAGTTCAGCCTGCCGAATGACGTGTTCGGCCTGCCGATGGGGCCTGTTCGGCCTGTCGATTCGGTTGTTCTGCCTGCCGATCTGGCTGTTCTGCTTGCCGATCAACGAGAGATAAGATTACATGTTTTCACGTGGATCTTATCAGATATTGATCCGAACTTGATTCTGTTTCGAGTTTTTGAGACTTAATCTGATAAGAACTGACCCCAGGACAAATGACTATATAAAGGGAGTGAGTCTCATGATTTACTTAGATCAATTGAGAGATTAAGAGTGATACTCTTCTAGTGAGCATCTAAAAAAAACTCCCTGAGAGCTTTTGTTCACAAATCATGAACACTAGCTTTGGGTTCTCTCTCTTGGTTGGAAGGAGAGTCACCAGGTGGAAGAGCTGTACGTGTGAACCCACACTTACTCCGGCTGTGGATAAAGAATAGCAAAGAAGACCAGTTGGTTGAGGCTCTTCTGAAACGTTACTTCTTTTCACAGGCTGCGGAGGTTCTTCACACAAAGGTTAGTAAGAACTGTCTAATTTATACATGTAACGTGTCAAACTTGTGTTTTAGAAATTACTCTGATGAAAATTTTAAAATTCTGTTGCGCACTGCATTTCTAAAAATTGGTATCAGAGCCATAGTTTTTACATAAATTTACAAGTTTGTGATCATGTTATATGCATAAATTTTGTGATCTTTGTCTCTCCTATGCTTGAATTGAATTTTATAGAGAGATGGCACTCTAGGTTTCTATAAATTATATATGTTGTCATGGATTATGTGGTAAAGGTTTATTAATTAATTATGGTTTATTAAATCGTTGTTTAATTATTTATTAATTAATTAATACCGATTATGGTTCCTTAGAGGTTAGAATATGTATTTAGGTTTTTCATGTAATTAGATGGCGGACAACCATCTCCGTCTAAGAATTGTTATTTAATTTTAAATTTGTAAGAATTTTTGTAATTAAATAATTATTTAGAGAAGACGGATCTAGAAGGTGGATTTAGAAGAATGATGATGGCGCCCCTAGGTATTTCCTGATTCTCTAATTTTATGTTCTTGAATTGTTGAAAATAAAATTGATGAATTGCATTAAAATTATATTTTCTAGAATGAGAGATTACTGCGCGGTCGGCATGCTGGACATCACAGTTTGGCAGGCCGATGGTCACAGATCGGCAGGCCAGAAGTGTGGTCCGACAGGCCGACAATGGGGCAGAAATTGGGGTGCTCTACCAGCAGGCCGAACCTTCATGGATCGGTAGGCCAAACCTTCATGGATCGGCAGGCCGATGAAGCATGACCGGTAGGCCGATCACCCAGATCGGCCTACCGACCGAGAGCTGCCAAGTGTCCAGAAAAGGGGTAATTTTTCCGGTGCAGTTTTAATTTTATTTTTGAGACGATTCTGAGAAACATTAAATTTGGATATGACCGAAAATATGATGTTTTTGATTCATATGGGATTGAAGACTTGAAGATGGGTATTGCATGAAGAAGGATACAGCTTGAGGATTCAAGAATGAAGAGTCGATAAATGTCTCGATTATTCTCTTGTTTTTTTAGTTTTTCTATTCTCTAAGGTGGAACCATAATATTACGGTTATTATTATTTTGCTTGTAGCTTTGCTTGATTGCTTTGCTTGTCTGCATTAAAATATGATTTACCATGTATATTGATAACATGTCATATAGAATAGGGAGTGCCACTCATATTAAAATTGTTCATGCATAATTTTAAAATAAAACCTTGGCTTCAAAAGATTGAGTGGGAGAAGGTTTTCGAAGAGAGGACCTAAGGCCTCCATCGTTGGTCCATAGGAAGAACATGGTGGTCTCGACCCCTAGGAAGGGATTTCAATCATGTACCAGATTGGATCTCTAAAAGGATAAGGTATTTTAGTATGATTTATGGTTGCACACCCTTAGGTGGTGATTATAAATCATGGATAAAATATTGAAACAATGGTTATACACTCTCGTTAATTTTATTATTAACCTCCCCTAGGAGCTCTGTTAATAAAATTAATGGCCAAAGAAATGATTATTAGTATATGCTGGATCGTATGGGTCTTGGATGGGATATAATAATCAGGAGGGGATCCGTGTTCCTAATTGAATTTGGCATGACTCCCCTAGGAGCTTGTTGAATTCTGAGTTGGAAATTATCATTGTAAGGTTGTGATATTTTCAAGGTTTTGACACATAAACACATTTGTATGATTTTACATGATTGTGTTATCTTACTGAATTATTATATATGTTTGCTTATGTTTGGTATATGATTCTTTATTGTAGATTGAAAATGTCTAAAAACGCTTTATCATCGATACTTGACAAAAACCAATTAACCGGTGAGAATGATAATGATTGGAAACGGAACCTGGACATCGTCCTATCCTTGGAGAAATTGAAATATGTACTGACAACCCCTTGCCCTCCCGAGCCTACGGGAGACTTAGGTAATGAGCAATTCCAAGCATACGATCGCTGGAAAGATGCTAATGATCAGGCCCGCTGCTATGTTATGGCTAGCATGAACAATGTGCTGCAGGCTCAACATCAGGATTATGATACTGCGAAGCAGATCTTGGATAATCTTGAGGATATATTCGGAGGCCAGGCCATAACGAAGTGGCAAGGGGTGCTTCGGAAACTCTTAAGCTGTAGACAGAGACCGGGGACATCTGTAAAGGAGCACATGATATTGGTCATGGGTTACCTCGCTGAGGCTCAAACCAATGGAGCCGACATTGATGCTGAAACTCAGATGACTATGGTCTTTGAGACTCTGTCTAAGGAATTTATTCCATTTAGAGCTACTTTTAATTTAAGTAATAGATGGGATATGACCTTGACAGAACTAATGAAACAGTTACAAGAGTTTGAACTGCTAATCAGGGAGTCCCCTGCTGGTGGTGAGGCCAACATGGTAGCTGCTTCTAGTTTCAATCCTAACTTAGGGATGTTAGACATGTATGCTCTAAGGAGTAAAAATGTAATGCGTTTTTGGAGACATTTTTATCAATAAAGAATTTATTCATTTATATATACCAAATATTGTCCTCTTTACGTTCATATATGTTGAATGTATGATAAGCAAACAGTAGTCTGAGACTATCAGTCTAAACCTTAAGAGTTGGGCATATGATGGGATGATTATGCGGTAGACACGACTCTTAAGGTGATGGTCTAAAATATATGATCCGCAATCGAGGGAATAAAGTTGGGCGCTTTATTCATGTAAAGATTGTTATGTTGTCTATATCCCTTTTGGGAGATGGTTTGTCTTGGCCATCGGAGTTGGACTCCGTGAATAGAAACATTTGCGCGTTGTCATAGGTGACGATGTGTTGGATCGGGACATAAAGTGAATTGATTTGGATTAATAATTCTGTCTTGGCAAATCGATTCACTTTAGACAATCATTTGTATTGTATCTTAATCCTGAGATGAATAATGGGCCCGTTGTCTCGACTTGTGTCTTTTGATGTACCAGTGGGTGACTCCCACATCTCTATAGTGGCATGCATGCCGGTACGTTGGAGGCATGACTCTTGGTAGCGTAGACTTGTTATTCATAGATATGGAATCCATAGCTCCTCTTTAGGAGTAATGATATCCTCTTATATGCGTTGTCCTGTAATTGGAAAACTGGAGCGCTCAACCATTTGGATACATAGGTGTAACCGAATGGTATACTATCTTTGGATGGTAAGTTTTCTAATGGTGAGACAATGGAACGTAAGATAAAAATAATCGGGAAGGTAAGACAAAACTTGTCCTTAAGCCGATTATGGATGATCATATGGGGATGCGATACACTATGATATGTCATGGAGACTTAGCTACACGAGCTTCGTAATTCTATAAAGTTCGAGAGTGCAGCTCCAAGTTTTTAGTGGAGTAGCGTTGGAGTTGATAATTGTGAAATGTATATCTGGGATATTGGGTTTCATAATTATCATGAGCTTGAACTTTATAGGTCCATTTTGGTCCCCTTTGCTAGCTCACAAAATCCTGTAACGACACGGCGTGCTTTTCCAATAATTGGTGACTTATGTCGGATTTATCAGATTGGTTTAAAATTTATAAGAATCAAATAATTCATGTCTGTTTATCGGTTGAATTAATTATGTAAGAAATTAGTTCAAGATGAACTTGTTGAATTATGGCATTCGGATAATTCTTGTCTGTTTATCGGTTGTTTTAATTTTGGACAATTAGAACAAGATAAACTTGTAGAATTATTGTGAATTGATTCATTTTCTTAGAGATTATCTTGATAAAGTTTGTTTTGATCAGATATCTTTTCTATTGGGCTATTTGAATCAAAACTGAGACTTTATCCTTTAGAATCTCGGGTGAAAAATAAAAGATTCGTGGAGATTTTTTCTCAGCAGTTCGGCATGCCGGATGACGTGTTCGGCCTGCCGAACTGGCCAGTTCGGCCTGCCTATCTCACAGTTCGGCATGCCGACCGCGACAGTTAAGATTACGCGTTTTTCACGCGTATCTTATCAGATATTGATCCGAACTTGATTCTGTTTCGATTTTTGAGACCTAATCTGATATGGACTGACCCCAAGGACCAATAGGTATAAAAAGGGAGTGAGTCTAATGATTTACTCAGATCAATTTGAGAGATTAAGAGTAATACTCTTCTAGTGAGCATCTGAAAACTCCCTGAGAGCTTTTGTTCACAAATTACGAACACTAGCTTTGGGTTCTCTCTATTGGTTGGAAGGAGAGTCACCGGTGGAAGAGCTGTACGTGTGAGCCCACACTCACTCCGGTTGTGGATAGAGAATAGCAAAGAAGACCAGTTGGTTGAGGCTCTTCTGGAACGTTACTTCTCTACACAGGTCGCGGAGGTTCTTCGGCATACTGAGGTTAGTAAGATCTGTTTAATTTATACATATAACATGTCAAACTTGTGTTTTTGGAAAATACTCTGATGAAAAATTTAAAAAATTCCGCTGCGCACTTTGTTTCCAACAATTGGTATCAGAGCCGAGGTTTTTACATAAATTTGCAAGTTTGTGATCATGTTATAAGCATAAATTTTGTGATCTTAATCTCTCCAATGCTTGAATTAAATTTTATAGAGAGATGGCACTCTAGGTTTCTATATAATATATATGTTGTCATGGATTATATGGTGAATGTTTATTAATTATGGTTGATTAAATTGTTGTTTAATTATTTATTAATTAATTAACACAGGTTATGGTTCCTTAGAGGTTAGAATGTGTATCTAGGTTTTTCATGTAATTAGATGGCAGACTATCATCTCCGTCTAGGAATTATTATTTAATTTTTAATTTGTAAGAATTTTGTAATTAAATAATTATTCGGAGAAGACGGAACAAGAAGTCGGAACTTAAAGATAGATGATGGCGCCTCCAGGTATTTCCTGAGTCTCTAATTTTATGTTTTTGAATTGTTGAAAATAAAATTGATGAATTGCATTAAAATTGTATTTTCTGGATTGAGGTTTTTCTGCTCGGTCGGCATGCCGGACCTCACAGTTCGGCAGGCCGAAGGTCACAGATCGGCAGACCGGACGTACGGTTCGGCAGGCCGACAGTGGGGCAGAAATTTTGGTGCTCTGCCGGCAGGCCGAACCTTCATGTTCGGCAGGCCGAACCACCATGATCGGCAGACCGATCACCCAGATCGGCCTGCCGACCGAGAGCAGCCAGGTGTCCAGAAAAGGTGCGATTTTTTGGTGTAGTTTTAATTTTATTTTTGGGACGATTCTGAGAAACATTAAATTTGGATATGACCGGAAATATGAAGTGTTCGATTCATACGGGATTGAGGACTTGAAGATGGATATTACATGAAGAAGGATACAGCTTGAGGATTCAAGGATGAAGAATCGATAAATGTCTCTATTATTCTCTTGTAATCTTATTTTTTCTATTCTCTAGGGTGGAACCATAATATTACGGTTATTATTATTGTGCTTGTAGCTTTGCTTGATTGCTTTGCTTTTCTGCATTATAATATGATTTACCATGTATATTGATAACATGTCATATAGAATAGGGAGTGCCGCTCATATTAAAATTGTTCATGCATAATTTTAAAATAAAACCTTGACTTCAAAAGGTTGAGTGGGAGAAGGTTTTCGAAGAGAGAACCTAAGGCCTCCATCGTTGGTCCATAGGAAGAACATGATGGTCCCAACCCCTAGGAAGGGATTTCTATCATGTACCAGATTGGATCTCTGAAAGGATAAGGTATTTTAGTATGATTTATGGTTGCACACCCCTAGGTGGTGATTATAAATCATGGATAAAATATTAAAACGGTGGTTATGCACTCACGTTAATTTTATTATTAACCTCCCCTAGGAGCTCTATTAATAAAATTAATGGCCAAAAAAACGATTATTAGTATATGCTGGATCATACGGGTCCTGGATGGCATATATTAATCAGGAGGGGATCCGTGTTCCTGATTGAATTTGGCATGACTCCCCTAGGAGCTTGTTGAATTATGAGTTGGGAATTATCGTTGTAAGGTTGTGATATTTTCAAGGTTTTGACACATAAACACATTTGTATGATTTTACATGATTGTGTTATCTTACTAAATTATTATATATGTTTGCTTATGTTTGGTATATGATTCTTTATTGTAGATTGAAAATGTCTAAAAACGCTTTATCATCGATACTTGACAAAAACCAATTAACCGGTGAGAACTATAATGATTGGAAACGGAACCTGGACATCGTCCTTTCCTTTGAGAAACTGAAATATGTTCTGACAACTCCTTGTCCTCCCGAGCCTACGGGAGACTCAAGTAATGAGCAATTCCAAGCGTACGAACGTTGGAAAGATGCTAATGATCAGGCCCGCTGCTATGTTATGGCTAACATCAATAACGTGCTGCAGGCTCAACATCAGGATTATGAGACTGCGAAGCAGATCTTGGATAATCTTGAGGACATGTTTGGAGGCCAGGCCATAACAAAGCGGCAAGGGGCGCTTCGGAAAGTCTTAAACTGTAGACAGAGACCGGGGACATCTGTAAAGGAGCACATGATGTTGGTCATGGGTTACCTCGCTGAGGCTCAAACCAATGGAGCCGACATCGATGCTGAAACTCAGATGACTATGGTCTTTGAGACTCTGTCTAAGGAATTTATTCCGTTTAAACCTACTTTTAATCTAAGCAATAGACGGGATATGACCTTGACAGAACTGATGAAACAGTTACAAGAGTTTGAACTGCTGATCAGGGAGTCTCCTACTGGTGGAGAGGCCAATATGGTAGCTGCTTCTGGTTCCAATCCTAACTCTAGGAATGGAAAGAAGCAACGGGCCAAAAGTGGGAAGTCTTCTATTCCTATTGCTACCAAGAGCAAGAAGAAGAAGAAGAAGAAGAACCCAAAGAAGCTTAAGTGCTTCTTTTGTGGTAAGGTCGGGCATATAAAGAAGCATTGCAAGGACTTCCTTTCCAAGGGAGGTAGGTGTGATCTTCTATATTTAGAAACTTGTTTGGTTGAGGAATCCAGTGACATTTGGGTCATAGATTCTGGTGCAACTAATCATGTTTGTGTTTCTCTGCAGGGATTCAAAGAAACGAGAAGTCTACTTCGTGAAGACTTAACGCTTCGGATGGGCGATGGATCCTTGGTCTCAGCGGAAGCAGTGGGAGATGTCCATCTTTATTTTGATAATTATAGGAGTTTAATTTTGCGAGATTGTTTTTATGTTCCTAAATTTAAAAGGAATTTAATTTCTGTATCTTCTTTATTTAAAGACTCCTACGTGGTATCTTTTAATGAAAAAGTGGTGATTCGTAAAAACAAATCTTTTATCTGTTCTGGATGGATGCAAAATAATCTATATTTTATCAAACCTAAGATGGACCTATTGCTTAATGCTGAGATAAATGATAATAACTCAAAAAGACTTAAAACTTCTCACTCTAATAAGACTTATCTTTGGCATTTGCGCCTTGGCCATATTAACCTAAATAGGATTCAAAGGTTGGTAAGGGATGGACCTTTAAGTCACTTAAAGGTGGAATCTATACCTCAATGTGAGTCTTGTTTGGAGGGTAAAATGACCAAAAGACCATACGGGTCTAAGGGCAATAGGGCCGAAGGGGTTCTAGAACTTGTGCATAGTGATGTTTGCGGACCGATGAACATCCGGGCACGAGGAGGGTATGAGTACTTCGTTACTTTTATTGACGATTACTCAAGATATGGGTATGTGTATCTAATGCACCACAAAAGCGAAACTTATGATAAGTTCAGGGAGTTTCGGGCTGAAGTGGAAAAGCAATTAGGTAGACCCATAAAGGCACTTCGATCTGATCGAGGTGGGGAATACCTTTTTGATGAGTTCTTGAGACACTTGTTAGAGAATGGGATTTTATCCCATTTGACTGCGCCGGGTACTCCGCAGCAGAATGGCGTAGCAGAGAGAAGGAATAGGACTTTGTTGGACATGATTCGGTCCATGATGAGTTATTCATCATTGCCTTTATCTTTTTGGGGATATGCACTACAAACCGCATGTTATCTTTTGAACAATGTGCCTTCAAAATCGGTCCCTAAAACTCCTCACGAGTTGTGGACAAGACGGAAGGCATCCTTAAATCATATTCGCATATGGGGATGTCCAGCTCATGTCCTGTTTAAGGATCCGAATAAGTTGGAAGCACGTTCAGAAGTTTGCGTGTTTGTAGGATATCCAAAAGGGACTAAAGGGGGTTATTTTTATAACCCAAAGGAAAATAAAGTCGTGGTTTCAACTAATGCAACTTTCCTTGAGGAGAGTTACATGAACGACTTTAAACCTCGAAGCAAAGTGGTGCTTGAGGAGTTGAGGGGTAATCCGTTTACTCCGGAGGTTCCGAACGAAACCATTCCGATCAGTGTAGAAAAACCAAACAAACCTGAACAACAACCTCAGGGGCTTCGGCGTAGTGGAAGGATCGGGCGTCAACCTGAGAGGTATATGTTCAATGGGGAGGTCTTTTTGGCTGAACCGGATGAACATGACAGGGATCCTTATACTTACGCAGAAGCTATGGAGGATGTTGATTCAAGACTCTGGACAGAGGCCATGAACATTGAGATGAAGTCTATGGAGACTAATCGGGTCTGGGAGCTTGTGGATCTTCCCGAAGGGGTAAAACCCATAGGGAGTAAGTGGATCTACAAGAGGAAAAGAGGAGTGGATGGAAAGGTCGAAACCTTTAAGGCTAGACTGGTAGCTAAGGGTTATACGCAAAAGGAAGGAATCGATTATGAGGAAACCTTTTCGCCTGTAGCTATGCTTAAGTCCATCCAGATTCTCTTGTCCATAGCTGCCGCTCTCGACTACGAGATTTGGCAGATGGATGTCAAGACGGCTTTTCTGAATGGCTATCTTGATGAGTCCATTTATATGGAACAACCAGACGGGTTCAAGGTCGCGGGTCAAGAGGGTAAGGTTTGTAAGTTCCTAAAGTCTATTTATGGACTTAAGCAGGCTTCTCGTTCTTGGAACATACGATTTGATCAAGTGATCAAGACTTATGGGTTCTCACAAAATGTGGATGAACCATGTGTTTACAAACACATTAAGAATGGGAAGGTGGTTTTTCTACTACTCTATGTAGATGACATTCTGCTAATTGGCAATGACGTTGGGGCGTTGTCATCGGTCAAATTATGGTTGACCAAGCAGTTTGACTTGAAGGACTTGGGTGAGGCTAATTTTGTTCTCGGTATCCAGATCTTTCGGGATAGGAAGAACAAAATGATAGCTTTATCACAGGCCGGCTACATAGATAAAATTCTCAGGAGGTTTGCAATGCAGGATTCCAAGAAAGGTGGGCAACCATCTAGGTCTGGAATTACTCTTTCTAAGAAAGACTCTCCAAAGTCTTATGAAGAAAGAGAATACATGAAGAAGGTGCCTTATGCTTCGGCAGTGGGTAGTCTCATGTATGCCATGCTTTGCACTCGACCGGATATTAGCTATGCGGTCGGGATTGTGAGTCGATTTTAGGCGGATCCAGGACCGAACCATTGGGTTGCGGTAAAGCATATTTTCAAGTACCTGAGAAGGACTCGTGGGTATATGCTTGTGTATTCGGGTGAGGATTTAACTCCTCTAGGATACACTGATTCGGATTTTCAATCCTGCCTGGATTCTAGGAAATCGACTTCAGGGTTTGTGTTTACTCTGGATGGCGGTGCCATCAGTTGGAGAAGTGTGAAGCAAGATTGCACTTCGGATTCAACGATGGAGGCCGAGTATGTGGCGGCTAGTGATGCTTCGAAAGAAGCAGTGTGGCTCCGCAAGTTCCTTGGGGATCTTGAGGTAGTTCCTGGTATGAATAAAGCGATATCACTGTACTGTGATAACAGTGCGGCGGTAGCTAATGCTAAGGAACCAAGATTTCACAAGAAGAGTAAGCATATTGATCGGAAGTATCATGTGATAAAGGACTTCGTTGAGAGCGGGCATGTCACGGTGTGCAAGATCGCGTCAGAGGACAATTTAGCTGATCCATTTACGAAGACACTTTCTGGGAGAGTCTTCGAAAGGCATGTGGAAGCTATGGGGATGCGAAATTTGCAGTATTTACTCACTTAGTGCAAGTGGGAGATTGTTAGACATGTATGCTCTAAGGAGTAAAAATGTAATACGTTTTTGGAGACATTTTTATCAATAAAGAATTTATTCATTTATATATACCAAATATTGTCCTCTTTACGTTCATATTTGTTGAATGTATGATAAGCAAACAGTAGTCTGAGACTATCAGTCTAAACCTTAGGAGTTGGGCATATGATGGGATGATTATGCGGTAGACACGAATCTTAAGGTGATGGTCTAAAATATATGATCCGCAATCGAGGGAATAAAGTTGGGCGCTTTATTCATGTAAAGATTGTTATGTTGTCTATATCCCTTTTGGGAGATGGTTTGTCTTGGCCATCGGAGTTGGACTCCATGAATAGAAACATTTGCGCGTTGTCATAGGTGACGATGTGTTGGATCGGGACATAAAGTGAATTGATTTGGATTAATAATTCTGTCTTGGCAAATCGATTCACTTTAGACAATCATTTGTATTGTATCTTAATCCTGAGATGAATAATGGGCCCGTTGTCTCGACTTGTGTCTTTTGATGTACCAATGGGTGACTCCCACATCTCTATAGTGGCATGCATGCCGGTACGTTGGAGGCATGACTCTTGGTAGCGTAGACTTGTTATTCATAGATATGGAATCCATAGCTCCTCTTTAGGAGTAATGATATCCTCTTATATGCGTTGTCCTATAATTGGAAAACTGGAGCGCTCAACCATTTGGATACATAGGTGTAACCGAATGGTATACTATCTTTGGATGGTAAGTTTTCTAATGGTGAGACAATGGAACGTAAGATAAAAATAATCGGGAAGGTAAGACAGAACTTGTCCTTAAGCCGATTATGGATGATCATATGGGGATACGATACACTATGATATGTCATGGAGACTTAGCTACACGAGCTTCGTAATTCTATAAAGTTCGAGAGTGCAGCTCCAAGCTTTTAGTGGAGTAGCGTTGGAGTTGATAATTGTGAAATGTATATCTGGGATATTGGGTTTCATAATTATCATGAGCTTGAACTTTATAGGTCCATTTTGGTCCCCTTTGCTAGCTCACAAAATCCTGTAACGACACGGCGTGCTTTTCCAATAATTGGTGACTTATGTCGGACTTATCAGATTGGTTTAAAAGAATCAAATAATTCATGTCTGTTTATCGGTTGAATTAATTATGTAAGAAATTAGTTCAAGATGAACTTGTTGAATTATGGCGTTCGGATAATTCTTGTCTGTTTATCGGTTGTTTTAATTTTGGACAATTAGAACAAGATAAACTTGTAGAATTATTGTGAATTGATTCATTTTCTTAGAGATTATCTTGATAAAGTTTGTTTTGATCAAATATCTTTTCTATTGGGCTATTTGAATCAAAACTGAGACTTTATCCTTTAGAATCTCGGGTGGAAAATAAAAGATTCGCGGAGATTTTTTCTCGGCAGGTCGGCATGCCGGATGACGTGTTCGGCCTGCCGAACTGGCCAGTTCGGCCTGCCTATCTCACAGTTCGGCATGCCGACCGCGACAGTTAAGATTACGCATTTTTCACGCGTATCTTATCAGATATTGATCGGAACTTGATTCTGTTTCGATTTTTGAGACCTAATCTGATATGGACTGACCCCAAGGACCAATAGGTATAAAAAGGGAGTGAGTTTAATGATTTACTCAGATCAATTTGAGAGATTAAGAGTGATACTCTTCTAGTGAGCATCTGAAAACTCCCTGAGAGCTTTTGTTCACAAATTACGAACATTAGCTTTGGGTTCTCTCTATTGGTTGGAAGGAGAGTCACCGGTGGAAGAGCTGTACGTGTGAGCCCACACTCACTCCGGTTGTGGATAGAGAATAGCAAAGAAGACCAGTTGGTTGAGGCTCTTCTGGAACGTTACTTCTCTACACAAGTCGCGGAGGTTCTTCGGCATACTGAGGTTAGTAAGATCTGTTTAATTTATACATATAACATGTCAAACTTGTGTTTTTGGAAAATACTCTGATGAAAAATTTAAAAAATTCCGCTGCGCACTTTGTTTCCAACAAGGGAATGGAAAGAAGCAACGGGCCAAGAACGAGAAGTCTTCTATTCCTGCTGCTACCAAGAGCAAGAAGAAGAAGAAGAAGAACCCAAAGAAGCTTAAGTGCTTCTTCTGTGGTAAGGTCGGGCATATAAAGAAGCATTGTAAGGACTTCCTTTCCAAGGAGGTAGGTGTGATCTTCTATATTTAGAAACTTGTTTGGTTGAGGAATCCAGTGACATCTGGGTCATAGATTCCGGTGCAACTAATCATGTTTGTGTTTCTCTGCAGGGATTCAAAGAAATGAGAAGTCTGCTGTGTGAAGACTTAACGCTTCGGATGGGCGATGGATCCTCGGTCTCTGCGGAAGCAGTGAGAGATGTCCTTCTTTACTTTGATAATTATAGGAATTTAATTTTACGATATTGTTTTTATGTTCCTAAATTTAAAAGGAATTTAATTTCTGTATCTTCTTTATTTAAAGACTCCTACGTGGTATCTTTTAATGAAAAAGTGGTGATTTGTAAAAACAAATCTTTTATCTATTCTGGATGGATGCAAAATAATCTATATTTTATCAAACCTAAGATGGACTTATTGCTTAATGCTGAGATAAATGATAATGACTCAAAAGGACTAAAAACTTCTCACTCTAATAAGACTTATCTTTGGCATTTGCGCCTTGGCCATATTAACCTGAATAGGATTCAAAAGTTGGTAAGGGATGGACCTTTAAGTCACTTAAAGGTTGACTCTATACCTCAATGTGAATCTTGTTTGGACAGTAAAATGACCAAAAGACCATACAGATCTAAGGGCAATAGGGCCGAAGGGGTTCTAGAACTTGTTCATTGTGATGTTTGCGGACCAATGAACATCCGGGCACGAGGAGGGTATGAGTACTTCGTCACTTTTATTGACGATTACTTAAGATATGGGTATGTGTACCTGATGCACCACAAAAGGGAAACTTATGACAAGTTCAGGGAGTTTCGGGCTGAAGTGGAAAAGCAATTGGGTAGACCCATAAAGGCACTTCGATCTGATCGAGGTGGGGAATACCTTTCTGTTGAGTTCTTGGGACACTTGTTAGAGAATGGGATTTTATCCCACTTGATAGCGCCGGGCACTCCGCAGCAGGATGGCTTAGCGGAGAGAAGGAATAGGACTTTGTTGGACATGATTAGGTCCATGATGAGTTATTCATCATTACCTTTATCCTTTTGGGGATATGCACTTCAAACTGCATGTTATCTTTTGAACAATGTGCCTTCAAAATCGGTCCCTAAAACTCCTCACGAGTTGTGGACAAGAAGGAAGACATCCTTAAACCATATTCGCATATGGGGATATGATACACTTTGATATGTCATGGAGACTTAGCTACCCGAGCTTTGTAATTCTATGAAGTTTGAGAGTGTAGCTCCAAGCTTTTTGTGGAGTAGCATTGGAGTTGATAATTGTGAAATGTATATCTGGGATATTGGGTTTCATAATTTTCATGAGCTTGAACTTTATAGGTCCATTTTGGTCCCCTTTGCTAGCTCACAAAATCCTGTAACGACACGGCGTGCTTTTCCAATAATTGGTGACTTATGTCGGATTTATCAGTTGTTTCCTTATCTCACTTGCATTCATCAGTTGTTTCTAGTTGAGAATAGCCTCTGCTTTAGTAGGATCTACCATTATCCCTTCCTTTGATACTACAACCCCAAGAAAGACACTCTATCGAGCCAGAACTCACACTTGGAGAATTTTGCATATAACTTGTGTCTCCTTAATGTCTCCAGTACAATTTTTGAATGCTCCGCATGTTCTTCCTGACTCTTCGAATAAATAAGAATATCGTCGATAAATACAACGACAAATTTATCGAGGAAATCCTTGAATACTCGATCAAGTCCATGAAGGCTGTTGGTGCATTCGTTAGACCGAAAGGCATAACCATAAATTCATAGTGACCATACCTCGATCTAAAGGCTGTTTTTGGGATGTCTCCTTCTTTCATCTTTAACTAGTGATATCCCGATCACAGATTAATTTTTGAGAACATAGATGCTCCTTTTAGTTGATCAAACAAATCATCGATTTGAGGCAATGGGTACTTTTCTTGATCGTTGCCTTATTCAGTTCTATATAGTCGATGCAGAGTCTCATAGATCCATCCTTCTTCTTGACAAACAATACTGGGGCTCTTCAAGGTGAGTGACTAGGCCTGACGAGGCCTTTATTAAGCAGTTGCTTTAATTAAGAATGAAGCTTTTTCAACTCTGCTCGGGCCATTCTGTAAGGTGACTTTGAAATCAGGTTGATGCCTGGAACGAGCTCGATCTCAAATTCAATTTCTCTATCAGGGGGTAAGCTTGATAGATCATCTGGAAATGCCTCTGGAAATTCTCGTACCACTACCACATCCTAAATCCTTGTCTTTTTTTCTTGACTTTTGTCAACAACGTTTGCTAAGTAACCCACACAGCCTCTTGCTAACAATTTCCTTGCTTTCATGGCTGACAAAAACATGCTTGGTTTCTTTCTAGACTCACCCACATATAAGAACTTTTGTTCACCTTCAGGATGGAAGATCACCTTTTGTTTCTGGCATTCAATGGAAGCATTGTACTTGCTTAGAAAATCCATCTTGAGAATCATGTCATAATCATACATGTCATTCACAACAAGATCGACAAAAAGTTCGCTTTCGAAAATCCATAGACGAACAGTACACAAACAGTGGGTTGATATCATTACTTCCCCAAAGGGTAGTGCTGTGGTGAACCCCTGTCTCATTAGTTCTAAATGAAGCCCTAACTTCTTAGCAAAGGACGATGATACAAAGGAATGTGTGGCGCCGGTATCAAAGAGAACATGTGTATTAATAGAGAGACTTGAAATCTGACCTGTAACCACATTAGAAGCTTCAGCAGCCACCTATTCTTTCGTCATTGCATAGATGTGGGCATTATCAGGTGGGGCTTCAAGTCTTTCTCGACTGATTAACGACCCTTCTAAGGTAGCTTGCATTTGATGGAGTTGGGCTTGAGGAGCTCTTTGTTGGGCTTGAGCATTCATCTAATTGGGGCAGTTCTTAGCAAAATGGTATTCATGTCCACAGATAAAACATTGGTTTGTTCCCAAATGACATTCTCCAGGATGTTTCTTCCCACATTTGGTGCATGGTTGAATTTGCCTGTTATTGTTGTTAGACTGGCCACCATTATGCCTCTTGTTGCCTTGACTCTGTTGGTTTTGAGAATTGCCCTTCCTTTTGTTGTTTCTTCAATTTTGGTTGTTGTTGTTGTTGCCGCTATTGTTGTGCCTATTTTGGGGGCAGTTCTAGGCGCTTGCATTATTTGTTGGCTGACTTGACTGAGGCTGGTCTCTTTTTAGCTTTGACAGGTGAAATTCAGCACTTTGGGCCCTCAAAACAACCTACTCTTGGTTTCTGGGTGGACTGGCCCCATCAACAATTGCAGCAATATCTAGCCGAAGGACTCTGATCAGTCTTCTGACCCTTTCATTCTCATTGCTAACCATCCTTGGGCGTAGTCAGCCAATTGGTCAAATTTTGCCACCACATCTGTAACCAACATGTCTCCCTAGCGTAGGTTCTTGAACTCATCACAATGCTTTCTAGTAATGTTCATGTGGAAAACCTTCGTGCTGAATTCATGAACGAAGTCGGCCCATGTCATCTCATCAACATTCCTACACTGTTCGATTCCATCCTACCAAATTCTAGCCTCCATGTTGAGGTAGTACGAAGCACAAAGAACCTTCTTATTATCCATGAAGCCAATAAGTGTTAGAGTGGCCTCAATTGTCTTTAGCCATCCTTGAGCGACTAGAGGGTCCTTGGAACCTTCAAAATCTGCTGGCTTGACGCTCTTCTATCTGACTAAGAGTGGTTCCTGATAGGCCAGTCTGGGTTCAACAGTAAGAGCCTGGACTTCATTTACTTGTGGCTGGGGAGAAGGAGGAGGCGGCATGTCATTGCCTCATCGTTCATCGCCTTGACCATTAGCTCTCAATTTTGCAATTTCCCTTCTTTGTTCCTCAAGTTGCCTTTCCAGCTCAACGATCATCGTCATAAGCCTTTCATTAGTTTGAGCATGAGTTTGCATTCTTCTATGGCCGTCCATTGTTGATTTCCTAAAAGAGTTTTGAATTTAGGAACAATCATCTAATTTATGAGACAGGGTTTTACTACTAGGGCATTAATCATTAAACAACTAAATCTTATACTTATCATCAAACTTGCATCCTTAACAATTAACTTAAAATATTCTTACTTGTAGGACTTGGATTGACGTGTGGTGACATGATTGAAAATGAAAATCTGCTCTAATACCAAAGCCTATAACGCCCCCTCACGGACGTCCCAGATATCGTTACATTCATTTTTGTTACCGTTATTTAAGATAAACTATTTTAAATAAAAACATACCTTAGGATCCTTGCATATAATTTTTTTATATTTAATAAACTACTTGATTATAAACATTCCTTAAATAGTTTATCACACCAAAACAAAAGAACCATAATTTGAATAAAAGTCAACACAACTTTTAAAATCTGCTTGCATAGTTAGGTAGGCCAAACTTAGACTTCGGCAGGCCGAACTTGATCGGCAGTCCAAACATCAACCACTGACATGTCGCCCGAGGCTTTGCAAATCAGGGTTTTAAAATCACTAAGATCGGTAGGCCGATACAGGGTAATCGACATGATGATTATTACATCAGCAAACCGACCAATAATAATCGGCAGGCCGATCTGTTGTGAAAACAAAATTTTTAATTCAAAACAACTCTCAATATTTCAAAAATGCAGAAGACTAATAATAATACTATAAAGTTAAAGAGACATAGTTCAAATCTTTAAGACTATTCAAATAAACATACTCAGATAAATAAACATACTCAAAAAACAAAATATAGTCTATAACTTTTTAAAACTTCATTGGCGTGTTCCATTATCAATCCATCCTGCATAGCTCACACACCCTTCCTTGCCCTCCACCTAATCCATAATTCTCTTACCCTTATCTGCAACATGATGTAAAACTAAGTAAGCAAAAGCTTAGAAAGTACATTTCATATCTCACAACGTAAAACATCTTATGAACTTCATTATAAAACATCATTACCATAAGATAAGCATCATCATAATAGTGCGCTAGGCATAGTTTCATATGGAACATATCATTTCATCTCATTATCCATATTAAAACTTTGTTCGTTTTATCTTTAGGGGCCCAAGTGTTGCATCATTATATCATCATAGGCGCACCGTCATGAGAGGAGAGGGGTAGCTAATCCTAAACCAAACATGACATCATAACATAAACATAACATAAACGTGGGTTTGCAACACTTATTTAGGTTATACATATATACATACAAATATCTATGCTTTTATACCTTCGAATACGTCATTATTAAAACATGCATGACTTTTGTACAATAAACTTTCATAATAATAATTCATTAAATAAAACTGTCATAGAATCATCATAAAATCATCATGAACATAAAAATTCAAACTTTTTCACAAATCACATCATGTTGCAGGTAAGAATGTACTTACTTGTTTAGCTTACTTAACCTTAATTGTAGGTGACGTTGCTGCGGTCTTGATGTGCTCACTCCTTAGTGTGTTCATGTCATACATTCATTTAAATGAAATTAACATTTATTTTCATGAAATCATTCAACACCACATGACATTATCCAATACCTTATTACATCACACATACATTCATCTCTTGAAAACATTAGTCCTTAATACATTTATTAGCCTTTAAAGCATTAGAACAAAACTGCCAAATGACAATGCAGCCTAACCCTTATGAATTCTTGGCTCAATAACTCATAATTCATACACAATTCAAGCACCAAACTTGTCAGGGACAAAGTTAACATATAAACATATTACCATGATTTTTCGTTGGCCATAAAAATTCTATTTGGTATTTAAAACAAGTCACAAATTCATGACACAAAATTTGCCAGCAATAGTTAGGCAGTGAACAACTTTAAACTTAGGTCCATTTATCACATTATTGATGCTGTAGAAAAATCTACAAAAATTAACACATATAATAGACACATAGAACTATAACATATCCAATAATTCCCCTCAACAAAAATCGGAGTAGGTCAAAATACACAATTGAAATAGGTAGTAAAACTGATTTACAAACATGGGCAGCAAACACCTTTCAAACTAGCATTTAAGAAAAATACCACGAAAATAATTTTGACATCAAAATTTCTGTGAAAACCTATATCATAATAACACCCTACTAAAAAAATTCCCATGACTAAACAAAATCATTTAGACACAATAAAAAGTTAGAGAAACAAGAGGTCCAAAGTTTGCAAGCTCATAGCCATAAAAACCTAGTTTGAAGAAAGTTTAATAACTCACAAAATGCACATGATATTACCATGAAATTTTCCAGTTCACAAGCTAATATAACCATGAACATGTCTGCCCAATTTTGTAAAAATCAAAGCACATTTTTCCTTTGAACAAAAACCACATTTGTACAAGAATATACCAATCAACAACATTGTGACTATGAGGTGTAGAACATGAACATTTAATATCTCAGCCTAGACAACACCAAATGGCACAAAATTTAGAGTGACATCACATAGCATATACACAAAAATCATATTAGAATTTTAGAGCAAACGGAGATTTGTAGGCAAAGTTATGGGGGTCTGAACATAGAGAAAATGCAATGTTACTGATCAACATTAATTAACTGTGAGTGGCAGAAAGAAGAAAATTCATTTCTCTATGTAGAAAAATGCAGTTGATGTGAAATTTTAAGGGTTAGCACATAACACATACATGAATAACATATTAAAATTTCAAAGTAAAAAAGGAAATTCCTAGACAAAGTTATAGCAATCGGATTAAGGAGAAAAATACATTTCAAAAATACTGAGAATTAGTTCTTACCTTAAAACAAATTCTTCTCAAGTTTTCCTTGGATTCACGCAACAAAAATTCAATATTTCTTTCAAATATTTGCAGGTAAATGAGAGAGAGAAAAGAAATCGTGAAGGGAAAAAGAGGAGGAGAGCGTGGGAGGTAAAATTTTCTCTCTTGTTTTTTGGTTGAAGTATATGTGAAAATAAGAGTGATATGATAAGGGGGTTTGATTTTTCTGAAATGGTAGAAATTTTCCAAAAAAAAAAATTACATAATCATGGGACATTGAGGGCAATTTGGGAGAGTTGATAATGATTTGGTCGACTTACCAAATTTTAACTCTCAAAATAGGAAACCCTCATCAATTATCCAATCATCCACAAAAGTCAAACATTCTATTTCCTAAAACAAGGAATCAAACCAAAAATATGCCAATCAATCAAAATTTATCATCCATATAAATCAATCATCCATACCACAATTTTGGTAATTACCTGCTGATTACTTATCAGTTGTCTTCTGCTTACTGATGTTTTATTTTGGCACGCCGAAGTCGTGAGGTCTGGCCTGCCGACAGAATCCATCGACTTGCCATTCCATGAGGGATAATTTGTCCTACCGAGCCCGGAGGATCAACCTGTTGAACTGCCATACACACTAATATAACTAAACAATAATTATTACAAAATTATTATCAAGCATACAATGTAAATGACATGAACACCTTGAGCACATCAATTCCACGTGATCGTCATCTGTCACAATACTCAAAATAAAATAGACAACAACATAATATCATATATTACTAAAGAAAATACTTAACGTCGTTATTCTTTTAACATAATCCATTACATGAAAATTAGTGGGTGTTACAGATCACTTCTAATAGAGATTCTCGATTTAACGCTAAGTATTGGAGGAGTTTCCAGGAAGCCTTAGGCACAGATTTAAATTTTAGCACCATTTTTCATCCTCACATCAATGGGTAGTCTGAGCAAGTTATTTAGATTCATGAGGATAGGTTACATGCGTGTGTACTAGATTTTGGTAGGAATTAGAAGAAGCACTTGCACCTCACAGAATTCGCATACGACAACAGTTACCAAGTGAGTATTGGTATGGCATCATTCGAGGCACTCTATGGATGACCTTGTCAATCATCAGTGTGTTAAACAGAACTAGAAGACAAGATCATTCTCGGACCTGAAAAGATCCGTGAGAGCAACAAGAAAGTCACTGTGATTTGTGACTGGTTGAAAGCGGCTCAGAGTGGGCAAAAGAGTTATGTTAATAAGAGACGCCAACCTCTGGAATTCACAGTAGGAGATTTCATTCTCTTAAAGGTTTCACCACGCAAGGGTATTACACATTTCGGTGTAAGTGGGAAACTTACGCCGAGGTACGTTAGACCATTTGGGATTACTCATCGTGTTGGTGTGGTCGCTTATCGACTCAGCCTTCCTCCCAAGCTCTCTCATGTCCATGATATATTCCACGTGTCGATGCTTCAGAAATGTCTGTTTGAGTTAAGCAAGATTGTTTCATTTCATGATATACTGATTTAAGAAGACACGACGTACGAGGAGGTTCCAATCCAGATCATTGATTGGAAGGTAATAAGTTTGAGAAGCCGTGATATACTGTTAGTGAAAGTTGTGTGGCAACAACATGGGATTGATGAAGCAACTTTGGAATTAGAATTGACAATGCGAGAGTTGTACCTGCATTTATTTTGTTTCTAAGGTGATTTCTAATTTGAGAATGAAATTTCTTTTAGGGGTGGAGAGTTGTAACACCCAGAAATTTAATTAACTATGATTAGTGTATAAAATGGTGAATAAGTGTGCCTTAATGTAATTTGAACTTAATTTAATTATTTCGTAGTACTTTCAAATTGATCTCACTTTTAATTATTTTTTTTATTTTGAATTTTGGAATGAAACAATTTACCAAATTCCAAATAAGTCCCTTTTTTGCTAAAAACTTAGATAACTTGAAGCTTGCTCATGAAAACTAGGTGTAGCCCATGGTTTTCTCAAACCAGCTACTCCTTCTATTTATTTTTCTCTCCTTCCCCTCACTTCATTCATCTTTCTTTCTTCTCTCTCTCTTTCTCTTCTTTTCCCTCTCTCTCCCGTCACTCTCTTCTCTCTCCTTTTCCTAATTTCCTAGGCACTTTGGAGGCCAAGAAAGAGGTTGAAGACCCCTCAAATCAGCTCAAAAATGCCCATTGATGTTAGTTTATTCTCCCTGTCTTTTGAAATTTCAAATTTCAAAGTTTAGTTTTAAAATTTTCAATTTTTTTTGCATATTGTAATCTAAGTTTCTCTAAGCTTAGAAAACTATCAATCTAAGTTTTCTAGCATCCTAATCATCATGAATCTAACCTTGATTGAGCACAAATCAAGCTAAATCAAGTTTTTCAATTTTTTTATTTTTGGATTTATTTGAAAATCATTGTGAAAATTTGTTGAAATGTCTTTAAACAAGTTCTATTGTGTTATTCTTTCATTTTGAAGTACAATCCATGCTCTAAGAATTGTAAAAAAAGGTTTAAAATGAGATTTGAGCTTGGGGAAGCCAAGGTTCGAAATCTAGAATTTTTCAAACTTCGATAGATCGGTAGGCCAAACTTCAACTTTGGCAGGCTAGATTCATAAGTTCGGCAGGCCAAATTCATATCTTTGGCTGGCCAAACTCAAGCAAGTTCTGTAGGCTAGACCTAGATCGTCAGTAGGCTGAACAGAGTTGTTTGGCAAGTTGGACCAAGAAATTTGGTAGGCCGACCGAACTTTAGAAAAATGACTGATTTTCACTAGTTTTCACTATTAAAGCATAGATAGAGACTTTAACTTTATGGCATGATTTTGTGAATATAAATGGCACACTAAGACACCATGAGTTAGTATAGTATGGTAGAATATTCAAAGTTAGATATTGACAGTTTAGTTCATATCTAAGGTTGTTCGTGGTTCCGTGGAGCTAGCGTATAGTAGGTTAGGACTGTGATGCTTGTACTCTGTACTGGATAACAAGGTAGGACTCTAGTCCCTCTTTTTTGTTAGCCATGATTTTAAAAAGGTTTTGGCCATAAAATGTTTTCCTTAAAAATATTATAAAGGAATTTATTGATTATTTCCATGATGGTTGAATAATGAAATGACCATAATGAACAGAATAATGAATGAAAATGAGAATACTAGGTAAGATGAGAATTAAATAATGATATAATACTAGACATGTCGTATGCACCATTTGAAGTGATATACCTTGTTGGAAACAAAGTGCGCAGCGGAATTTTTAAAATTTTTCATCAGAGTATTTTCCAAAACACAAGTTTGACATGTTATATGTATAAATTAAACAGATCTTACTAACTTCAGTGTGCCGAAGAACCTCCGCGACCTGTGTAGAGAAGTAACGTTCCAGAAGAGCCTCAACCAACTGGTCTTCTTTGCTATTCTCTATCCACAACCGGAGTGAGTGTGGGCTCACACGTACAGCTCTTCCACCGGTGACTCTCCTTCCAACCAATAGAGAGAACCCAAAGCTAGTGTTCGTGATTTGTGAACAAAAGCTCTCAGGGAGTTTTCAGATGCTCACTAGAAGAGTATCACTCTTAATCTCTCAAATTGATCTAAGTAAATCATTAGAGTCACTCCCTTTTTATACCTATTGGTCCTTGGGGTCAGTCCATATCAGATTAGGTCTCAAAAATCGAAACAGAATCAAGTTTGGATCAATATCTGATAAGATACGCGTGAAAAACGCGTAATCTTAATTGTCACGGTCGGCATGCCGAACTGTGTGATAGGCAGGCCGAACTGGCCAGTTCGGCAGGCCGAACTTTCTGATAGGCAGGCCGAACTGCCGAGAAAAAATCTCCGCGAATCTTTTATTTTCCACCCGAGATTCTAAAGGATAAAGTCTCAGTTTTGATTCAAATAGCCCAATAGAAAAGATATCTGATCAAAACAAACTTTATCAAGATAATCTCTAAGAAAATAAATCAATTCACAATAATTCTACAAGTTTATCTTGTTCTAATTGTCCAAAATTAAAACAACCGATAAACAGACAAGAATTATCCGAACGCCATAATTCAACAAGTTCATCTTGAACTAATTTCTTACATAATTAATTCAACCGATAAACAGACATGAATTATTTGATTCTTATAAATTTTAAACCAATCTGATAAATCCGACATAAGTCACCAATTATTGGAAAAGCACGCCGTGTCGTTACAGGATTTTGTGAGCTAGCAAAGGGGACCAAAATGGACCTATAAAGTTCAAGCTCATGATAATTATGAAACCCAATATCCCAGATATACATTTCACAATTATCAACTCCAACGCTACTCCACTAAAAGCTTGGAGCTGCACTCTCGAACTTTATAGAATTACGAAGCTCGAGTAGCTAAGTCTCCATGACATATTATAGTGTATCGCATCCTCATATGATCATCCATAACCGGCTTAAGGACAAGTTTTGTCTTACCTTCCCGATTATTTTTATCTTACGTTCCATTGTCTCACCATTAGAAAACTTACCATCCAAAGATAGTATACCATTCGGTTACACCTATGTATCCAAATGGTTGAGCGCTCCAGTTTTCCAATTACAGGACAACGCATATAAGAGGATATCATTACTCCTAAAGAGGAGCTATGGATTCCATATCTATGAATAACAAGTCTACGCTACCAAGAGTCATGCCTCCAACGTACCGGTATGCATGCCACTATAGAGATGTGGGAGTCACCCATTGGTACATCAAAAGACATAAGTCGAGACAACGAGCCCATTATTCATCTCAGGATTAAGATACAATACAAATGATTGTCTAAAGTGAATCGATTTGCCAAGACAGAATTATTAATCCAAATCAATTCACTTTATGTCCCGATCCAACACATCGTCACCTATGACAACGCGCCAATGTTTCTATTCACGGAGTCCAACTCCGATGGCCAAGACAAACCATCTCCCAAAAGGGATATAGACAACATAACAATCTTTACATGAATAAAGCGCCCAACTTTATTCCCTCGATTGCGGATCATATATTTTAGACCATCACCTTAAGAGTCGTGTCTACCGCATAATCATCCCATCATATGCCCAACTCTTAAGGTTTAGACTGACAGTCTCAGACTACTGTTTGCTTATCATACATTCAACAAATATGAACGTAAAGAGGACAATATTCGGTATATATAAATGAATAAATTCTTTATTGATAAAAATGTCTCCAAAAACGTATTACATTTTTACTCCTTAGAGCATACATGTCTAACAATCTCCCACTTGCACTAAGTGAGTAAATACTGCAAATTTTGCATCCCCATAGCTTCCACATGCCTCTCGAAGACTCTCCCAGTAAGTGTCTTCGTGAATGGATCAGCTAAATTGTCCTCTGACGCGATCTTGCATACCGTGACATGCCCGCTCTCAACGAAGTCCTTTATCACATGATACTTCGATCAATATGCTTACTCTTCTTGTGAAATCTTGGTTCCTTAGCATTAGCTACCGCCGCACTGTTATCACAGTACAGTGATACCGCTTTATCCATACCAGGAACTACCTCAAGATCCCCAAGGAACTTGCGGAGCCACACTGCTTCTTTCGAAGCATCACTAGCCGCCACATACTCGGCCTCCATCGTTGAATCTGAAGTACAATCTTGCTTCGCACTTCTCCAACTGATGGCTACAGCCACCCAGAGTAAACACAAACCCCGATGTCGATTTCCTAGAATCCAGGCAGGATTGAAAATCCGAATCAGTGTATCCTAGAGGAGTTAAATCCTCACCCGAATACACAAGCATATACCCTCGAGTCCTTCTTAGGTACTTGAAAATATGCTTTACCGTAACCCAATGGTTCGGTCCTGGATCCGCCTGAAACCGACTCACAATCCTGACCGTATAGCTAATATCCGGTCGAGTGCAAAGCATGGCATACATGAGACTACCCACTGCCGAAGCATAAGGTACCTTCTTCATGTATTCTCTTTCTTCATAAGACTTTGGAGAGTCTTTCTTAGAAAGAGTAATTCCAGACCTAGATGGTTGCCCACCTTTCTTGGAATCCTGCATTGCAAACCTCCTGAGAATTTTATCTATGTAGCTGGCCTGTGACAAAGCTATCATTTTGTTCTTCCTATCCCGAAAGATCTAGATACCGAGAACAAAATTAGCCTCACCCAAGTCCTTCATGTCAAACTGCTTGGTCAACCATAATTTGACCGATGACAACGCCCCAACGTCATTGCCAATTAGCAGAATGTCATCTACATAGAGTAGTAGAAAAACCACCTTCCCATTCTTAATGTGTTTGTAAACACATGGTTCATCCACATTTTGTGAGAACCCATAAGTCTTGATCACTTGATCAAATCTTATGTTCCAAGAACGAGAAGCCTGCTTAAGTCCATAAATTGACTTTAGCAGCTTACAAACCTTACCCTCTTGACCCGCGACCTTGAACCCGTCTGGTTGTTCCATATAAATGGACTCATCAAGATAGCCATTCAGAAAAGCCGTCTTGACATCCATCTGCCAAATCTCGTAGTCGAGAACGGCAGCTATGGACAAGAGAATCCGGATGGACTTAAGCATGGCTATAGGTGAAAAGGTTTCCTCATAATCGATTCCTTCCTTTTGCGTATAACCCTTAGCTACCAGTCTAGCCTTAAAGGTTTCGACCTTTCCATCCACTCCTCTTTTCCTCTTATAGATCCACTTACTCCCTATGGGTTTTACCCCTTCGGGAAGATCCACAAGCTCCCAGACCCGATTAGTCTCCATAGACTTCATCTCAATGTTCATGGCCTCTGTCCAGAGTCTTGAATCAACATCCTCCATACCTTCTGCGTAAGTATAAGGATCCCTGTCATGTTCATCCGGTTCAGCCAAAAAGACCTCCCCATTGAACATATACCTCTCAGGTTGACGCCCGATCCTCCCACTACGCCGAAGCCCCTGAGGTTGTTGTTCAGGTTTGTTTGGTTTTTCTACACCGATCGGAATGGTTTCGTTCGGAACCTCCGGAGTAAACGGATTACCCCTCAACTCCTCAAGCACCACTTTGCTTTGAGGTTTAAAGTCGTTCATGTAACTCTCCTCAAGGAAAGTTGCATTAGTTGAAACCACGACTTTATTTTCCTTTGGGTTATAAAAATAACCCCCTTTAGTCCCTTTTGGATATCCTACAAACACGCAAACTTCTGAACGTGCTTCCAACTTATTCGGATCCTTAAACAGGACATGAGCTGGACATACCCATATGCGAATATGGTTTAAGGATGTCTTCCGTCTTGTCCACAACTCGTGAGGAGTTTTAGGGACCGATTTTGAAGGTACATTGTTCAAAAGATAACATGCGGTTTGTAGTGCATATCCCCAAAAGGATAAAGGCAATGATGAATAACTCATCATGGACCAAATCATGTCCAACAAAGTCCTATTCCTTCTCTCTGCTACGCCATTCTGCTGCGGAGTGCCCGGCGCAGTCAAATGGGATAAAATCCCATTCTCTAACAAGTGTCCCAAGAACTCATCAGAAAGGTATTCCCCACCTCGATCAGATCGAAGTGCTTTTATGGGTCTACCCAATTGCTTTTCCACTTCAGCCTGAAACTCCCTGAACTTATCATAAGTTTTGCTTTTGTGGTGCATTAGGTACACATACCCATATCTTGAGTAATCGTCAATAAAAGTAACGAAGTACTCATACCCTCCTCGTGCACGAATGTTCATCGGTCCGCAAACATCACTATGCACAAGTTCTGGAACCCCTTCGACCCTATTGCCCTTAGACCCGTATGGTCTTTTGGTCATTTTACCCTCCAAACAAGACTCACATTGAGGTATAGATTCCACCTTTAAGAGACTTAAAGGTCCATCCCTTACCAACCTTTGAATCCTATTTAGGTTAATATGGCCAAGGCGCAAATGCCAAAGATAAGTCTTATTAGAGTGAGAAGTTTTAAGTCTTTTTGAGTCATTATCATTTATCTCAGCATTAAGCAATAGGTCCATCTTAGGTTTGATAAAATATAGATTATTTTGCATCCATCCAGAACAGATAAAAGATTTGTTTTTACGAATCACCACTTTTTCATTAAAAGATACCACGTAGGAGTCTTTAAATAAAGAAGATACAGAAATTAAATTCCTTTTAAATTTAGGAACATAAAAACAATCTCGCAAAATTAAACTCCTATAATTATCAAAATAAAGATGGACATCTCCCACTGCTTCCGCTGAGACCAAGGATCCATCGCCCATCCGAAGCGTTAAGTCTTCACGAAGTAGACTTCTCGTTTCTTTGAATCCCTGCAGAGAAACACAAACATGATTAGTTGCACCAGAATCTATGACCCAAATGTCACTGGATTCCTCAACCAAACAAGTTTCTAAATATAGAAGATCACACCTACCTCCCTTGGAAAGGAAGTCCTTGCAATGCTTCTTTATATGCCCGACCTTACCACAAAAGAAGCACTTAAGCTTCTTTGGGTTCCTCTTCTTCTTCTTCTTCTTGCTCTTGGTAGCAATAGGAATAGAAGACTTCCCACTCTTGGCCCGTTGCTTCTTTCCATTCCCAGAGTTAGGATTGGAACCAGAAGCAACTACCATATTGGCCTCTCCACCAGCAGGAGACTCCCTGATCAGCAGTTCAAACTCTTGTAACTGTTTCATCAGTTCTATCAAGGTCATATCCCGTCTATTGCTTAGATTAAAAGTAGCTCTAAACGGAATAAATTCCTTAGACAGAGTCTCAAAGACCATAGTCATCTGAGTTTCAGCATCGATGTCGGCTCCATTGGTTTGAGCCTCAGCGAGGTAACCCATGACCAACATCATGTGCTCCTTTACAGATGTCCCCGGTCTCTGTCTACATTTTAAGAGTTTCCAAAGCGCCCCTTGCCGCTTTGTTATGGCCTGGCCTCCAAACATGTCCTCAAGATTATCCAAGATCTACTTCGCAGTCTCATAATCCTGATGTTGAGCCTGCAACACGTTATTCATGCTAGCCATAACATAGCAGCGGGCCTGATCATTAGCATCTTTCCAGCGGTCGTACGCTTGGAATTGCTCATTACTTGAGTCTCCCGTAGGCTCGGGAGGACAAGGAGTTGTCAGAACATATTTCAGTTTCTCAAAGGAAAGGACGATGTCTAGGTTCCGTTTCCAATCATTATAGTTCTCACCGGTTAATTGGTTTTTGTCAAGTATCGATGATAAAGCGTTTTTAGACATTTTCAATCTACAATAAAGAGTCATATACCAAACATAAGCAAACATATATAATAATTTAGTAAGATAATACAATCATGTAAATTATACAAATGTGTTTATGTGTCAAAACCTTGAAAATATCACAACCTTACAACGATAATTCCCAACTCAGAATTCAACAAGCTCCTAGGGGAGTCATGCCAAATTCAATTAGGAACACGGATCCCCTCTTGATTAATATATGCCATCCAAAACCCGTATGATCCAGCATATACTAATAATCGTTTCTTTGGCCATTAATTTTATTAACAGAGCTCCTAGGGGAGGTTAATAATAAAATTAACGTGAGTGTATAATCACCGTTTTAATATTTTATCCATGATTTATAATCACCACCTAGGGGTGTGCAACCATAAATCATACTAAAATACCTTATCCTTTCAGAGATCCAATCTGGTACATGATAGAAATCCCTTCCTAGGGGTTGGGACCATCATGTTCTTCCTATGGACCAACGATGGAGGCCTTAGGTTCTCTCTTCGAAAACCTTCTCCCACTCAATCTTTTGAAGTCAAGGTTTTATTTTGAAATTATGCATGAACAAATTTAATATGAGCGGCACTCCCTATTCTATATGACATGTTATCAATATACATGGTAAATCATATTATAATGTAGACAAGCAAAGCAATCAAGCAAAGCTACAAGCATAATAATAATAATAACCGTAATATTATGGTTCCACCCTAGAGAATAGAAAAACTAAGATTACAAGAGAATAATCGAGACATTTATCGATTCTTCATCCTTGAATCCTCAAGCTGTATCCTTCTTCATGTAATATCCATCTTCAAGTCCTCAATCCCGTATGAATCGAACACTTCATATTTCCAGGTCATATCCAAATTTAATGTTTCTCATAATCGTCCCAAAAATAAAATTAAAACTGCACTAAAAAATTGCACCTTTTCTGGACACCTGGCTGCTCTCGGTCGGCAGGACTGATCACCAGGGATCGGCCTGCCGATCATGGTGGTTCGGCCTGCCGAACATGAAGGTTCGGCCTGCCGGTAGAGCACCAAAATTTCTGCCCCACTGTCGGCCTGCCGGACCGTACGTCCGGCCTGTTGATCTGTGACCTTCGGCCTGCAGAACTGTGAGGTCCGGCATGCCGACCGAGCAGAAAACCCTCAATCTAGAAAATACAATTTTAATGCAATTCATCAATTTTATTTTCAACAATTCAAAAACATAAAATTAGAGACTCAGGAAATACCTGGAGGCGCCATCATCAATCTTTAAGTTCGACTTCTAGTTCCGTCTTCTCCGAATAATTATTAATTACAAAATTCTTACAAATTAAAAATTAAATAATAATTCCTAGACGGAGATGATAGTCCGCCATCTAATTACATGAAAAACCTAGATACACATTCTAACCTCTAAGGAACCATAACCGGTATTAATTAATTAATAAATAATTAAACAACAATTTAATCAACTATAATTAATTAATAAACATTCACCATATAATCCATGACAACATATATATGATATAGAAACCTAGAGTGCCATCTCTCTATAAAATTTAATTCAAGCATTGGAGAGATTAAGATCACAAAATTTATGCATATAACACTGATCATAAACTTGCAAATTTATGTAAAAACCTCGGCTCTGATACCAATTGTTGGAAACAAAGTGCGAAGCGGAATTTTTAAAATTTTTCATCAGAGTATTTTCCAAAACACAAGTTTGACATGTTATATGTATAAATTAAACAGATCTTACTAACCTCAGTGTGCCGAAGAACCTCCGCGACCTGTGTAGAGAAGTAACGTTCCAGAAGAGCCTCAACCAACTGGTCTTCTTTGCTATTCTCTATCCACAACCGGAGTGAGTGTGGGCTCACACGTACAGCTCTTCCACCGGTTACTCTCCTTCCAACCAATAGAGAGAACCCAAAGCTAGTGTTCGTGATTTGTGAACAAAAGCTCTCAGGGAGTTTTCAGATGCTCACTAGAAGAGTATCACTCTTAATCTCTCAAATTGATCTAAGTAAATCATTAGACTCACTCCCTTTTTATACCTATTGGTCCTTGGGGTCAGTCCATATCAGATTAGGTCTCAAAAATCGAAACAGAATCAAGTTCGGATCAATATCTGATAAGATACGCGTGAAAAACGCGTAATCTTAATTGTCACGGTCGGCATGCCGAACTGTGTGATAGGCAGGCCGAACTGGCCAGTTCGGCAGGCCGAACTTTCTGATAGGCAGGCCGAACTGCCGAGAAAAAATCTCCGCTAATCTTTTATTTTCCACCCGAGATTCTAAAGGATAAAGTCTCAGTTTTGATTCAAATAGCCCAATAGAAAAGATATCTGATCAAAACAAACTTTATCAAGATAATCTCTAAGAAAATAAATCAATTCACAATAATTCTACAAGTTTATCTTGTTCTAATTGTCCAAAATTAAAACAACCGATAAACAGACAAGAATTATCCGAACGCCATAATTCAACAAGTTCATCTTGAACTAATTTCTTACATAATTAATTCAACCGATAAACAGACATGAATTATTTGATTCTTATAAATTTTAAACCAATCTGATAAATCCGACATAAGTCACCAATTATTGGAAAAGCACGCCGTGTCGTTACAGGATTTTGTGAGCTAGCAAAGGGGACCAAAATGGACCTATAAAGTTCAAGCTCATGATAATTATGAAACCCAATATCCCAGATATACATTTCACAATTATCAACTCCAACGCTACTCCACTAAAAGCTTGGAGCTGCACTCTCGAACTTTATAGAATTACGAAGCTCGTGTAGCTAAGTCTCCATGACATATCATAGTGTATCGCATCCCCATATGATCATCCATAACCGGCTTAAGGACAAGTTCTGTCTTACCTTCCCGATTATTTTTATCTTACGTTCCATTGTCTCACCATTAGAAAACTTACCATCCAAAGATAGTATACCATTCGGTTACACCTATGTATCCAAATGGTTGAGCGCTCCAGTTTTTCAATTACAGGACAACGCATATAAGAGGATATCATTACTCCTAAAGAGGAGCTATGAATTCCATATCTATGAATAACAAGTCTACGCTACCAAGAGTCACGCCTCCAACGTACCGGCATGCATGCCACTATAGAGATGTGGGAGTCACCCATTGGTACATCAAAAGACATAAGTCGAGACAACGGGCCCATTATTCGTCTCAGGATTAAGATACAATACAAATGATTGTCTAAAGTGAATCGATTTGCCAAGACAGAATTATTAATCCAAATCAATTCACTTTATGTCCCGATCCAACACATCGTCACCTATGACAACGCACCAATGTTTCTATTCACGGAGTCCAACTCCGATGGCCAAGACAAACCATCTCCCAAAAGGGATATAGACAACATAACAATCTTTACATGAATAAAGCGCCCAACTTTATTCCCTCGATTGCGGATCATATATTTTAGACCATCACCTTAAGAGTCGTGTCTACCGCATAATCATCCCATCATATGCCCAACTCTTAAGGTTTAGACTGACAGTCTCAGACTACTGTTTGCTTATCATACATTCAACAAATATGAACGTAAAGAGGACAATATTTGGTATATATAAATGAATAAATTCTTTATTGATAAAAATGTCTCCAAAAACGTATTACATTTTTACTCCTTAGAGCATACATGTCTAACATACCTATGGGCATGATGCCATACTCAGAGATCGAGTCGTGTAAAGAGCGACATTGGGGACAAGTCTTGAAACCTAGCTGGGCCATTACGGTGGTGATACTATTGGTTTGCCCAAGATAAAATACTATGACTGTTTCCGGATGAATAATTGAACTAAATGGCAAGAATGAATCTAATAAACTGTAATTACTGTGTTTTATAATTCTTATGCCATGATTGATTCTTATATTCAAATATATTTCAAAGCATTAGACCTATTGAACATTCCGTTCACAGTTTTATTTGTTTTAAAATTTTCCCCCCACTAGGTGGATTCTAGCATAGGACCAATTGGGAGACTACTGGATAAACTCGTGATTTGTAGAAATTCTGTTTAGGTCATTTGCTTATTAAATCAAGGCATCTAATATTTTAAATTCTACCTTTCTCAGTATTGGACTGTGGTTGTGATTTATTTATTGTTGATACTATGTGTGTGCATGAAAGTGGGTTTGGTGGGGCTCGACTCGAACTTATTTGTCTTTATTATTTTATTTTTCCTGCCTTAATTTAAAGGATATTGTTCTAAAAATTTTAAAATTTAGTACATTTTTATAAATAACCTAATTAATTAATTTGGTGTGTTTAAATTAAAATTTAGTTTAATTAATTTAATTAATCTGTCATGTTACCACCCGGATCGAGGTTCATGACATACCCTTTCTTAGCCCTTTTGTCTTAAGAGATGGACCACCATATGTGACTATCCTTTCATGGTTTTCACCTCAAGGGATTTTCCACTCTTATTTAGGTTTGTCGGTCCCTAACACTTGCCTACCCAAATATCACACAAACTTCATACTTTTTTTTTTTTTAACAAACATTGGCGTACAATGGTTTTACTTTCATAAACATGTAAGAATTTCAAATTCGATTTATGCATTAACATGAAAATTGATATTTGTTGTGGTTTTGAAAATGCAAGAGCACATTATCGAAAACAAGGAATAAATAGTGAGTAAAGATCGTTTCAACAAGGAAGTTTTGTCTATTAATAACAAAAATTTATTAATTTAACAAAAATTCAATAATAGAAAGCTGCTAAAATTACAATTTCACTAAATGGCTCCTATTTTATTTAATTAAACATATTATTATGATTTTTCATATTATGTTGACAGTCAAATTCCTTATTGTTTTATGTATTATTTCTCCAGTTATACACAAAATGTACTTAAGCATAAAAATGCAGTATATTTCTATGTGAATTTATTATACCTAAGTTCATTAAGTTTTATGGTAATTCTAAAATGACCACATAAAATAGAAAGGTATATCTTTATCCTCTCCTAGAATTATGGCATTTATTTTAATGACCTAAGTCACAAATATCTTCTTTCAGTTTCGATTTGATCCTCAATTCATTCAAAAGTTTATTAGGTTTTTGATAGCATTAAGTTCAAAAATAAATGCTCAATGTAAATTTGAAAATCAGAATAACATAATTAACTAAATAAAATATTCATAATTTAGCTGCATCATAATTTCAGCATAAGGAAAATTAGTTCATAATAACAAAAGTAGTAAAAACAACACACAATAATGCATGCATTATAACAACGATAAAATGAGAGAAAGGTTTAGATGAACTTGTTTGGTAAAATAAATCTACTGAGTCCTTCCTTCAAATAGTTTCACTCCTCCTCCTATTGGATGTTGCAATGAAATTACAACAGAAAAATAACTTACTAAAAGAATTACAAAATTTTTTTTTTTACTACACTCTTTTTTTTCTTTTTTTTTTCTATTCTAAAATCCTAAGAGCTAAGATGCACTCTAAAATGAAGAGTGAATTTAGAATTCACAAGTTTTCCTCAACGTCCAAGGAACTGGCTATTTATAGCCTTGAAAATGCTAGACTTTAGAATAAAAACCATCAACGGTCGATGATTCATCCTCCAAAAATGAGTGCTTGCTAAGTAGTTTAGCAAAACATGCAACAAAATTGAACATAGTTGGAAAGCAAAAATCCGTTTTGCTTCAACTTTGAGAGTAGTCACCAAGTGTACTTTGCTATTGGATCTTCTCTTGTTTTTTTTTTTAATTTATTTCAGCCAAATTTGTTGTTCATTTGTTTCGAGAACTCTTTGGATTCTTTGGACTCAAATTTAGATTCGAGTATTAAGAATCCTTTGAATACGTGTTTGTTTTCCCCAAAATCCAAATCCTTTAAGTATCAAGACTTCAAGTTTTTAGAGTTCTGACTCCCCTTAAACTTTTGATACTTGGATATCTTTGGTATAGTAAAAACAAAAATTCTCTCTTATATTTGAGAAAAAATCATAACTTCTTCATTTGTTATCTAATTGAGATAATTCTTTTTTCATTGTGTTCCTAGTGAAGAGAGGAATCAATTAAGATCCATATTACATATTTTTTTAGGATCATTAACATTAAGATTTTATTAGATTTGTTGATAAATCAAAAACTATTTTCACTTTCTCTCTAAACACAAATTTCAATTTTATTCTATACTCAGATTAAAACTTAAATATACATCTAAATGTCAATTCGGATAACAATTTAAATGACTAACTCAAATCATAATTCCAATAAAAATAACCCAAATCAAATCACTAATTCGAATCTATTTATGAAATAGACCCTAAAAAGACACAAAAATCTGATAAGGTTCTGTTTCTTCCTCGCTGGACGCTCCGAAATGCATGTGTGCAGTGCATGCGCCTCGTTGATTGGCTGGGAGGGCTGAGACTGTCTGTTCATGTGGGGCCCACACAACTGTGCTTCTTGTAGAGGCTGTCGGTCACTCTCCTCTCCTCTAGGCTTGAGATGCGTGCGCCTGATCCCATCTGTCCACAAGATGCTTCTGACAGCCACGATTAAAAAGTTGAAATAAATTTGATTTTCTTTTTCTTTTCTTTTCCAAATTCAAATCTAATCATTTTTTGTACTACAATTTTACCCCAAGTCTTTCCTAATTAAATACACACTTGAGGAATATAAAGGGGGAGAAAATATTTACAATATATTAAAATTATTTACAAATTACTTCAAAATACAACAAAATAAATTAAAAACTAAAACAAAACAAAATTAATTAAAAGAAAACAAAATAAATTAAAAATCTCAAGAACAAAGTCAATTTTACACATAAAAATGTGGTCAAATAACTCTATTTTATAGAGTTATGACATCTTCAAACTTAAGATTTTTCTAGTTCTTGAGCAAAAGATAGGAAAACACACAAAAACAAAATTAGAAATAAATTATACTAAATTGGTGATTTTCATGAAATTTCATAAAGAATAATTAATGAGCATATCTTAGAGAAAAATACAAATATTAACTAAGTATTGCAATTAATTCAAGAATTAGTCCCTTTTACAATTGAATATTCCATGTGTGTGAAAAATCTTTTTTCTTTTGATTGAATGTAATCCAAATTAGTTTATGCAAATAAAGGGTAATGAAAGATCTCCAGTGATGAACAATTCCCATAGGTTTGTTTTTCATTTCGCTCTCTACTAATGTAGACAATCATACAATCAATAGCCATTAGGAATTCATTAGGCTTTTAATGTATGGATAGGGTAATAGTAATATATTTGGATACAGGTATGGTTCAGATTACTCGTAAACTCATGCATTTACATACCTTTTAAGAGCACAAGTCCAAATGTCAATAACACCCCCAAACTTGAATTCTGCTTTCTTCTATCATCCACCTTTATTATTATTTTTATATTATTTTTTTATCATTTTTTATTTTCTTTGTTATTATTTTTTGTCCTTTTTTTCATTTTTTTAATACAACATAAATGGTAAAACTTTTAGTTTCAGTTTCGGTGGGGTTGATGAGAGTGATGGAGGTCTTTTGTCTTTCAAATTCACCCCTCACGTAATGCTTTAGTCATTGTCCATTAACTTTGAATTTTCTTTTGGTATCATCATGGACCTCAACAACTCCATATGGAAAGACCTTTGTAATTGTGAATGGGCCTAACTGACGAGATCTCAATTTCCCTAGAAAGAGATGGAGACACAAATTGTATAGGAGAACCTTTTGGCCAGGTTCAAAATCGCGCTTTAAGATGTGCTTATCATGTAACTATTTTGTTTGTTCCTTGTAAATCCTGGCATTTCATAAGCTTCATTTTGAAATTCTTACATCTCGTTGAGTCGTAATAGCCTCTTCTCTCTAGTAGCTTCAAGATCAAAATTCAACTTCTTAACAGCCCAAAATGCTTTGCACTCAAGTTCAACAGGTAGATGACAAGCCTTTCCAAAGATTAAGCATTATGCTGACATCCTAATGGGTGTTTTATAAGCCATACGATAGGCCCATAATGCATTATCAAGTTTTTAGTCCTTGTGTGGAAAGCTCACCATTTTCTCCAGTGTCCACTTTAATTCTCTATTCGACACTTCCACTTGACCACTAGTTTGGGGATGATGAGTTTTAGCAACCTTATGTCAAATCCTATATTTGGCCAATAAAGCTTCAAATTGGTGATTACTGAAGTGTTTACCTTCATCGTTGATGATTACTTTAGATGTACCAAATCTAGTGAAGATGTTTTTTTTGGAGGAAATTAAGCACAACCTTGGCATCATTTGTTGGTAAAGCAACAGCTTCTACCCATTTAGAAACATAGTCCATGGCTACCAAGATGTATTTGTTATTATACGATGATGGAAATGGACCAATAAAATCTATACCCTACACATCAAAAGTTTCAACTTCAAAAATGTTGTTAAGGGGCATCTTATTCCTCTGGGACATGTTCCTAGTACTTTGGCACTGATCACAAGCAACAATGAATGAATGGGCATTAAACAAAGTTTGCCAATAGAATCCAAATTGAAGTACCTTGGCCATAGTCTTCGTTTCTCCAAAATACCCTTCGCACTCTAAGGAATGGCAATGCCTCAAGATGCTTTTGATTTCTTCTTCTGGAACACAACTTCTAATGATTTGATTAGTGCAATGCTTATAGAGATACAGATCAATCCAAAAGTAATGCTTTACATCAAAAAAAAATTTCTTCTTTTGTTGACGTGTCAAGTCGGTGGATTTAATATTGCTTGCAAGGAAATTTATAATGTCCGCATACCAAGGGCTACTGAATGATTGTAGAGAAAAATACTTCTCATCGGGAAATTCTTCATTGATTGGTTCAACAATGTTTTTTGCTACTTTTTCCTAACTCTAACTGTGATAGATGATATGCCACAAGATTTTTCGATCCCTTCTTATCTCGAATCTCCAAATCAAATTCTTACAACAAAAGGACTCACTAAATTAGCCTTGGTTTTGCATGCTTCTTTTGAATCAGGTACTTGATTGCTAAATGATCAGTGTAAACAATGACCTTAGTGCCTATCAGGTATGAACGAAATTTATCAAATGTAAAGACAATGGCCAAAAGCTCTTTCTCAGTTGTTGTGTAATTCAATTGCGAATCAAACACCGTTCGGATAGCATAATAAATTACATGTAACACTTTATTTTTTCGTTGGCCTAGCACAACTCCAATTGCATAATCAATTGCATCGCACATAAGTTCAAAAGGCAAACTCCAGTCAGGTACCGCAATAACAGGAGCTGTGGTCAGCTTCTTTTTCAACAAATTGAAGGCTTGTAAACAAGACTCATCAAAGTTAAATGAGACTTGTTTTATCAATAGATTCCATAAAGGTTTTGTTATTTGAGAAAAATCCTTTATGAAGCGATGGTAAAATCTTGTGTCCTAAAAACGTTCTCACACCTTTCACAAAAGCTGGTGGTGGGAATTTCTCGATGACTTCAATTTTTGCTATATCCACTTCAATTCCTTTAGCTAAGATTCCTTGTCCAAAAACAATGCCTTCTTCCACCATGAAATTATATTTTTCCCAATTTAGGACCAAGTTTGTCTCTTCATATCATTTTAACACCAAAGCTAAGTTGACAAACAATCATCAAATAAGGTCCCAAAAACAGAAAAGTTATCCATGAAAACTTCAATGATTTTTCCACCATGTCAGAAAAGATGAACATCATGCACCTTTGAAATGTTGCTGGTGTATTGCAAAGACCAAAAGGCATCCTTTGAAATGCAAAAGTACCATAAGGACAAGTAAAGGTAGTTTTCTCTTGATCCTCAGGCACAATTGGAATTTGATTGTATCCTGGAGTAACCATCGAGGAAGCAGTAATATGGATAGCTAGAAAGTCTATCCAACATTTGAACAGTGAATGGTGAAGGAAAATAATCCTTTAAAGTAGCTTGGTTTAATTTCCTGTAATCAATACATATTTGCTATCCTATAACTGTTCTTGTGAGAATGATTTCATTGTTTTCATTTTTCACAATAGTTAAGTCTCCTTTTGTAGGTACCACTTGTTGGAAAAGTAGGATGCATCAGAAATTTGAAAATTTTTATACCAGAGTGTTTTTCAAAACATAAGTTTGACGCGCTACATGCATAAATTAACCAGATCTTACTAACCTTGTATACCAAAGAGCTCCTGCAATCTGTGAAGAGTATAATGTTCAAAAAGAGCCTCAACCAATTGGTCTTCTTTGCTATTCTCTATCCACGATTGCAGTATGTGTGGGGACACAACGTACAACTCTTCCCCGATGACTCTTTGTCCGACCAATTGAGAAAACCCAGAACTAAGGTTTGTGATTTGTGAACAATAGCTCTCCAAAGAGTTTTAGAGACTCACAGACAGAGTGCTCACTCTATATTTCTCAAATGATCTAAATAACTTATGAGTCTCACTCCCTATTCATAGAGGTTAGACCTAGGGGTTAACCCTTATCAGATAAGGCCACAAAAATTTAAATCTAGATCAATATCTGATAAGATTACATAAAAACACATAATCAAATTATCATTCGGTCGGTAGGCCGAACTTCATCTGTAGGTCGAACCTGAAGACCTGCCTGTCGAACTTACGATAAATGATCCTTGTGAATCTTTTATTTCCCACCCAAGATTCTTTGGAAAAATACTTAGTTTTAATTCAAATAACCGAATAAAAAAGTTATTTGTTTAAAACAACAATATCTAGATAATCTCTAAGAAAATAAATATTCTTGATAATTCAACAAGTTTATCTCAAATTAATTTATACTAAAATCAATTCAACCGATAAATAGATATAAGTTATTTGATCCTATTAAATTTCAGCCAATCTAATAATTTAACATAAGTCATCAATTTATTGGAAAAGCACGCCGCATCGTTATAGGATTTATTATGAGCTAGCAAAGGGGACCTGATGGACCTATATAGTTCAAGCTCCCGATAATTATGAAACTTGATATCCTAGATATGCATTTTATAATTATCAACTCTAATGCAACTGCACTAAAAGCTTAGAGCTGCACTCTCGAACTATATAGAATTACGAAGCCCGAATAGCTAAGTCTCCATGACATATCATAATGTGTCGTATCTCTATAGGATTATCCATAATCGGCTTAAGGATAAATTCTGTCTTACTTTCCTGATTATTTTTCTCATATGTTCCACTATCTCACCATTGGAAAACTTACCATCTAAGGACGGTATACCATTTAGTTACACCTATGTATCTAAATGGTTGAGCGCTCTAGTTTTTCAATTATAGGATAACGTATATAAGAGAATATCAATGACTCCTAAACAGGAGCTATAGATTCCATATCTATGAATAACAAGTCTACGCTATCAAGAGTCATGTCTTCAACATACTAGTATGCGTACCAACATAAATTGTGGATGCCACCCTTTGGTACATCAAAAGATATAAGTCAAGACAACAGGCCCATTATTCATCTCAGGATTAAGATACAACACATATGATTGTCTAAAGTGAATTTATTTGCCAAGACAAAATTACTATTCCAAATCAATTATACTTTATGCCCTGATCTAATGCATCGTCACCTATGACAATGCACCAATGTTTCTATTTGAGGAGTCCACCTCCGATGGCCAAGATAAACTATCTCCCGTTAGGGATATAGACAACATAATAATCTTTGCATGAATAAAGTGCCCAACATAATTCCCTCGATTGTAGATCTTACGATTTAGACCGTCATCTTTGTTAGACATGTATGCCCTAAGGAGTAAAAATATAATATATTTTTGGAGACATTTTTATCAATAAAGAATTTATTCATATATACCAAATCTTGTCCTCTTTACGTTCATATTTGTTGAATGAATGATAAGCAAACAGTAGTCTGAGACTGTCAGTCTAAACCTTAAGAATTGGGCATATGACGGGATGATTATACGGAAGACACGATTCTTAAGGTGATGGTCTAAAACTTATGATCCGCAATCGAGGGAATAAAGTTGGGCGCTTTATTCATGTTAAAATTGTTATGTTGTCTATATCCCTTTTGGGAGATGGTTTGTCTTGGCCATCGGAGTTGGACTCCATGAATAGAAACATTGGCACGTTGTCATAGGTGACGATGTGTTGGATCGGGACATAAAGTGAATTGATTTGGATTAATAATTCTGTCTTGGCAAATTGATTCCCTTTAGATAGTTATTTGTATTGTATCTTAATCCTGAGATGAATAGTGGGCCCGTTGTCTGGACTTGTGTCTTTTGATGTACCAATGGGTGACTCCAACATCTCAATAGTGGTATGCATGTATGCCCGTTGGAGGCATGACTCTTGATGGCATAGACTTGTTATTCATAGATATGGAATCCATGGCTCCTCTTTAGGAGGAATGATATCCTGTTATATGCGTTGTCTTGTAATTGGAAAACTAGAGCGCTTAACCATTTGGATACATAGGTGTAACCGAATGGTATACAATCTTTGGATGGTAAGTTTTCTAATGGTGAGACAAAGGAACGTAAGATAAAAATAATCAGGAAGGTAAGACAGAACTTGTTCTTAAGCCGATTATGAATTATCGTATGGAGATATGATACATTATGATATGTCATGGAGACTTAGCTACACGAGCTTCGTAATTTTATAAAGTTTGAGAGTGTCGCTCCAAGCTTTTAGTGGAGTAGCGTTAGAGTTGATAATTGTGAAATGTATATCTAGGATATTGGATTTCATAATTATCATCAGCTTGAACTTTATAGGTCCATTTTGATCCCCTTTGCTAGCTTACAAAATCCTGTAACGACACGATGTGCTTTTCCAATAATTGGTGACTTATGTCAGAATTATCAGATTGGTTTAAAATTTGTAAGAATCAAATAATTCATGTCTGTTTATTGGTTGAATTAATTTTGTAATAAAATTAATTTAAGATAAACTTGTTGAATTATTGGGATCAGATAATTCTTGTCTGTTTATCGGTTGATTTAATTTTGGATAAATTAGATCAAGATAAACTTGTAGAATTATTGTGAATTGATTTATTTTCTTAGAGATTATCTTGATAAAGTTTGTTTTGATCAGATAACTTCGCTATTGGGTTATTTGAATCAAAACTGAGACTTTATCCTTTAGAATCTCGGGTGGAAAATAAAAGATTCGCGGAGATTTTTTCTTAGGAGTTTGGCCTGCCAAATGACGTGGTCGGCCTACCGATGGGGCCTGTTCAGCTTGCTGATCAGCGGGAGATAAGATTACTTATTTTCACGTGGATCTTATCAGATATTGATCCAAACTTGATTCTGTTTTGAGTTTTTGAGACCTAATCTGATAAGGACTGACCCCAGGACCAATGGATATAAAAAGGGAGTGAGCCTCATGATTTACTTAGATCGATTGAGAGATTAAGAGTGATACTCTTCTAGTGAGCATCTTAAAACTCCCTGAGAGCTTTTGTTCACAAATCACAAACACTAGCTTTGGGTTCTCTCTCTTGGTTGGAAGGAGAGTCACCAGTGGAAGAGCTGTACGTGTGAGCCCACACTCACTCCAGTTGTGGATAGAGAATAGTAAAGAAGACCAGTTGGTTGAGGCTCTTCTGGAATGTTACTTCTCTACACAGGTTGCGGAGGATCTTCACACAAAGGTTAGTAAGATCTGTCTAATTTATACATATAGCATGTCAAACTTGTGTTTTGGAAATTACTCTGATGAAATTTTTTAAAAATTTCGCTGCACACCTGTGTTTCCAACAATTGGTATCAGAGCCATGGTTTTTACATAAATTTATAAGTTTGTGATCATGTTATATGCATAAATTTTGTGATCTTTATCTCTCCTATGCTTGAATTGAATTTTATAGAGAGATGGCACTCTAGGTTTCTATATAATATATATGGTATCATGGATTATGTGGTGAATGCTTATTAATTAATTATGATTGATTAAATCGTTGTTTAATTATTTATTAATTGATTAATACCGGTTATGGTTCCTTAGAGGTTAGAATGTGTATCTAGGTTTTTCATGTAATTAGATGGCGGACTATCATCTCCGTCTAAGAATTTTTATTTATTTTAAGTTTGTAAAATTTTGTAAGTAAATAATTATTTGGAGAAGACGGACCTAGAAGAATGATGATGGTGTCCCCAGGTATTTCCTGAGTCTCTAATTTATGTTTTTGAATTGTTGAATTGCATTAAAATTGTATTTTTTGGAATAAGGGATTTCTGCTCGGTCGGCATGCCGGACATCACAGTTCGGTAGGCCGATGGTCACAGATCGGCAGGCCAACAGTGGGGTAGAAATTTTGGAGCTCTGTCGGCAGGCCGAACCTTCATGACCAGCAGGCCGATTACCCAGATCGACCTGCCGACCGAGAGTTGTCAAATGTCCAGAAAAAGGTGCAATTTTTTTAGTGCAGTTTTAATTTTATTTTTGAGACGATTTTGAGAAACATTGAATTTGGATATGACCGAAAATATGAAGTTTTTGATTCAAACAGGATTGAAGACTTGAAGATGGGTATTGCATGAAGAAGGATGCAACTTGAGGATCCAAGAATGAAGAATCGATAAATGTTTCGCTTATTCTCTTGTAATCTTAGTTTTCTATTCTCTAGGGTGGAACCATAAATTACATTTATTATTATTTTGCTTGTAGCTTTGCTTGATTGCTTTTCTTGTCTGCATTATAAAATGGTTTGCCATGTATATTAATAACATGTCATATAGAATAGGGAGTGCCACTCGTATTAAAATTGATCATGCATAATTTTAAAATAAAACCTTGACTTCAAAAGATTGAGTGGGAGAAGGTTTTCGAAGAGAGGACCTAAGGCCTCCATCGTTGGTCCATAGGCAGAATATGGTGGTCCCGACCCTTAGGAAGGGATTTCTATCATGTACCAGATTGGATCTCTGAAAGGATAAGGTATTTTAGTATAATTTATGGTTGCACACCCCTAGGTGGTGATTATAAATCATGGATAAAATATTGAAATGATGGTTATACACTCACGTTAATTTTATTATTAACCTCCCCTAGGAGCTTTGTTAATAAAATTAATGGCCAAAGAAATGATTATTAATGTATGCTGGATCATACGGGTCCTGGATGGCATATATTAATCAGGAGGGGATCCATGTTCCTGATTGAATTTGGCATGACTCCCCTAGGAGCTTGTTGAATTATGAGTTGGTAATTATCATTGTAAGGTTGTGATATTTTTAAAGTTTTGACACATAAACACATTTGTATGATTTTCAATGATTGTGTTATCTTACTAAACCATTATTATTTGTTTGCTTATGTTTGGTATATGATTCTTTATTGTAGATTGAAAATGTCTAAAAATGCTTTATCTTTGATACTTAACAAAAACCAATTAACCGATGAGAATTATAACGATTGGAAACGGAACCTGGACATCATCCTATCCATTAAGAAATTGAAATATGTGCTGACAACCCCTTGTCCTCCTGAGCCTACGGGAGACTCAAGTAATGAGCAATTCCAAGCGTACGATCACTGGAAAGATGCTAATGATCAGGCCCGTTGCTATGTTATGGCTAGCATGAACAACGTGCTGCAGGCTCAACATCATGTTTATGAGACTGCGAAGCAGATCTTGGATAATCTTAAGGATATGTTTAGAGGCCAGGCCATAACACAGTGGCAAGGGGTGCTTCGAAAACTCTTAAACTGTAGATAGAGACCAGGGACATCTGGAAAGGAGCACATGATGTTGGTTATGGGTTACCTCGCTGAGGCTCAAACCAATGGAGCCGACATCGATGCTGAAACTCAGATGACTATGGTCTTTGAGGCTCTGTCTAAGGAATTTATTCTGTTTAGAGCTCTTTTAATTTGAGCAATAGACAGGATATGACCTTGATAGAACTGATGAAACAGTTACAGGAGTGGAACTATTGTTCAGGGAGTCTCCTACTAGTGGTGAGGCCCACATGGTAGCTGCTTCTAGTTCCAATCCTAACTCAGGGAATGGAAAGAAGCAACGGGCCAAGAATGGGAAGTTTTCTATTCCTATTGCTACCAAGAGCAAGAAGAAGAAGAAGAAAAACCCAAAGAAGTTTAAGTGATTCTTCTGTGGCAAGGTCGGGCATATAAAGAAGCATTGCAAGGACTTCCTTTCCAAGGGAGGTAGGTGTGATCTTCTATATTTAGAAACTTGTTTGGTTGAGGAATCCAGTGACATCTGGGTCATAGATTCCGGTGCAACTAATCATATTTGTGTTTCTCTGCAGCGATTCAAAGAAACGAGAAGTCTGCTGTGTGAAGACTTAACACTTCGGATGGGCGATAGATCCTTGGTCTCAGCGGAAGCAGTGGGAGATGTCCATCTTTACTTTGATAATTATAGGAATTTAATTTTACGAGATTGTTTTTATGTTCCTAAATTTAAAAGGAATTTAATTTCTGTATCTTCTTTATTTAAAGACTCCTACATGGTATCTTTTAATGAAAAATTGGTGATTCGTAAAAACAAATCTTTTATCTATTCTAGATGGATGCAAAATAATCTATATTTTATCAAACCTAAGATGGACTTATTGCTTAATGCTGAAATAAATGATAATGACTCAAAAAGACTTAAAACTTCTCGCTCTAATAAGACTTATCTTTGGCTTTTGCACCTTGGTCACATTAACCTGAATAGGATTCAAAGGTTGGTAAGGGATGGACCTTTAAGTCACTTAAAGGTGGAATCTATACCTCAATGTGAATCTTGTTTGGAGGGTAAAATGGCCAAAAGACCATACGGGTCTAAAGGCAATAGGGCCGAAGGGGTTCTAGAACTTATGCACAGTGATGTTTGCGGACCGATGAACATCCGGGCACAAGGAGGGTATGAGTACTTTGTCACTTTTATTGACGATTACTCAAGATATGGGTATGTGTACCTAATGCACCACAAAAGCGAAACTTTTGACAAGTTCTGGGAGTTTCGGGCTGAAGTGGAAAAGCAATTGGGTAGACCCATAAAGGCACTTCGATCCGATCAAGGTGGGGAATACCTTTCTTATGAGTTCTTGGAACACTTGTTAGAGAATAGGATTTTATCCCATTTGACTGCGCTCGGCACTTCGCAGCAGAATGGCGTAGTGGAGAGAAGGAATAGGACTTTGTTGGACATGATTAGGTCCATGATGAGTTATTCATCATTACCTTTTTCCTTTTGGGGATATGCACTACAAACTGCATGTTATCTTTTAAACAATGTGCCTTCAAAATCGGTCCCTAAAACTCCTCACGAGTTGTGGACAAGAAGGAAGACATCCTTAAACCATATTCGTATATGGGGATGTCCAGCTCATGTCCTGTTTAAGGATCCGAATAAGTTGAAAGCACGTTCGGAAGTTTGCATGTTTGTAGGATATCCAAAAGGGACTAAAGGGGGTTATTTTTATAACCCAAAGGAAAATAAAGTCGTGGTCTCAACTAATGCAAAAATAACTTAAAGTCGTGGTATACTGTCAAGAGGTAGGCCTCAAAAATAACATAATCATATTATGTGTCGTATCCTCATCGGATTATCCATAATCAGCTTAAGGATAAATTCTGTCTTACCTTCTTGATTATTTTTCTATTACGTTCCATTATCTCACCATTAGAAAACTTACCATCCAATGACAGTATACCATTCAATTACACCTTTGTATCCAAATGGTTGAGTGCTCTAGTTTTCCAATAACCTTACAACACATATAAGAGGATATCAATGATTCCTAAAAGTGAGCTATAGATTCCGCATCTATGAATAAAGTGTCCATGTTATCAAGAGTCATGTCTCCAACGTACCGGTATGCATACCAACAGAAATTGTGGATGTCACCTTTTGGTACATTAAAAGACATAAATCAAGACAACAGGCCCACTATTCATCTCAGGATTCAGATATAACACATATGATTGTCTAAAGTGAATTAATTTGCCGAGACAAAATTACTATTCTAAATCAATTACACTTTATGTCCTGATCCAATGCATCTTCACCTATGACAATGCACTAATGTTTTTATTCGCAGAGTCCACCTTTGATGACCAAGACAAACCATCTCCCATTAGGGATGTAGACAACATAGCAATCTTTACATGAATAAAGCACCCAACCTTATTCCCTCGATTGTAGATCTTATGATTTAGACCGTCGCCTTTAGAATCATATCTTTCGTATAATTTATCCATCATATGTCTGATTCTAAAGGTTTAGACCGACAGTCTCAGACTTTTGTTTGCTTATCATATATCCAATAAATATGAATGTAAAGAGGACAACAATTTAGTATATGAATAATAAATAAATTTTGTATTGATAAAAATGTCTCCAAAAACATATTATATTTTTACTCTTTAGGGCATACATTCCTAACACTACTTGCATTGGGCTTGCCTAAGGACTATCAGAAATTGGGTAAATGATTCTAGCATCAAGCCACTTGAGTACCTCAGCTATCATGATTTTTTTCTTGTTTGGATTTAAATGGTGTTGGTGTTCCATAGTTGGTTTGAAATTTTCCTCCATCAAAATTTTATGCATGGAAATTGAAGGGCTTATGCCTTTGATGTTAGCAATAGACCATCCTAAGGCAGTCTTATGCTTTCTTAAAACACGAAGCAAATTTTCCTCTTTCGATTCATTTAAAGATGCTGAGAGAATGATTTGAAGTGTAGAAGAGGCCCCTAAAATGCATAATTGAGATAAGAAGGCAGTCATTTTAGCTGGAGATTAGGTGGCTTTAGAATTGATAGAATTGTATGTGTTTGTCCTCTTCCAAGTTCTTCAAGTCTTTGCTTCTTGAAGAAATTAGTAGTAGGAACTACTTTCAGGAAGGTCATGCATTCTTTAATTTCTTCATTCTCCAAATCGACAGATTTTCCTTTGACAAGACAAGCTTCAAGCGGATCTTTTGGAAGAGCCTTGAAAAACTCCTTAATTACGAATCGATTAATGGTGTTTTCTCAAAAACAACTTTCAGCTTCAGATGGGAATTTCATTGCGTTGATGACATTGAAAATGACTTATTCATCTTGGACTCTCATCGCTAATTCTCCTTTTTGAACATCCATTAGAGTCCTTCCTGTGGCAAGGAATGGTCGACCAAGAATCGTTGGAATGTTTTGGTCTTCTTCCATGTCCAAGATAATAAAGTCTGTAGGGAAAATAAACTTGTCAACTTTGACAAGTACATCTTCAATCATGCCTGTTAGGTATTTGATTGATCTATTAGCAAGTTGATGTGAAACTGTAGTAGGTTTTGCTTCTCCTAGCCCAAGCTTCTTATAAATGAAAAGGGGCATTAAATTGATCCTCGCACCTAAATAACATAAGGCTTTTTTAGAATCGGAATTTTCAATCATACAAGGAATGATGAAACTTCTTGGGTCTTTAAGCTTTGGTGGCAGCTTCTTTTGCAAGTTGCGCTCTATTCTTTTGTCAATGAAACTGTTTCATAGTCTTCTAGTTTTTTTTTGTTGGACAGAATCTCCTTCATGAACTTCACATAACTAGGCATTTACACCAAGGCATCAATGAAAAGGATGTTGATGTGTAACTTTTTAAAAACTTCAAGAAATTTGGAAAATTGCTTAACCAAGTTTTTTCCTTTCTAAGCCTTTGTGGAAATGGAATGGGCAGAACATAAGGCTTTCGGTTGTCAAGAAAAAGTTTTGACTTTGGTTCTTCAACTTCCTTTGGAGGTTCAGATGGTTCGGGATCGTCAACAACTTCTCTAGCATGATCTTTCAACTCCTTGCCACTTCGAAGAGTGATTGCTTTGACAAATTCTTGAGGGTTGGTTTCAATAGTGCTTGGCAATGTTCCTTGAGTTCTTTTAGCGAGAGCGTTAGCAATTTGACCAAACTTGTGCTTCCAAACTTCAAATAGAGGCTGGATGGTTTTGAAGGATTTGCTCAGTTTTAGATATGAATTGATCAGTTTTGGAAACAAGTTGATTGGTGGTGGCTATGAGTGGAACAACAATTTCTTCTAATGAAGGCTTTTTCTCTTGTGATTGTTGAATGTTTAAAAGCAGCTTTTTGGGTGGCAGCTTTATGTAATTTAGAAGCAGCTTTTTTTTTTGAATGTTTCCTAGCTAGGCCTTCATGTTGCACAAAAGTCATTGAAAGCTCATTAATGAAGGCAACTCTCATGGATGGAAGCATGCCGGTATAGATAAACTGGCTTCACGCGCAGCAAGTGAAGGAAAGAAAAAAAATTGGAAAAGAATAATAATAATAATAATAATAAATTACAAAATGCCTATGCCCTCTTATGGGCTTACACAAATTTGATCTAATCAAAATGAAATAGAATTACTAATCCAAAAGGACTATATAATTAACAACCAAAAATCCATTCATAAAATATACTCATTCATCACATGAATACAATAGTTGCAAAAATGCAAAGTGCCCTCAAACGTGCATCAAGAACATGAAATTATCAAAATAAAATCATGTTAATTAAAATTATATATGTCATTACCCACTCTGATGCCATTTGTTGGAATTAAATATGAAAACATAGTAGAAGGAATAGATCATTGACAACAAAAATTTTCTAAAAACTTTGTTCATCAAGAATAGCTATATAATTTCAATTAATAATAGAATGCCTTGATAATTTTTACTAACATTTTAAAGACCTATCATGGTATCTTAGCTTTCCTCTTTGACACCATGATCTTCCAAGCTAAGCCTCCACACCGATGGAAAGACGAGTGGGCATCAAACTATAAGAATGAATTAACCTTACACTTTTTTGGATCTGCTATGTACTCAACACATGAGATAACGGACTTTTTTTTTCAAAGAAAAACTCTTAGTTTTTCCCTTTAAGTATTTTGCAAAAGTTACATGAAAGATTGATCTGTGGATATAACTGTAATCTCTACCTTTTTATATCTAAGCAGTTAGTTATTTTTTAATTAATTTTAAATTTAAAACAACTACCATATCAGATATATGAGGAAGGGATATACTCTACATTCCTTATGCCTTTTTGTTTTTAATTTTAACCAATTAGTTATGTGATTTATTAACTTACATACGTATATAATATGCGTTTACAAAAACATAAACATCCTTTTTTTTTAAAACGAATCACATTTGTGATTTGTAATATATATGTAATATATATATAACTTCATATGTTTAAAAAAAACGTAAATAATTTAAAACGTAAACTACCTTTATGTTCATATATATATATATAAATATATAATAAAATCTTATATATATAAGATTCGGCTCAAAACCAACTCAGAAAACATGAAAAAGTCATATATATATATATATCTAAATTCAAAAAAATAAATCATATTTATTTAAAATTTGATTTTTAAATTAATCAATTAATTAGTCAAAAGAAAAAAGGTGGTCCCACCACACATGTCTCACACACAAAATTAAAATTATATTTAAATAATCTTACTATTCAAATATCATCAATTAATTAATTTAAAACATATTTAATTAATCTTATTAAATAATCAATTAATTAATTTAACTAATGCTTAGTTAAATGTGACAACTTTTATCACATTATATTATGTGTCATAGAGAACATTTTTATGTATCACATTAATATCTCAAGTGTGAAATAATTAATTCAGAACTCAATAATTCTAAATTAAATATGTATAATTCATTCTATGCATTAAATCCAAGATAGTGTTATAGAGGTAGCATTGGGGACCTATGGACCTATAACCCAAGCTCCAATAAATTTGACAATTAGTCAAACTCTTTAATTATTGTGCCAAATTTATTAGTTTCAATGTTACTCCACTAAAAACCTGAAACTAAACTTTTGAGATTATAGTGAAATTACTCAAAGAAAATTAGCAAGTGGTCCATAGATATAATCATTACATATAAGTCAGTCCTCTATAAATAGTTCATAGTAAGAATTAGGTTCAATTTTCATTTACCGCTCGTATTACATCTTTATTCTTGAGTTTCAATAATTCTCTAATGAATAGTTAATTCATAATCTTATTATGAACGAATGCTCTACTGTTTAGATCCTGAATCATCACTCAAGTGAACTATTTTTCTAAGTTTCATAGGGAAGGAATGGGTTCCATATTTGTATAATATTATTCCCAGTGATTTATTACATTATATTTCTAAGATACTAAGTTATGACCTATGTTTAGACAAATCTTACCATACAAGTCAAAAAACATAATGTTATAAACAGGAGTCTAATAAATACTCAGGATTAAGGCTGTCAAATATATAATCATCATAGTGATAAATTTGAATACTCTATTTGTAACAGATGATTATTAAAGATTCATAATTTATCTGGTCCAATCCTATATAGTCTCATTATATAAAATACCTCAAGTCCAATGTCTCTACATTAATAGCCCGGATAAGACTATTTCATTCCAAATAAGATTGGACCGTACTTGTAATATTTAATTAAAGATCCTAAGCTTTAATTAATTATTATGGACTATTTAGATTATTATCTATAAATTTTATCCCTAAGCATATAACACTTATATGCTTAATTTATAGTCACATAAATAATTATAGAATTTTCTTGATGTTTATAAAAGTATTCATAATACACATAAGCAACCAAAATAATTATAAATGTCACTTTATTTATTTTCTAACAATATGTACAATATCATAGCATATAGGGCACCAAACCCAACACTCATTTCCTTTAGTTATAGAAAGATTGACAGTAAATTGAAAGCTCAACTTCAATATTCTAAGAATTCTCTAGGGCCTAAGAGTAGGGCAACTCCCAAATAGAACTTTGGAGTTGATAAAGAAAGATTGGGTTCAAGAGAAAGAGAGATAGAAAGCAACAAATGATGAGGCAGCTGACTTGTTTTTCCTCCTTATCAGCCCTTTCTCTTTTTTGAAATATATTGTACTTCTATTACAACAAAAAGTGCAATAGTCTAACTCATTTACTTTTACTTGTTTATGATTTAACTTTGTTCTTTTTAACATACTCTTGAATGTATGAAAGACAAACTAGCCACATCATATGGTTTTTCTTTCATATCATAATTTATAACATTTGTCAAATACTTGGTATGCATGACAACTCAGAACATAACCTTTCCTAGGTTTGTATTCAAAAGTTTCTGAAACACTTGTATTCTCTTTAACAATCATAAAACTCTTATTGTCCACAAAAAATAGGTTCACAATACACTTGAACAATACTCAAACATAGCCAATAAAAAATCTTCCTTAAACTTCAAATTCTATAAAACTTACTTAATGAAAGTTAAGGTTTTTGCCTTAAGATCTTCTTGAAACCATCTCTAGAGTGATATGCCACTGATTTTAAGGATAATTAATGGCTAGAACTTAACAAAGTTTTGGGAGAATTAAGGTTTTAAAGTAGGAGATTTGGAGAGAAAAGGTGAAGAAAGTAATGTTTGAAATTTCCGAAGTATTGGGGTATTCATAGGCCAAGTCTAGTGGTATTTTTGTAAATAAAAAGGTCAAAATTCTTACCCCTCCTAAGGCCTACTAATTTATCAAGAAAAGAGTAGAATTCTATACACTTTTTAAGAAGAAAAATCAAACTTTTCCTTTGACTTTCTAGTCAAATTTTATATTGTGTAAAATATTTCTTGTATTGTCAATATCCCTTCTACAAACTTCTACATTCTTCCATGATTGTCCATACTTAGTATTATTCCTATATTGCATTATTTTATGCAGTATGACTCCTATACTATGTTCGTTGTAGAATCTATGACGTCAGATTCTTTGACAACTTTACTTCTAACCTACTTACCATTTAACTAAAATCCTTATGACATTAAAATCATTCTTTAAACACTTAACAAAATTTTGAGTTCTACCTTTTAAAATTTGTTTGCATGAAATACATCATAGTTACACATATTTCACATAGTTACACATAAGGACTTATGTATATTTCACATTGATTACAAAACTTCATATTTACATGAAATTTCTAAGGAAATTTGTTGTTTGAAACTTGTCTTAGGAATAGACTTAAACTAATGAATTTTTTTTTTTGTATATTACATTGGGTCAGTCAGTTTCATCAAATTGGGTCGACTGTTATTTAGGCCTGATAGCCATTTATTGTACACTAACAGATTTTAAAGTGTATTGTGTAAAATCCATTTTAATTGCCAAATGATACTATATAATTCTATAAAAATGATGAGATCATTTTTGAATGTTAACTGTGAGGATGTGAATTTTCAGCCTCTTACCATGTTTATATTTTGAGTTAAAATATGTTGACCATTAAATGCTTTGTGTTGCTTAGTGTCTACTTGATATGTTTTACAAACTTTGGAAAATAGAAAATCATTTCTTCATTGTGTTTTTTAGCAATTGTGATGTTGCATTTACATGTTGCTTACTTGGTATCTGAATTTTAGACAAAAATCATGCTTAAAATATCATATTAAATTCCTTATGTGAGTAAAGGTAAGAATTTTCCAATTTGATAAAGTATTATCAAATGTGATTGAGTGAGGTTCTAAGTTGATTATTGTGCTATATTATGACCAATACTAGAGAAGCACCTTATCGATGTAGAGAATGTATTGCTTGAACACTGGGGCATTGGTAAAATTTAGTATTGACTAATAACTCTATAAAATAGAGTTATTTTTCCACATTTTTGGTGCAAAATTGACTTTATCATTGAGAATTTAATTTATTTTAATTTATTTAGTTTTGTTTTAATCAATTTTATTTTATTTTTAGTTTTTGATTTATTTTATTGTATTTTGAATTATTTTGTAAATAATTTTAATGTGTTGCAAATATTTTTCTCCCCTTTTATATTTAATATCCTTAAGTGTGTAGCTGATTAGGTAAGATTTAGGTAAAAATGTAAAAAAAAAAGTATATATTAGGTTTGATTTAGGAAAGAAAAGAAAAAGAAAAAGAATAAAAATCAAATTTAAAATCTGAACCTCTTGCAACAGTTGGATGAAGCTCTTGGATAGCCTACATCTGGTGCGTGCAAGTCAAGCGCTAAAGAGAAGAGAGTGGCAGATAAAGGACTGTAGCAGAACAGTATTCTGGGCCCCCCTTGGTCAAACATACCTCAGCTTTCTAGCCAATTAGCTTGGCGCGTGCATTACGTGTGAGTTCGGTGCATCCAGCGAGGGAAATGCATGTCCCTAGTCAAATTTTATGTATTTTCACTTTGATTTTTGGCACCTTCTTTGGTGAATTCAGTCTACAAAGCTGGTTTTTGTGCACTTGACATGATAAACCACAAAAATTGTGTTATATTACATGGATAGCAATTGCTCTTTAGAGAATGAATCAGCTCCCAATTGATGAATTTTTTCTTCCAAAATTTTAACTTTTCAAGGGTATAAAGAGCCTTGAATCCGTGTGTTGAAAGGCATCCTTGAGTTCACATTTCTCTCTTCATTTTAGAGAGCTTCTTAACTCTTAGGATTTTAGAGTCAAAAAATCTTTTGTAATTTTTTAGTGAGTTATTTTTCTTTTGTAATTTCTTTATAACTACCAAATGGAGGAGGAGTGAAACTATTTGAAAGAAGGACTCAGTAGATTTAGATTGTCAAAAAGTGCATTCTAAACCTTTCTCTTATTTTATTGTTGTAATAATGTAAGCGTTATTGTGTATTGCTGTGATTATTATTTTTGTTATTATGAACTAATTTTCTTATGTTGGAATTATGACATAGCTATATTATGAATATTTTATTCAAATCATGTTTTTCGTATTTAAGTTGAGCATTTATTTTTAAACTTAATGCTTGCAAAAAACTAATCAACTTTCAAATGAATTGAGAATCAAATTAAAACCAAAAGGAGATATTTGTAACTTTGCTCATTTAATTCTAAGGGAAGATAGAGATATACCTTTTTGTTTTATGGGGTCATTTTGGAATTACCATAAAACTTAATGAACTTAGGTGTAATAAATTCACATAGAGATATAGTGTGTTTTTATGCTTAAGTATATTTTGTCTAAAACTTGAGAAAAAATACATAAAACAACAGGGAGATCGACCATCCATAAAAAATGAAAAATCATAATAAAATGTTTAATCAAATAAAATAGGATTAATTTAGTGAAATCATAATGCCGACAGCCTTTCATTATTGAATTTTTGTTCAAGGTAAAATTTCAAAACTATTCAAATTTTGTGTTATTTTAATTTTAGAATCTTAGCATTTTTTTTTTTTAAAATTCAAAAGTTCTAAATTTACAATTACTCATATGAAATTAATAAATTTTTGTAATTAATAAACAAAATTTTCTCATGGAAACAATGTTTACTCACTCTTTATTACTTGTTTTCGATAACGTGCACTTGCATTTTCAAAAATCCACAACACTAACACAAATTGAGCATCGCTAGGTGCATAGGTAACTTGACATAGCTAATTTACATTCCCAACATGTTGACCACGTCGCGAATTTTTCAAACATCATCTAGTGACGCTTGTTGATTGGGATAATAAGTGTGCTTCTGTTGAGATGTAATCCAAGTACCAACAAGGGCCACAATTATTCTTTTATCTAGTTTTATTGACACTTGATCGAGTTGGTTAAGTATTAATTTTTGAAAATTTTTGAAATATTACTGACTCTAAAGTTTTGATTCTTTTTTTTTTTACTAATTGACTATTAATTTGTAATAAAATTAATTATGATATATTATTTAAATATAATAATTCAAATCTAAATTAAAAGTACACCTTATAGATAATACTAATAATAAGAAAACATATTATAATGTAAATTTCTAAATTAAACAACCACACGTAAAGTAGATTAAGTTTAAAATGCATAAATCTAGAACCACGTAAACATAGATACACTACAACAAAGTCGAGATTACACGACTCTTATTTAACAACTGTTTCTCAAAAACTGTAGTGATAAGCAAAAAAAAGTGGGAATTTAAGCCCGCGAAAAGGAAAACCATTGTGGTTTGGGTGGCCTCTACCACGATGGTATTTTAAAAAACCGTTGTGATAAACTAAAAAACGGTCATGGTAGATTTAGTTTACCACAACGGTTTTTTAAAAAATCTTCGCAGTAAGTTCTGCATACCACGACAGTTTTTTTTCAAAAACTATCATGGTAGCTTGCTTAAAATCCCTTTTCTTGTCTCGACAATAAAACAAAAATCAGAAACTCACCTCTCAAATACGAACACAGACCCATCCGACACAGCTACCGCCATCGACTCTCCGCCTCCACTCTCCATAATCTTATTCCAAATTGTAGGTTTTTGTTAGAAATTGATAAATTGTTGTTGATTTTGTTATTTAATTTGTGATTGTTGTATTATGGATCATGGGTATGATTTATTTGTTTTATAATGGCTATGGTTAATTTGTTTTATGATGGGTGAATGTTTTTGTTTTATGGTTAGAACATATATGGTGGGTATGTATATAATTTGTGAATTTAATTTGAATTGAATATTTAGTATTTATTATTTCGGTTTAGGACTTGTGATATGGATAGGAAATGGATGTGGGATTTTCAATTTTCTCGAGAATATGTGAACGATGTGGAAGAGTTTTTGGATTTTGCTAGAAGTCATGCCAATGGTGATAAAATTCGATGTCCTTGTATTCAATGTGGAAACCATAAACTGCATCCAATTCTAGTTGTTAGAAGACATTTATTTCAAAATGGAATTATAAGTAGCTATCAAATGTGGTTTTTTCATGGCGAGTCTAATTTCAATCCAACTTTAACAAGTAAAGAAAAGGGAGCTATTGTGGAGGATAATATGGATGATCATGATAATATGGTTGACATGGTCAATGATTTGGAAGAACACTTATTGCACCATTTGGATTTATTTGAGGCAATGATGAATGATGCTGAGACATCTATGTATGAGAAGTGTACCAATTTCACCAAATTGTTCGCTTTAGTTGGATTATGGAATTTGAAAGCGTCAGGTGGGTGGTCAAATTCTAGTTTCATAAATTTTTTGGAATTTTTAGGAAGGTTTCTACCAGTGGGTAATAAATTACCAACTAGTATGTATAAGGCTAAGAAGACTTTGAGCACTTTGGGAATGGAGTATGACAAAATTCATGCTTGTGAAAATGATTGTTTTCGTTATAGGAAAGAGCATAATGACAAGAATTATTGTCCGGCTTGTAAACAAGCAAAGTGTAAGAAAGGATAAGAGCCAAAAGATGGTAAGAATGGAGTGCCAAAAAAAGTGTTATGGTACATTCCACTAGTACCATGTTTGAGGCGTTTATTCGGAAGCCCAAAACATGCCAAGAATTTGACATGGCATCATGACAAACAGGTTGATGATGGTATGCTTAGACACCCAACGGATTCACCACAATGGAAGAGTTTTGAAGCCAATCATCTCAGATTTAGTGCGGATCCAAGAAATATACATTTCGCTTTGTCGATGGATGGAATAAACCCACATAGTAACATGAGTAGTAGGCATAACATTTGGCCCTTAATACTTGTTAACTACAATCTCCCTCCAAAGATGTGCATGAAGTAGAAGTTTCTAATGTTGTCTTTATTGATTTCGGGTCCTCAACAACTAGGCAATGACATTGATGTATACTTGCACCGATAATCGATGACCTAAAAAACTGGTAGGAAAAAGGAGTTGAAGTTAGAGATGCTTACTGAGAGGAGATGTTCACACTCCGTACAATGTTGATATGGACAATTAACGACTTGCCTGCATATGGCAATTTATTTGGTTATTTGGTGAAGAGTTCTATTGGTTGTCCTATTTGTGTGATGGAAACGTCTTACAAACGGTTAAGAAAACCATTTTTCTTGGTCATAGAAGACAGTTGCCAAGAGATCATCGTTACCGCAAACAAAAGAAAGCCTTTGATGGCAACAATGAAGAAAGAGACCTTCCTTGTCCTTTGATGGGTGAACAAATATTTGAAATGGTAAGAGATATAAGAGTGGTATTAGGGAAGAGAAAGCGAGGTAAGGACGAGTCATCGATTGATGGACCATGGAAAAAAGATCAATCTTTTTTGATCTTCCATACTGGAAGACACTTATTGTTTGTCATTGCTTGGACATTATGCATATTGAGAAAAAGTTTGTGAATCCATAGTTGGCATATTGCTTGACATTCTGGGCAAGACTAAGGAAGGTGAAAAAGCTCGGTTAGATCTCATGGAAATGGAGATTAGGCCTAATTTTTTTCCCAAGAAAAGAGGGAACTACACTTACTTACCTTCTGCGAATCACACGTTATCAAGGGCAAAAAAGAGAAAGCTTTGTGAATGGCTTGCTTCATTGAAAGTGTTAGACGGGTATTCTTCGAACTTTAAAAAGTTGGTGTCGGTGAAGGATTTGAAGCTTATTGGCATGAAAACACACGATTGTCATGTGTTGATGCAGCAATTACTACCACTTGCTTTGTAGGGAATTCTAACAAAGGATGTGAGATTTGCAATTACCAAGTTGTACTCATTCTTCAATTCAATATGCTTTAAGGTAATTGATCAGTTTTGTTAGATTCACTGCAATCAGAGTTGGTGCAAACCTTATGCATGTTTAAGAAGTATTTTCTGCCAGCATTTTTTAACATTATGATTCATCTAATGGTGTATTTAGTATGTGAAGTTAAGTTATCCGGACTGGTGTATTTGAGATAGATGTACCCATTTGAAAGATATATGAAGGTTTTGAAGGGCTATGTGAAGAACCAAAATAGGCTGGATGGATGTATTGTAGAAAGTTACATAGCTGAGGAATCGGTCGAATGTTGCTCCGAGTACTTGTCTAATACAAAAGCAATTAGGGTGCCAAAGACTATAAACATTAAGGCTAGGGGACTATCTATTGGCAATCCTTGCTCATTAAATTGAGTGGAGTAGTAGCAAACTTGTCTTTATGTCTTACACAATGCTAATGAAGTGGAGCCTTTCATTGAGGTGAACATGAATGAATTAAAAACAGGAAACCCAAAAAGAGAAAGAAATTAGAAGTGGTTGCAAGATGAACACAACTGAACCTTTAAGTTGTGGATTAGAGCACACATCTATGGTGAGTGCTCCACATCTGGATGCATGTCACAAGACTTGAAGAACCTAGCTAGAGGACCGTCATCAGTAGTTACAAGATATACGTCATATTCTATAAATGGTTATACTTTCTACACTCGCGAAAGAGATGAGAAACTATGCATATTGCCTCTGCCTAGGACAAGAATTTGGTATATGGGACAATGAACTACTTCGGTGTCATTGAAGATATTTGGAAACTTGATTATGGGGGGTTGCGCATAGCATTTTTTAAGTACAAGTGGGCCGACAATAACTATGTTAAGCACGATAATGATAGCATAATGGTGGTAGACTTTAGAAGATTGGGATACAAGAATGATCTCTTCATTATGGCATGACAAACAATCCAAGTTTTTTATATTACGAATCCCCAAGACATGGAACTACCTCTAGTCGTCCCGATGAAGCCAAGAGTAGTTATCGACAGTGAAGAAGTTGCCGAGGATTACATGGACATCCCTTTATTCACAAAGGGATTGCCACCAGTTGAAGAGATAGATGATTTTGAAGATGATGTTTCGTACTTCCTATGTGAAGAGGTGGAATGGATATGTATTGAGGAACCAATGAAAAAAGAGACAAAAAAATGTTAATTTATTTAATATATATTTTTCCTTGTTTAGTTTTTCACTTTTTGAAGGTATTTGGATATCTATTTATATCTATATTTGTGATGAAAATAGGAAAAAGTAAACATTCTGGGCCATTGGATGCTTAACACAAGGGCTGGCCACCTTGGGTAGAAGAGAAAAATATTTGTATGTGGTAACTTTGACCCCTTTTTTTACGACGGTTTTCTCAAGAAACTGTAGTAAAAAATATTCCACGAGGAAACTGTCCAGGTACCAAACTTTACACGACTGTTTTCTTAAAAACCGTCATGTAAGGTCCATTTATGCCCTTAAATTTGTTGAAAATCATGCGCTATGATTTTATTTGAACTTCCATCCTCTCTCTAAAAGCTCTCTCTCTCTCTTTAAACTCTCTCTCTCCCGCCATCGCTCCGCCACTATGGTGTTAGACATGTATGCTCTAAGGAGTACAAATGTAATACATTTTTGGAGACATTTTTATCAATAAAGAATTTATTTATTCATATATACCAAATATTGTCCTCTTTACGTTCATATTTGTTGAATGTATGATAAGCAAATAGTAGTCTGAGACTGTCAGTCTAAACCTTAAGAATTGGGCATATGATGGGATGATTATGCGGAAGACACAATTCTTAGGGTGACGGTCTAAAACATATGATCCGCAATCGAGGGAATAAAGTTGGGCGCTTTATTCATGTAAAGATTGTTATGTTGTCTATATCCCTTTTGGGAGATGGTTTGTCTTGACCATCGGAGTTGGACTCCATGAATAGAAACATTGGCACGTTGTCAAAGGTGACGATGTGTTGGATCGGGACATAAAGTGAATTGATTTGGATGAATAATTCTGTCTTCGCAAATTGATTCACTTTAGACAATCATTTGTATTGTATCTTAATCCTGAGATGAATAATGGGCCCGTTGTCTCGACTTGTGTCTTTTGATGTACCAATGGGTGACTCCTACATCTCTATAGTGGCATGCATGCCGGTACGTTGGAGGCATGACTCTTGATATCGTAGACTTGTTATTCATAGATATGGAATCCATGGCTCCTCTTTAGGAGTAATGATATCCTCTTATATGCGTTGTCCTGTAATTGGAAAACTGGAGCGCTCAACCATTTGGATATATAAGTGTAACCGAATGGTATACTATCTTTGGATGGTAAGTTTTCTAATGGTGAGACAATGGAACGTAAGATAAAAATAATCGGGAAGGTAAGACAGAACTTGTCCTTAAGCCGATTATGGATGATCATATAGGGATGTGATACACTATGATATGTCATGGAGACTTAGCTACACGAGCTTCGTAATTCTATAAAGTTTGAGAGTGCAGCTCCAAGCTTTTAGTGGAGTAGCGTTGGAGTTGATAATTGTGAAATGTATATCTGTGATATTGGGTTTCATAATTATCATGAGCTTGAACTTTATAGGTCCATTTTGGTCCCCTTTTCTAGCTCACAAAATCTTGTAACGACACAGCGTACTTTTCCAATAATTGGTGACTTATGTCGGATTTATCAGATTGGTTTAAAATTTATAAGAATCAAATAATTCATGTCTATTTATCGGTTGAATTAATTATGTAAGAAATTAGTTCAAGATGAACTTGTTGAATTATTGCGTTCGGATAATTCTTGTCTGTTTATCGGTTGTTTTAATTTTGGACAATTAGAACAAGATAAACTTGTAGAATTATTGTGAATTGATTTATTTTCTTAGAGATTATCTTGATAAAGTTTGTTTTGATCAGATAACTTTTCTATTGGGCTATTTGAATCAAAACTGAGACTTTATCCTTTAGAATCTCGGGTGGAAAATAAAAGATTCGTGGAGATTTTTTCTCGGCAGTTCGGCCTACCGGATGACGTGTTCGGCCTGCCTATCAGCGCACATAAGATTACGCGTTTTTCACGCGTATCTTATCAGATATTGATCCGAACTTGATTCTGTTTTGAGTTTTTGAGACCAAATCTGATATGGACTGACCCTAGGACCAATAGGTATAAAAAGGGAGTGAGTCTAATGATTTACTCAGATCAATTTGAGACATTAAGAGTGATACTCTTCTAGTGAGCATCTGAAAACTCCCTGAGAGCTTTTGTTCACAAATCACGAACACTAGCTTTGGGTTCTCTCTGTTGGTTGGAAGGAGAGTCACCGGTGGAAGAGCTGTACATGTGAACCCACAATCACTCCGGTTGTGGATAGAGAATAGCAAAGAAGACCAGTTGGTTGAGGCTCTTCTGAAACGTTACTTCTCTACACAGGTCGCGGAGGTTCTTCGGCACACTGAGGTTAGTAAGATCTGTTTAATTTATACATATAACATGTCAAACTTGTGTTTTAGAAATTACTCTGATGAAAAATTTTAAAAATTCCGCTGCGCACTTTGTTTCCAGCAACTGGTATCAGAGACGAGGTTTTTACATAAATTTGCAAGTTTATGATCATGTTATATGCATAAATTTTGTGATCTTAATCTCTTCAATGCTTGAATTAAATTTTATAGAGAGATGGCACTCTAGGTTTCTATATAATATATGTGTTGTCATGGATTATATGGTGAATGTTTATTAATTAATTATGGTTGATTAAATTGTTGTTTAATTATTTATTAATTAATTAATACCGGTTATGGTTCCTTAGAGGTTAGAATGTGTATCTAGGTTTTTCATGTAATTAGATGGCGGACTATCATCTCCTTCTAGGAATTGTTATTTAATTTTTAATTTGTAAGAATTTTGTAATTAAATAATTATTCGGAGAAGACGGAACGAGAAGTCGGATGTTAAAGATTGATGATGGCGCCTCCAGGTATTTCTTGAGTCTCTAATTTTATGTTTTTGAATTGTTGAAAATAAAATTGATGAATTGTATTAAAATTGTTTTTTTCTGGATTAAGGTATCTTCTGCTCGGTCGGCATGCCGGACCTCACAGTTCGGCAGGCCGAAGGTCACAAATCGACAGGCCGGACGTACGATCCGGCAAGCCTGACAGTGGGGCTGAAATTTTGGTGCTCTGCCGGCAGGCCGAACCTTCATGTTCGGCAGGCCGAACCACCATGATCGGCAGACCGATCACTCAGATCGGACTGCCGACCGAGAGCTACCGAATGTCTAGAAAAAGGTGTAATTTTTGGTGCAGTTTTAATTTTATTTTTGGGACAATTCTGAGAAACATTAAATTTGGATATGACCGGAAATATGAAGTGTTCGATTCATACGGGATTGAGGACTTGAAGATGGATATTACATGAAGAAGGATACAGCTTGAGGATTCAAGGATGAAGAATCGATAAATGTCTCGATTATTCTCTTGTAATCTTATTTTTCTATTCTCTAGGGTGGAACCATAATATTACGGTTATTATTATTATTTTGCTTGCAGCTTTGCTTGATTGCTTTGCTTGTCTACATTATAATATGATTTACCATGTATATTGATAACATGTCATATAGAATAGGGAGTGCCGCTCATATTAAAATTGTTCATGCATAATTTTAAAATAAAACCTTGACTTCAAAAGATTGAGTGGGAGAAGGTTTTCGAAGAGAGAACCTAAGGCCTCCATCATTGGTCCATAGGAAGAACATGGTGGTCCTGACCCCTAGGAAGGGATTTCTATCATGTACCAGATTGGATCTCTGATAGGATAAGGTATTTTAGCATGATTTATGATTGCACACCCCTAGGTGGTGATTATAAATCATGGATAAAATATTGAAACGGTGGTTATACACTCATGTTAATTTTATTATTAACCTCCCCTAGGAGCTCTGTTAATAAAATTAATGGCCAAAGAAACGATTATTAATATATGCTGGATCATACGGGTCCTGGATGGCATATATTAATCAGGAGGGGATCCGTGTTCCTGATTGAATTTGGCATGACTCCCCTAGGAGCTTGTTGAATTCTGAGTTGGGAATTATCGTTGTAAGGTTGTGACATTTTCAAGGTTTTGACACATAAACACATTTGTATGATTTTACATGATTGTGTTATCTTACTAAATTATTATATATGTTTGCTTATGTTTGGTATATGATTTTTTATTGTAGATTGAAAATGTCTAAAAATGCTTTATCATCGATACTTGACAAAAACCAATTAACTGGTGAGAACTATAATGATTGGGAACGGAACCTGGACATCGTCCTATCCTTTGAGAAACTGAAATATGTACTGACAACTCCTTGTCCTCCCGAGCCTACGGGAGACTCAAGTAATGAGCAATTCCAAGCGTACGACCGCTGGAAAGATGCTAATGATCAGGCCCGCTGCTATGTTATGGCTAGCATGAACAATGTGCTGCAGGCTCAACATCAGGATTATGAGACTGTGAAGCAGATCTTGGAAAATCTTGAGGACATGTTTGGAGGCAAGTCCATAACAAAGCGGCAAGGGGCACTTCGGAAACTCTTAAACTGTAGACAGAGACCGGGGACATCTGTAAAGGAGCATATGATGTTGGTCATGGGTTACCTCGCTGAGGCACAAACCAATGGAGCCGACATCGATGCTGAAACTCAGATGACTATGGTCTTTGAGACTCTGTCTAAGGAATTTATTCCGTTTAGAGCTACTTTTAATTTAAGCAACAGACGGGATATGACCTTGACAGAACTGATGAAACAGTTACAGGAGTTTGAACTGCTGATCAGGGAGTCTCCTGCTAGTGGAGAGGCCAATATGGTAGCTGCTTCTGGTTCCAATCCTAACTCTGGGAATGGAAAGAAGCAACGGGCCAAGAGTGGTAAGTCTTCTATTCCTGCTACAACCAAGAGCAAGAAGAAGAAGAAGAAGAACCCAAAGAAGCTTAAGTGCTTCTTCTATGGTAAGGTCGGGCATATAAAGAAGCATTGCAAGGACTTCCTTTCCAAGGGAGGTAGGTGTGATCTTCTATATTTAGAAACTTGTTTGGTTGAGGAATCCAGTGACATTTGGGTCATAGATTCCGGTGCAACTAATCATGTTTGTGTTTCTCTGCAGGGATTCAAAGAAACGAGAAGTCTACTTCGTGAAGACTTAATGCTTCGGATGGGCGATGGATCCTTGGTCTCAGTGGAAGCAGTGGGAGATGTCCATCTTTATTTTGATAATTATAGAAGTTTAATTTTGCGAGATTGTTTTTATGTTCCTGAATTTAAAAGGAATTTAATTTCTGTATCTTCTTTATTTAAAGACTCCTACGTGGTATCTTTTAATGAAAAGGTGGTGATTCGTAAAAACAAATCTTTTATCTGTTCTAGATGGATGCAAAATAATCTATATTTTATCAAACCTAAGTTGGACTTATTGCTTAATGTTGAGATAAATGATAATGACTCAAAAAGACTTAAGACTTCTCACTCTAATAAGACTTATCTTTGGCATTTGCGCCTTGGCCATATTAACCTGAATAGGATTCAAAGGTTGGTAAGGGATGGACCTTTAACTCACTTAGAGGTGGAATCTATACCTCAATGTGAGTCTTGTTTGGAGGGTAAAATGACCAAAAGACCATACGGGTCTAAGGGCAATAGGGCCGAAGGGGTTCTAGAACTTGTGCGTAGTGATGTTTGTGGACCGATGAACATCCGGGCACAAGGAGGGTATGAGTACTTCGTCACTTTCATTGACGATTACTCAAGATATGGGTATGTGTACCTAATGCACCACAAAAGTGAAACTTATGATAAGTTCAGGGAGTTTCGGGCTGGAGTGGAAAAGCAATTGGGTAGACCCATAAAGACACTTCGATCGGATCGAGGTGAGGAATACCTTTCTGAAGAGTTCTTGGGACACTTGTTAAAGAATGGGATTTTATCCCATTTGACTGCGCCAGGCACTCCGCAGCAGAATGGCGTAGCGGAGAGAAGGAATAGGACTTTGTTGGGCATGATTCGGTCCATGATGAGTTATTCATCATTGCCTTTATCCTTTTGGGGATATGCACTACAAACCGCATGTTATCTTTTGAACAATGTGCCTTCAAAATCGGTCCCTAAAACTCCTCACGAGTTGTGGACAAGACGGAAGACATCCTTAAACCATATTCGAATATGGGGGTGTCCAGCTCATGTCCTGTTTAAGGATCCGAATAAGTTGGAAGCACGTTCAGAAGTTTGCGTATTTGTAGGATATCCAAAAGGGACTAAAGGGGGTTATTTTTATAACCCAAAGGAAAATAAAGTCGTGGTTTCAACTAATGCAACTTTCCTTGAGGAGAGTTACATGGACGACTTTAAACCTCGAAGCAAAATGGTGCTTGAGGAGTTATGGGGTGATCAGTTCGCTCTGGAGGTTCCGAACGAAACCATTCTGATCGTAGTAGAAAAACCAAACAAACCTGAACAACAATCTCAGAGGGTTTGGCGTAGTGGGAGGATCGGGCGTCAACCTGAGAGGTATATGTTCAATGGGGAGGTCTTTTTGGCTGAACCGGATGAACATGACAGGGATCCTTATACTTACGCAGAAGCCATGGAGGATGTTGATTCAAGACTCTGGACAGAGGCCATGAACAGAGAGATGAAGTCTATGGAGACTAATCGGGTCTGGGAGCTTGTGGATCTTCCCGAAAGGGTAAAACCCATAGGGTGTAAGTGGATCTACAAGAGGAAAAGAGGAGTGGATGGAAAGGTCGAAACCTTTAAGGCTAGACTTGTAGCTAAGGGTTATACGCAAAAGGAAGGAATTGATTATAAGGAAACCTTTTCGCCTGTAGCCATGCTTAAGTCCATCCGGATTCTCTTGTCCATAACTGCCGCTCTCGACTACGAGATTTGGCAGATGGATGTCAATACGGCTTTTCTGAATGGCTATCTTGATGAGTCCATTTATATGGAACAACCAGATGGTTCCAAGGTCGCGGGTCAAGAGGGTAAGGTTTGTAAGCTGCTAAAGTCTATTTATGGACTTAAGCAGGCTTCTCGTTCTTGGAACATAAGATTTGATCAAGTGATCAAGACTTATGGGTTCTCACAAAATGTGGATGAACCATGTGTTTACAAACACATTAAGAATGGGAAGGTGGTTTTTCTACTACTCTATGTAGTTGACATTCTGCTAATTGGCAATGACGTTGGGGCGATGTCATCGGTCAAATTATGGTTGACCAAACAGTTTGACATGAAGGACTTGGGTGAGGCTAATTTTGTTCTCGGTATCCAGATCTTTTAGGATGGAAAGAACAAAATGATAGCTTTGTCACAGGCCAGCTACATAGATAAAATTCTCAGGAGGTTTGCAATGCAGGATTCCAAGAAAGGTGGGCAACCATCTAGGTCTGGAATTACTCTTTCTAAGAAAGACTCTCCAAAGTCTTATGAAGAAAGAGAATACATGAAGAAGGTACCTTATGCTTCTGCAGTGGGTAGTCTCATGTATGCCATGCTTTGCACTCGACCGGATATTAGCTATGCGGTCGGGATTGTGAGTCGATTTCAGGCGGATCCAGGACCAAACCATTGGGTTGCGGTAAAGCATATTTTCAAGTACCTGAGAAGGACTCGAGGGTATATGCTTGTGTATTCGGGTGAGGATTTAACTCCTCTAGGATACACAGATTCGGATTTTCAATCCTGCCTGGATTCTAGGAAATCGACTTTAGGGTTTATGTTTACTCTAGGTGGCGGTGCCATCAGTTGGAGAAGTGCGAAGCAAGATTGTACTTCAGATTCAACGATGGAGGCCAAGTATGTGGCAGCTAGTGATGCTTCGAAAGAAGCAGTGTGGCTCCGCAAGTTCCTTGGGGATCTTGAGGTAGTTCCTGGTATGGATAAGGCGGTATCACTGTACTGTGATAACAGTGCGGCGGTAGCTAATGCTAAGAAACCAAGATTTCACAGGAAGAGTAGACATATTGATCGGAAGTATCATGTGATAAAGGACTTCATTGAGAGCGGGCATGTCACGGTGTGTAAGATCGCGTCAGAGGACAATTTAGCTGATCCATTCACAAAGACACTTACTGGGAGAGTCTTCGAGAGGCATGTGGAAGCTATGGGGATGTGAAATTTGCAGTATTTACTCACTTAGTGCAAGTGGGAGATTGTTAGACATGTATGCTCTAAGGAGTAAAAATGTAATACATTTTTGGAGACATTTTTGTCAATAAAGAATTTATTTATTCATATAAACCAAATATTGTCCTCTTTACGTTCATATTTGTTGAATGTATGATAAGCAAACAGTAGTCTGAGACTATCAGTCTATACCTTAAGAATTGGGCATATGATGGGATGATTATGCGAAAGACACAATTCTTAGGGTGACGGTCTAAAACATATGATCCGCAATCGAGGGAATAAAGTTGGGCGCTTTATTCATGTAAAGATTGTTATGTTGTCTATATCCCTTTTGGGAGATGGTTTGTCTTGACCATCGAAGTTGGACTCCATGAATAAAAACATTGGCACGTTGTCAAAGGTGACGATGTGTTGGATCGGGACATAAAGTGAATTGATTTGGATTAATAATTCTGTCTTCGCAAATTGATTCATTTTAGACAATCATTTGTATTGTATCTTAATCCTGAGATGAATAATGGGCCCGTTGTCTTGACTTGGGTCTTTTGATGTACCAATGGGTGACTCCCACATCTCTATAGTGGCATGCATGCCGATACGTTGGAGGCATGACTCTTGATAGTGTAGACTTGTTATTCATAGATATGGAATCCATAGCACCTCTTTAGGAGTAATGATATCCTCTTATATGCATTGTCCTGTAATTGGAAAACTTGAGCGCTCAACCATTTGGATATATAAGTGTAACCGAATGGTATACTATCTTTGGATGGTAAGTTTTCTAATGGTGAGACAATGGAACGTAAGATAAAAATAATCGGGAAGGTAAGACAGAACTTGTCCTTAAGCCGATTATGGATGATCATATAGGGATGTGATACACTATGATATGTCATGGAGACTTAGCTACACGAGCTTCGTAATTCTATAAAGTTTGAGAGTGCAGCTCCAAGCTTTTAGTGGAGTAGCGTTGGAGTTGATAATTGTGAAATGTATATCTGGGATATTGGGTTTCATAATTATCATGAGCTTGAACTTTATAGGTCCATTTTGGTCCCCTTTGCTAGCTAACAAAATCCTATAACGACAAGGCGTGCTTTTCCAATAATTGGTGACTTATGTCGGATTTATCAGATTGGTTTAAAATTTATAAGAATCAAATAATTCATGTCTGTTTATCGGTTGAATTAATTATTTAAGAAATTAGTTCAAGATGAACTTGTTGAATTATTGCGTTCGGATAATTCTTGTTTGTTTATCGGTTGTTTTAATTTTGGACAATTAGAACAAGATACACTTGTAGAATTATTGTGAATTGATTTATTTTCTTAGAGATTATCTTGATAAAGTTTGTTTTGATCAGATATCTTTTCTATTGGGCTATTTGAATCAAAACTGAGACTTTATCCTTTAGAATCTCGGGTGGAAAATAAAAGATTCGGGGAGATTTTTTCTCGGCAGTTCGGCCTGCCGGATGACGTGTTTGGCCTGCCGAATTGGCCAGTTCGGCCTGCCTATCAGCGCACATAAGATTACGCATTTTTCACGCGTATCTTATCAGATATTGATCCGAACTTGATTCTGTTTCGATTTTTTGAGACCAAATCTGATATGGACTGACCCTAGGACCAATAGGTATAAAAAGGGAGTGAGTCTAATGATTTACTCAGATCAATTTGAGACATTAAGAGTGATACTCTTCTAGTGAGCATCTAAAAACTCCCTAAGAGCTTTTGTTCACAAATCACGAACACTAGCTTTGGGTTCTCTCTGTTGGTTGGAAGGAGAGTCACCGGTGGAAGAGCTGTACGTGTGAGCCCACACTCACTCCGGTTGTGGATAGAGAATAGCAAAGAAGACTAGTTGGTTGAGGCTCTTCTGGAACGTTACTTCTCTACACAGGTCGCGGAGGTTCTTCGACACACTGAGGTTAGTAAGATCTGTTTAATTTATACATATAACATGTCAAACTTGTGTTTTGGAAATTACTCTGATGAAAAATTTTAAAAATTCTGCTGCGCACTTTGTTTCCAACATATGGCGCTGCTGTCGTCGCTCTGTCGCCATAGGGTCGCCACCAATAGGACCCCCCACTCTCTCTCCTCTTCCCCTTCCCCCCCGCCCCCTCCTCTACCATTTCCCCCCATCCCCCTCTGCCACCACCCCTCCCCTCTCTCTCCTCTCCCCCCCTACCTTGTCCACCCCTCCCCTTCCCCCTCCCCTCTCTCTCTCCTTTGCCCCCTCCCCCCCCCCTTCCCCCACCACCCCACCCACCCTTCCACTCCACCCTACTCTCCCACCCCCCACCCCACCCCACCCACCCCGTGCCCACACCCTCCCCCCGCCCACCCCGCCCTCACCCCCACCCCGCGCCTACCCCTCCCCTGCACCCCACTCACCCACCCCCCACCCCATCCCATGCCCTACCCCCCACCCCTTCCCCCCACCCACCCCACCCTCGTGCCCCCACCCCACCCCTCCCCACCCGCCCCCATGCCCACCCTGCCCACCAGCTACCCCTACCCAGCGCCCACCCCCCCTGCCCCAACCCCTACCCCTACTCCACCCCCACCTAGCCCCGCCTACCCTCCCACCCTACGCCCACCACCCCACCTCATCCCCAAATTTTATTTTGCTGTTTTTAATTGTGACATTGTGAAATCCCTTCATTATGTGAATATGTGAAATTTAAGCAATATGTGTAATATGTTAGTATGTGTATTAATTTGTGAAATTATGTGAATATGTGAAATTGTATAATTGAACATCTAAAATTGTGAATATATGTAAATGAAATTCTGAAATTGTGAATATGTCAACGTGTAAAATTGTGATATAATTTAATTGTAAGTTATGTGAATATGTGAAATTTAAGCAATATGTGTATTAACTTGTGAAATTATGTGAATATGTGAATTTGTGTAATTTAACATGTAAAATTGTGAATATGTCAACACATAAAATTGTGATATAATTTAATTGTAAATTATGTGAATATGTGAAATTTAAGCAATATGTGTAATATTTTAATATATGTATTAACTTGTGAAATTATGTGAATATGTGAAATTGTGTAATTGAACAAGTAAAATTATGCATACGCGTAAATAAATTGTGAAACTATGAATATATGAACAAGTAAAATTGTGAACCAATGATTTAATTGTAAATTATGTGATTTTTTAAGCTAACATTGTAATTAATATTAGTATGTATGTGTTTGTTTTTGCTTACTTTAAATAGGTAAAATGTCTCACAAGATTGATGTGACCGGTATGAGGAGGAGTACAAAGACTGCACTCCATCTTTCTCTAAATATAGTAAGGGGAAAATGTAGTAAGCCATGTAGGCGAACCGAATTCAATCCCAAAGTAGACTTTGAGCGAAGAGCTACTTTGATGAAAAAAGTTCATCAGATGAAAAAGAAAGGTTTAAAAATAGAAGTGACCTTTGATTCAAAAGGCCAACAGGAAGGCACAACCAGAGTCCTTAGTCGGGAACATGTTCCTACATGGATTAAAGATTGGAGGTCTAAGGATTTGGAACAAATAAAAGATGTGATTTGGAGAGAGATTTATGAAGCTTTCATAGTCGAGGATTGGTATAGGAAAAAGGCTTTGAAGGTTTGTGGTGAATTAGCAAAGCGGTTTATATCGGACCTCTACGTTACTTTCGTACAACCATACCTTTCCATTCCAAAAGAGGATGAAAATGTATTTAAGTAGTCTCCTATGATAGTACACTACTACCCCTCCATAAACAATGACAATTAGGAAGCTTTTGTGTGGTATCGACGTTCCACTAAATTCCAACTACTATCATCAAATGCAAGAAAAATAAGAGTAGAAAATGAATACTGCTCTATGGTTGGCCTAGTTAGATATAGAGAGCTCGAGCAATCATTAGTACGTCAATATCTTACTCGTATTATATATATATCAATTATTTTATCATTTATATGTTACTAACATAGCGTAACATAGTTAGCTAAGATAGGTGTGCTACTAACATGGGAGGAGTTGTGGGTAAAATCAAGTCAAGCTCCCGATGGACAGTTTAAAAATCCAAGAGTAGCAGAAATTGGGAACTTGATTGTAAGTTTATTGAACATAAACCATTAATTTCTAATTTAATACCTATTGAAGGATCTTAAGAATAACATGGTTTTGTTGTTGTTTTACAAGATGAATGCATGACGCAACAAAGTCAAGGGAGCTTGCAATTTGTCGATAACAATGACATTTAATGAGGGCACTAGGAAAATCGAAACATTCAGGATGTGTTCATGGTCAATCGAAGTATGTGAAGTAGTCTCAATACTTTGACCTCCAATCAGGTTCAAAATTGAATTCACAAATGTCAAAGATGCAGATGGAGATTGTAGAACTGCAAGGTCTTGTGGCCTAGCTCATTTCCCAAGGACATGCCAAATAGATGGATGGTAGCGTCTCACAATGCAATAGCTTCAAGACTAGTTGTAACCCTCCCAATAATGTAGCAGAAGATCCACAAGCTCTAGAAGTCCAATTGTCACTCATCATCAAGAGCTCGAACAAGGTCAAGAATGTAGGCTCTTTGTTGAGGATAGAATTAATTATGGGTGTGCACTTGTTGCGCTCGAGAAGGTGCCGATACAGCCCATGGAAGACCATTAGGGGAAGAAAACGTGCGCATTAGCATCACTACCATCAGAGTTAGAATAGCTGAATTGCCTATTCCAACACTTGAAGCAACAACTATGGGTGAAGCTGTTGGAAGCTTCGTTGCATGGCAAGAGGTTCCACAAGATCTAAGCAGAGTTAGAATAGTTGAGGTTGTCGCAATGATGAAAATGAGTCGAATGCCCAGCCAAGTTCCACAAGATCTAAGCAGAAAAAAAAGCCCAAAAAAAAAAGAGAAAAGCTCTATAGAAGCAAGAACAAGAACAACCTGTTGCACATTAACCACCTCAGTACCTCTAGAATTTATACAGTTGGCTTTATAAGCACATTCTTTCATGCGTGCTGTGTTGACGATTTAGTGCCTGATACCGACAAATGTCATTGGCAATGAATTGCCTATCTGTGTGGGGTATGAAGACTGTTTACTACTTCATAAACTTTGATCAAATTGGGGGGAACTGTATCTTGGTATACCTCAAGTAATAACTCTATCGTTAATTCATAAATTTTAAAATATAGGTAGAGTTGTAAGGTGCTTTCAAATAATTGACTGTATTGTGTTTTATTGTAGTTTTTTGGCTGAATATTATGAACTTCTAGGCTTGGTGCACAATTTTGGCTTCATATCTCTGGCAATTGTTTCAAATGCTGCAAAAGACGTATAGAGTGATCGTAGAGAGTGTGCCATGACACTCCTCCACCTATTAGCTCAAGCACCGAAGGGGAAATTATTCTTCCTACCATACAATGTTGGACAACATTGGATGTTGGGACTTATTTCATCATGGGAGGACCAAATATATTGGTTTGATCCCCTCAGACACGTAACACATGATGATTTTGTTAGACATGTATGCCCTAAGGAGTAAAAATGTAATAAGTTTTTGGAGACATTTTTATCAACAAAGAATTTATTCATTATTTATATACCAAATCTTATCCTCTTTACGTTCATATTTGTTGAATGTATATTAAGCAAATAAAAGTCTGAGACTGTCGGTCTAAACCTTAAGAATTGGGCATATGATGGACAGATTATGCAAAAGACATGGTTCTTAAGGTGATGGTCTGAATCATACTATCCGCAGTCTAGGGAATAAAGTTGGGCGCTTTATTCATGCAAAGATTGTTATGTTGTATATATCCCTTTTGGTAGATGGTTTGTCTTGACCATCAGAGGTGGACTCCGTGAATAGAAACATTGGCACATTGTCATAGGTGATGATGTGTTGGATCGAGATATAAAGTGAATTGATTTGGATTAATAATTCTGTCTCGGTAAATTGATTCACTTTAGACAATCATTTGTGTTGTATCTTAATCTTGAGATGAATAGTGGGCCCGTTGTCCTGGCTTGCATCTTTTGATGTACCAAAGGGTGACACCTACATCTTAATAGTGGTATGCATGCCGGTACGTTGGAGGCATGACTCTTGATAGCTTAGACTTGTTATTCATAGATATGGAATCCATAGATCCTCTTTAGGAATAATGATATCCTCTTATATGCGTTATCCTGTAATTGAAAAACTAGAACGCTCAACCATTTGGATACATAGGTGTAACTGAATGGTATACTATCTTTGGATAGTAAGTTTTTTGATGGTGAGATAATGAAATGTAAGATAAAAATAATTGGGAAGGTAAGACAGAACTTGTCCTTAAGCCGATTATGGATTATCATATGGGGATACGATACACTATGATATCTCATGGAGACTTACCTATGTAGGATTCGTAATTCTATGTAGTTTGAGAGTGCAGCTACAAGCTTTTAGTAGAATAGCGTTGGAGTTGATAATTAAGAAATGTATATCTCAGATATTGGGTTTCGTAATTATCGGGAGCTTGAACTATATGGGTCTATTTGGTCTCCTTTGCTAGCTCACAACATCTTATAACGACACGACGTGCTTTTCTAAAAATTGGTGACTTATGTTAGATTTATCAGATTGGTTGAAATTTGAAAGAATCAAATAATTCATGTCTGTTCATCAGTTGAATTAATTTTTGATAAAATTAATTTAATATAAACTTTTTAAATTATTAGGATCAGATAATTCTCGTCTATCAGTTGATTTAATTTTGGATAAATTAGATCAAGATAAACTTGTAGAATTATTGGGAATTGATGTATTTTCTTAGAGATTGTCTAGATAAAGTTGTTTTGATCAGATAACTTCTCTATTGGGTTATTTGAATTAAAACTGAGACTTTATTCTATAGATTCTTGGGTGAAAAATAAAAGATTCACGAAGATTCTTTTATCGATAGTTTGCCCTATCGATCCACACGTTTGGCCTATCGATGGGGCCTGTTTGGCCTACCGATGGGGCCTATTCGGCCTTCCGATCAGGCTGTTTGGCCTGCCGATGAGCGAAAGATAAGATTACGTGTTTTTACATGGATCTTATCAGATATTGATCCAAACTTGATTCTGTTTTGAGTTTTTGAGACCTAATCTGATAAGGACTGACCCTAGGCCCAACCTTTATAAATAGGGACTAAATTTTTAGAGTTAGTCAGATCAATTGAGAGATTAAGAGTGATACTCTGCTAGTGAGAATCTAAAAACTCCTTGAAAGCTTTTGTTCACAAGTCACAAACACTTGCTTTGGGTTCTCTCGATTGGTTGGAAGGAGAGTCACTTGGTGGAAGAGTTGTACGTGTCAGCCCACACTCACTCTGGTCGTGGATAGAGAATAACAAAGAAGACCAGTTGGTTGAGGCTCTTCTGGAATGTTACTTCTTTTCTCGTTTTGCGAGGGTTTTTTGGCATACAAAGGTTAGTAAGATCTGGTTAATTTATGCATATAGCATGTTAAACTTGTGTTTTGAAAAATACTCTGATGTTAAATTTTTAAAATTTTCACTGCACATTCTTTTTTCTAACAATTGGTATCAGAGCAATGGTTTTTACATAAATTTATGAGTTTGTGATCATGTTATATGTATAAAATTTGTGATCTTAATCTCTCCTATGCTTGAATTGAATTTTTATAGAGAGTTGGCACTCTAGGTTTCTATATAATATTTATGTTGTCATGGATTATATAATGAATGTTTATTAATTAATTATGGTTGATTAAATTGTTATTTAATTATTAATTAATTAATTAATTAATTTGTACCAATTATGGTTCCTTAGAGGTTAGAATGTGTATTTAGGTTTTTCATGTAATTAGATGGCAGACTATCATCTCCGTCTAGGAATTGTTATTTAATTTTAAATTTGTAAGAATTTTGAAATTAAATAATCATTCAGAGAAGACGGATCTAGAAGGCGGATCTAGAAGATGGATGATGGCACACCCAAGTATTTCCTGAGTCTATAATTTTTGTTTTTGAATTGTTGAAAATAAAATTGATGAATTGCATTAAAAATTGTATTTTCTGGAATGGGAGATTTTTACTCGGTCGGCATGCCGAACATTACAGTTTGGTAGGCCGATGGCCCCAGATCAGCAGGCCAAATGTGTGGTTCGACAGGCCATTAGTGGGCAGAAATCAGGCAGCTTTGGCAATAGGCTAAACTTCTAGTTTGATAGGCTGAACTTTCATGTGTCAGCAGGCCAATGTTCCAGATCGGCAGGCCGATGGAGCATGACCAGCAGGCCGATCACATAGATCGGCCTGCCGACTAAGAGCTGAAAAATTTTCAAAAAAGGTGCAGTTTTTCTAGTGCAGTTTTAATTTTATTTTTGGGATAATTCTAAGAAACATTAAATTTGGATATGACCATAAATATGACGTATTCGATTCATACAGGATTGAAGACTTGAAGATGGGTAATACATGAAGAAGGATACAGCTTAAGGATTCAAGGATAAAGAATCGATAATATGTCTCGATTATTCTCTTGTAATCTTAGTTTTCTATTCTCTAGGGTGGAGCCATAATATTACGGTTATTTATTATTTTGCTTGTAGCTTTGCTTAATTGCTTTGCTTGTCTACATTATAATATGATTTGCCATGTATATAGATAACATGTCATATAGAATAGTGAGTGTCCCTCATATTAAAATTGTTCATGCATATTTTTAAAATAAAACCTTGATTTCAAAAGATTGAGTGGGAGAAGGTTTTTGAAGAGAGGACCTAAGGCCTCCATCGTTAGTCCATAAGCAAAACATGGTGGTCCCAACCTAGGAAGGGATTTCTATCATGTACCAGATTGGATCTCTGAGAGGATAAGGTATTTTAGCATGATTTATGGTTGCACACCCTTAGGTAGTGATTGTAAATCATGGATAAAATATTGAAATAGTAGTTATACACTCATGTTAATTTTATTATTAACCTCCCTTAGGAGCTCTATTAATAAAATTAATGGCGGAAGAAATGATTATCAATGTATGCTGGATCATACGGGTCTTGGATGGCATATATTAATCAAGAGAGGATCCGCATTCCTGATTGAATTTGGCATGACTCCCCTAGGAGTGTGTTGAATTCTGAGTTGGGAATTATCATTGTAAGGTTATGATATTTTCAAGGTTTTGACATATAAACACATTTGTATGTTTTTACATGATTGTGTTATCTTACTAAATTATTATGATATGTTTGCTTATGTTTAGTATATGACTCTTTATTGTAGATTAAAAATGTCTAAAAACGCTTTATCATCAATACTTGATAGAAACCTATTAACAGGTGAGAACTATAATGATTGGAAACGGAACCTAGATATCGTCTTGTCCTTTGAGAAACTGAAATATGTATTGACAACCCCTTGTCCTCCTGAGCCTATGGGAGACTTAACTAATGAGCAATTCCAAGCGTATAATCACTGGAAAGATGCTAATGATCAGGCCTGCTGCTATGTTATGGCCAGCATGAATAATGTGCTATAGGCTCAACATTTGGATTTTGAGACTACGAAGCTGATCTTGGATCATCTTAAGGATATGTTTGCAGGCCAGGCCATAACAAAGCGGCAAGGGGCGCTTCAAAAACTTCTAAACTATAGACAGAGGCGGGGGACATCTGTAAAGGATCATATATGTTGGTCATGGGTTACCTCGCTGAGGCTAAAACCAATGGAGCCGACATCGATGCTGAAACTCAGACAACTATGGTCTTTGAGACTCTGTCAAAGGAGTTTATTCCATTTAGAGCTGCGTTTAGTTTAAGCAATAGATGGGATATGACCTTGATGAAATTGATGAAATAGTTACAAGAGTTCAAACTACTGATCAGGGAGTCTCCTACGGGTGGTGAGGCCAACTTGGTAGCTGCTTCTAGTTCCAATCCTAACTCCAGGAATGGAAAGAAGCAACGGGCCAAGAACGGGAAGTCTTCTATTCCTACTAGCACCAAGAGCAAGAAGAAGAAAAAGAAGAACCCAAAGAAGCTTAAGTGCTTCTTCTGTGGGAAGATCGGGCATATCAAGAAGCATTGCAAGGACTTCCTTTTCAAAGGAGGTAGGTGTGTTCTTCTATATTTAGAAACTTGTTTGGTTGAGAAATCCAGTGACATTTGGGTCATAGATTCCAACGCAACTAATCATGTTTGTGTTTCTCTGCAGGGGTTCAAAGAAACGAGAAGCCTGCTGTATGAGGACTTCACACTTCGGATGGGCGATGGATCCTTGGTCTCAGCGGAAGCAATGGGAGACGTCTATCTTTATTTTGATAATTATAGGAATTTATTTTTGCAAGATTGTTTTTATGTTCCTAAATTTAAAAGGAATTTAATTTCTGTATCTTGTTTATTTAAATACTCCTATTTGGTTTCTTTTAATGATAAAGTGGTGATTCGTAAAAACAAATCTTTTATCTGTTCTAGATGGATGCAAAATAATCTATATTTTATCAAACCTAAGATGGACTTATTGCTTAATGCTGAGATGAATGATAATAACTCTAAAAGACTTAAAACTTCTCACTCTAATAAGACTTATCTTTGGCATTTGCACATTGGTCATATTAACCTGAATAGGATTCAAAGGTTGGTAAGGGATGGACCTTTAAGTCACTTAAAGGTGGAATTTATACCTCAATGTGAATCTTGTTTAGAGGATAAAATGACCAAAAGACTATTGGGTCTAAGGGCAATAGGGCTGAAGGGGTTCTAGAACTTATATATAGTGATGTTTGTGGACCAATGAACATCCGGGCACGAGGAGGGTATGAGTACTTCGTCACTTTTATTGACGATTACTCAAGGTATGGGTATGTGTTCTTGATGCACCACAAAAGTGAAACTTTTGACAAGTTCAGGGAGCTTCGGGTTGAAGTGGAAAAGCAATTGGGTAGACCCATAAAGGCACTTCGATCCGATCGAGGTGGGGAATACCTGTCTGATGAGTTCTTGGGACACTTATTAGAGAATAGGATTTTATCCCATTTGACTACACCGGGCACTCCACAGCAAAATGACATAGCGGAGAAAAGAAATAGGACTTTGTTGGACATGGTCAGTTCCATGATGAGTTATTCATCTTTGCCTTTATCCTTTTGGGGATATGCACTACAAACTGCATGTTATCTTTTGAATAATGTGCCTTCAAAATCGGTCCCAAAAACTCCTCACGAGTTGTGGACAGGTAGGAAGACATCCTTAAACCATATTCGCATATGGGGATGTCCAGCTCATGTCCTATTTAAGGATCCGAATAAGTTGGAAGCACATTCAGAAGTTTGCATGTTTGTAGGATATCCAAAAGCGACTAAAGGGGGTTATTTTTATAACCCAAAGGAAAATAAAGTCGTGGTTTCAACCAATGCAAGTTTCCTTGAGGAGAGTTATATGGACGACTTTAAACCTCAAAGCAAAGTGGTGCTTGAGGAATTTAGGAGTGATCTGATCACTCTGGAGGTTCTGAATGAGACCGTTCCGATTACTGTAGAAAACCAAACAAACCTGAACAACAACCTAAGGAGATTCGGCGTAGTGGGAGGATCGGGTGTCAACCTAAGAGGTATATGTTCAATGGGGAGGTCTTTTTGGCTGAACCAGATGAACATGATAGGGATCCTTATACTTACGTAGAAGCTATGGAGGATGTTGATTCAAAACTCTGGACAGAGGCCATGAATGTTGAGATGAAGTCTATGGAGACTAATCAGGTCCAGGAGCTTGTGGATCTTCCCGAAGGGGTAAAACCCATAGGGTGTAAGTGGATCTACAAGAGGAAAAGAGGAGTGGATGGAAAGGTTGAAACCTTTAAGGCTAGACTAGTAATCAAGGGTTATACGCAAAAGGAAGGAATCGATTATTAGGAAACCTTTTCGCTTGTAGCCATGCTAAAGTCCATCTGGATTCTCTTATTCATAGCTGCCGCTCTCGACTACAAGATTTGACAGATGGATGTTAAGACAACTTTTCTGAATCGCTATCTTGATGAGTCCGTTTATATGGAACAACCAGATAGGTTCAAGGTCATGGGTCAAGAGGGGAAGGTTTGTAGGCTGCTAAAGTCAATTTATGGACTTAAGCAGGCTTCTTGTTCTTGGAACATAAGATTTGATCAAGTGATCAAGACTTATGGGTTCTCACAAAATGTGGATGAACCATGTGTTTACAAACACATGAAGGATGGGAAGGTGGTTTTTCTGCTGCTTTATGTAGATGACATTTTGCTAATTGGCAATGACATTGGGACGTTATCACCGGTCAAATCATGGTTGACCAAGCAGTTTGACATGAAGGACTTAAGTGAGGCTAATTTTGTTCTTGGTATCTAGATCTTTTGGGATAGGAAGAACAAAATGATAGCTTTGTCCCAGGCTGGCTACATAGATAAAATTCTCAGGAGGTTGCAAATGTAGGATTCCAAGAAAGGAGGGCAACCATCTAGGTTTGGAATCACTCTTTCTAAGAAAGACTCTCCAAAGTCTTAAGAAGAAAGAGAATACATGAAGAAGGTACCTTATGCTTCGGCAGTAGGTATTCTCATGTATGCCATGCTTTGCACACGATCGGATATTAGTTATGCAGTCGGGATTGTAAGTCGATTTCAAGCGGATCCAGGACCGAACCATTGGGTTGTGGTAAAGCATATTTTCAAGTACCTGAGAAGGACTCGAGGGTATATGCTTGTATATTCGAGTGAGGACTTAACTCCTCTAGGATATACTGACTCAGATTTTCAGTCCTGTCTGGATTCTAGGAAATCGACTTTGGGTTTTGTGTTTACTCTAGGCGGCGGTGCCATCAGTTGGAGAAGTGCTAAGTAAGATTGCATTTTGGATTCAACGATAGAGGCCGAGTATGTGGTAGTTAGTGATGCTTCGAAAGAAGCAATGTGGATCCGTAAGTTTCTTGGGGATCTTGAGGTAGTTCCTGATATTGGTAAAGCGGTATCACTGTACTGTGATAATAGTGCTGCGGTAGCTAATGCTAAGGAACCAAGATTTCACAAGAAGAGTGAACATATTGAGCAGAAATATCATGAGATAAAGGACTTCGTTGAGGGAGGGCATGTCATGATGTGCAAGATCGTGCTAGAGGACAATTTAGCTGATCCATTTACGAAGACACTTACTAGGAGAGTCTTCGAGAAGCATGTGGAAGCTATAGGGATGCGAGATTTGTCATATTTACTCACTTAGTGCAAGTGGGAGATTGTTGACATGTATGCCTTAAGGAGTAAAAATGTAATAAGTTTTTGGAGACATTTTTATCAATAAAGAATTTATTCATTGTTTATATACCAAATCTTGCCCTCTTTATGTTCATATTTGTTGATTGTATGTTAAGGAAACAATAGTCTGAGACTGTCGGTCTAAACCTTAAGAATTGGGCATATGATGGATGGATTATGCGGAAGACACAGACCTTAAGGTGATGGTCTGAATCATACGATCCGTAATTGAGGGAATAAAGTTGGGCACTTTATTCATGCAAAGATTGTTATGTTATCTATATCCCTTTCGGGAGATGGTTGGTCTTGACCATCAGAGGTGGACTCCGTGAATAGAAACATTGGTACATTGTCATAGGTGACGATGTGTTGGATTGAGAGATAAAGTGAATTGATTTGGATTAATAATTCTGTCTCGGCAAATTGATTCACTTTAGACAATCATTTGTGTTGTATCTTAATCCTGAGATGAATAGTGGGCCCATTGTCTTGGCTTATATCTTTTGATGTACCAAAGGGTGATACCCACTTCTTAATAGTGGTATGCATGCCGGTACGTTGGAGGCATGACTCTTGATGGCGTAGACTTGTTATTCATAGATATGGAATTCATAGCTTCTCTTTAGGAGCAATGATATCCTTTTATATACGTTATCCTATAATTGGAAAACTAGAGCACTCAACCATTTGGATACATAGGTGTAACCGAATGGTATACTATCTTTAGATAGTAAGTTTTCTGATGATGAGATAATGGAACGTAAGATAAAAATAATCGAGAAGGTGAGACAGAACTTGTCCTTAAGCTGATTATGGATTATCGTATAGGGATACGATACACTATGATATGTCATGGAGACTAACCTATACGGGCTTCGTAATTCTATGTAGTTCGAGAGTGTAGCTCCAAGCTTTTCGTGGAATAGCGTTGGAGTTGGTAATTATGAAATGCATATCTAGGATATTGGGTTTCGTAATTATCGGGAGCTTGAACTATATAGGTCCATTTGGTCCCCTTTGCTAGCTCACAACATCCTGTAATGCCACTACGTGCTTTTCCAATAATTGGTGACTTATGTCGGATTTATCAGATTGGTTGAAATTTGGAAGAATCAAATAATTCATGTCTGTTTATCGGTTGAATTAATTTTGTGATAAAATTAATGTAAGATAAACTTGTTGAATTATTGGGATCGAATAATTCTTGTCTATCGGTTGATTTAATTTTGGATAAATTAGATCAAGATAAACTTATAGAATTATTGGGAATTGATTTATTTTCTTAGAGATTATCTAGATAAAGTTGCTTTGATCGGATAACTTCTCTATTGGGTTATTTGAATTAAAACTGAGACTTTATCCTATAGATTCTCGGGTGAAAAATAAAAGATTCGTGGAGATTTTTTATCGACAGTTCAGCCTACAGATCTACATGTTTGGCTTGCCGATGGGGCCTATTCGATCCTACCGATCAGGCTGTTCAGCCTACCGATGAGTGAAGGATAACATTACACATTTTTACGCAGATTTTATCAGATATTGATCCGAACTTGATTCTATTTTAAGTTTTTGAGACCTAATCTGATAAGGACTGACCCTAGGCCCAACCTTTATAAATGGGGAGTAAGTCTTAAGAGTTTCTTAGATCAATTGAGAGATTAAGAGTGATACTCTGCTAGTGAAAATCTAAAAACTCCCTGAGAGCTTTTGTCACAAATCACGAACACTTGCTTTGGGGGCTCTCGATTGGTTGGAAGGAGAGTCGCTTGGTGGAAGAGCTGTATGTGTAAGCCCACACTCACTCCGATCGCGGATAGAGAATAGCAAAGAAGACCAGTTGGTTGAGGCTCTTTTGGAACGTTACTTCTCTTCACGTTTTACGAGGGTTCTTCGGCATGCAAAGGTTAGTAAGATCTGGTTAATTTATGCATATAGCATATCAAACTTGTGTTTTGAAAAATACTTTGATGTTAAATTTTTAAAATTCCCACTAAGATTGTAAGTATTAATGTCCTCTTATAAAATTAACTGTTTTGAGTTTTACATAATTGTATTTATTAATTCATTTAATCAATATACATTGTTAGGGAGCTTAATGATTAGAAGCTTTAAACGGGAAGCGGTGTCATAAACCGACCAAACGAAACTCTGTATTCCAGACGTAAGTGTCCAAGACAATAAGAAAATGTAGAATGTGATTTTTTTTATTCTATGTTTCATGCGAGATATAATTACAAGTGGTATACAAGCGCTAGGAACAAAAGATTTTTATATACATATAGATACAAATGAAGTTAGATTAGAGTAGGTATAATTTGTAAATAGGTATGTCACTTTTAGATAGATGGAGATAGTAGATGATCTTGTAAATAGCTCAAATGTAAATGATCTTATAAATGCCTTGTAATTTCAATATACATCAATTTTTTGCATGCAATCAGGGCCTTGTTATAATAGATAACACACGGGACTAGCCATCCCATAGGAAATCACAAAATTTAGTTGAATTTTTTTGGGCCATACCAATTTTCCACGATGGTTTAATAAAAAACTATCACAGAATATGGGGTCATGGACGTTTATTCCACAATGGTTTTGCAAAAAACCGTCGTCGAGTACAAGTTTCCATGATGATTTTGCAAAAAAACATCGTAGAATCATAAGTTTCCATGACGGTTTTTTACAAAACCATCGTGGAAACTTGCTATTCCATGATGGTTTTTTGTAAAACCGTTGTGGAATCAATGCTCTCACACCCCACCTTTCGTGCCAATTCTGAGGTTCCACGATGGTAAAAAACTATTGTGAAAACTTGATTTTGTACCACGACTGACGTTTTCATGATGGTTTTTTAACCGTCGTAAAATCCAGTCCATAGTAGTGATAAATAATGTCTATAATATGCCTAATAATGAGGGTCTCTTGGTAGCAGAGGATAATACAGATCATCATCATCATCTTGTGGAGGGTCATGCCCTGGGGTCGAGAAGTGTATTGATGTTGAGGTGGATATGGTTGTTGCACTAATGTGGTAGGATGTTGTTGCATTTATGGAGTGTGGTATTGTGGTCACAATGATGAAGTGTATTGTTGAGGAAAGTCAGTTGGATCAAATAGAGCAAATTATCCAGGGAACGTCACGTTAAACTCAAACATTAGATACGGGATGAATGTTGTTTGTATAACAAGCCTATTCCTCAGTTCTTGTAATTTAGCATTTTCAGTTTATGCACCACTAAACTAGGAAATCCTTTCAATACTTTCCCGGTACCTTTGATGTCTCCAGTGTGAGGCTTACAAACTTGTTGAACAATCTCATCTTTAGATAGAGGATGTTGTTGACTTAACTCTACATCAAAAGACTAGCTGGATTGCACCTTATGAAGTACCACCATTTTATTTTAAAAAAAAATTATAGTTAGAAAAAATATACATAAAACTTATTTTAATTACAAAATCACAAAATAATTAATTAAACTTAATAGCTCACATAATAGAAAATAAAGATTACAAGAGAATAATCGAAACATAATATTGATTCTTCATCCTTGAATCTTCAAGCTATATCCTTCTTCATGTAATGTCTATCTTTAAGTCTTCAATCCTGCCTAGATCAAAACCTCCATATTTTAAGTCATATCCAAGTTAATGTTTCTTAGAATTGTGCCAAAATAAAATAAAAACTGCATCAAAAAATGCACATTTTTTGAAAAATTTACAACTCTTTGTCGATATGTCGATCTATGTGATCGGCCTACCGGTCATGATCCATCAGCATGTCAATCTTTTTAGGTCGACTTGTCAAATTGGATAGTTTGGCCTACCGTAAGAGCCATCAGATTTCTGCTCCGCAAATGGCCTACTGAACATCGGCCTACCGAACAAGCAAAAATCACATCATCCAAAATATACATCTTTTATGCAATTTTCCAATTTTTTTCAACAATCGATAAAAATAAAATTAGAGACTCAAGAAATACCTGGGGAACGTTATCATCCATTTTTTAAATCCGTCTTCTCTGAAAGATTATTTAATTACAAAATTCTTATAAATTTAAAATTAAATAATAATTCCTAGACGAAGATGATAGTCCACTATCTAATTACATAAAAAACCTAGATATATATTCTAATCTCTAAGGAATCATAACTGGTATAAATTAATTAATTAATAAATAATTAAATAATAAATTAATCAACCATAATTAATTAATAAGCATTCACCATATAATCCATGACAACATATAAATATATAGAAATGTGCCAACTCTCAAAAAAATCAATATTCAAGCATAGGAGAGATCAAGATCACATAATTTATACGTATAGCATGATCACAAACTCGTAAATTTATATAAAAACTATGGCTCTCATACCAATTGTTAGAAAAGCAGTATGCAACAGAATTTTAAAAATTTTTATACCAGAGTATTTTCAAAACACAAGTTTGACATGCTATATGCATAAATTAACCAGATCTTACTAACATCATAAATGCAAAAAAGCTCCAGCAATCTGTGAAGAGTATAACGTTCCAGAAGAGCCTCAACCAACTAGTCTTTTTTGCTATTCTCTATTCATGATCAAAGTACATGTGGGCGCACATCGTTCAGCCTTTCCCAAGTGACTCTACTTCCAAGCAATTGAGAAAACCCAAAGCTATGGTTCATGATGTGTGAATAATAGCTCTCAGGGAGTTACAGAGTCTCACCAGTAGAATCTCACTCTTAATCTCTCAATTGACCTAACTAACTATGAGATTCACTCCCCTTTTTATAAAGGTTAGGTCCAGAAGTCATTCCTTATCAGTTAAAGCCTCAAAATTCAAATTAGAATCAAATTAGGATCAATATCTGTAACGTCCCGAAAATTTATTTAATATTAATGTAATGTAAATGATGAATTAGTGTGCCATAATTAAAGTTTTAACTTTAATTAGATTATTTGGTTGGATTTTTAATTTTTGGTTGTTTTGTTAAATTGATGTGTTCAAAAGATTTCTTATTGTTTCAAATTATGCTTTGAGTTTTAAAACACGACAATTTGAAAAATGTTAAAAATACTCCGTTTTGCAAAACCGTGGGCGGCACATGGTTTTCGCACAGTAAAACCGCCCACCGATTTTCTCTATTTATTCCCTTTCTCTCACTCTCTCTCCTCACTCTCCGGTTCCCTCTCTTTCTTCTCTCTCTCTCTCGGCAGCTCACTCTCTCTACATTTCTCTCTCAAATTTTTGAAACCACATTCGAATCCAAGCTTCGGAACAGCAAGGAGGAAGCTCGGGGACGTGATTCGGCAACCGAGATCGCGGACTGAAGCTTCGATTCGAGGTTAGATTCGAAATTTCTAAACTTTTTACAAAATTTCCAATTTTGTGTGTTTTTGAAATCTAAGTTTGTTTTGGCTTAGAAAACAGTGGATTTGTGTTAAATGAGCTTAGAACAACTAGAATCTAAGCCTAGATTGAAGAAAAATGGATTGAATTCAAGATTTTTCATTTTTCTCCTCTTTTTCTCATTTTTGGATTTTTGAGGATTTTGAGTTTAAATGTTGTTTAAATGATTCCAAACATGTTTTAGAATGTTTTTCTATCAAGTATAGTTGTTTTTCATGCCTGGGATTTGAGAAAAACAGGTTAGAAACAAGATTTGGATTTTGGGGATCGAGAAACCCGTGGCTGGGATTTCTGGGTTTTCCCAGTTCGGCAGGCCGAAGTTCATGTTCGGCAGGCCGGAGTGATGATCGGCAGGCCGGTGTTCTTCCGACCGGCAGGCCGAATCTGGGGAAATGTTCGGCAGGCTGAACCTTGTTTCCGGCAGGCCGAACTGTGCAGTTCGGCAGGCCGAAGCAGGGCGTCCGGCAGGCCGACCAAGGCATGGAAAATTTTGTGATTTTAACCCGTTTTCACTGTTTTGAACCCTGATTTAAATCCCAACCTTATAGGATGATTTTAATGATACAAATGGCATACTAGGACATCATGAAATGATTTAGTAACATAGAATGTCTCGAACTAGATATTGATTGACTTAGTTTGTATCTAGGATCGTTCGTGGTTCCGTGGAGCTAACGTATAGCGGACCGGGATTACGGTGTGGGGCACCGGCACGAGTATTGAGGTAGGACTTCTATCCTATTTCTTTGGTAGCCTAGTTTTGAAATGATTTGGCTTTGAAAATGATTTCTATCAAAATGTTTTCAACGGTTGTTTGAAAATGGTTTTATCGGTTATATTTTAATATACCGTGATTATGAAATGAATTTCATAATAAATGTAATTGACAACACTCGGTAATTGGGTTTTGAATGATAATGATAATAAACACATGGGCATGATGCCATATCAGAGATCGGGTCGTGTAGCGATCGACCTTGGGGGCAGGTCCCGAAACCCAGCTGGGCCACTACGGTGGTGATATCATGGTTTGCCTAGGTAAAAGTAAACTGGTGTTTTGATTTGACGAGTAGACTGTTCTGTGTCAGAACGGTTCTACTCAGTTTATTTATTTATTTATTCAAGTTCCCTTTTTGTATAACTCCTGATAATGTTATGTTTCTTTGTATAAAACTAATTTATAAAACATAGTCCTACTGAGCCTTTCGCTCACGTTTTATTGTTTTAAATTTTCCCCCCCTCTAGGTGGTTTCCCATTTAGGTTTGGAGAAGATTCTTCGGACCGAACTCAGGAGCAATAGGAGAATTTATTTATATTCTGTATTATTAATCAAGGCATGTAAGACTTAACTTTATTTGTACTTGGACTGTAATTGTATTTATGATATTGTCAGAACCATGTGTGTGCACAAGTTGTGGGTTGTGGAACCCATATTCGCAGTTTTTATTTAATTATTATTATTTGTTAAATATTTATAAATTCGTTTATCAAATGTGGTGGAAAATCTCTTTATCTCTTACTTAATTGGATTTTTAAACTTTTAATTTCAATTAAATCTGCTTTTAATTAATCTAAATATTCCGCCACGTCACCTCCCGTACTCCGGGGCGTGACAGAATGGTATCAGAGCTCAAGGTTATGAACCTTGGGAATTGTGCACACATAGGTTTGACAATGAAATACCTCTGACAGTCCAAATTTTGTTTTCAGAAGTGAGAGAATGGCACCTAGACGTCGTTCGACTGCTGACGCCGAGTTTGGAAATGATGAGAGCATGATGAGGTCTATGTTTGCGGCTTTCCGGCAGATGGTAGCCAGGGCTAGACCGGAAGACTCCAGTGTTGGTAGTCGGCATGCTTTCTTTAAGGAATTCCGGCGGGCGTCTATTCTGACTTTTGATGGCAATGGGGATCCGCAGCTAGCAGAGTATTGGTTGGATTCGATCTTGAAGCATCTTGATACCCTTGGTGTGCCTGAGGAGTATCGTGTGGAATTCGCGGCGTATAAGCTCGAGGGTGGCGCCAACACCTGGTGGAAACAAACTAAACGTCTAGAGCACGGTGGCGATACTGGTTGGGACAAGTTCGAGGATCTGTTCTATGATCGGTATTTTCCGCAGGGATATAGAGATCAGAAAGCAGCTGAGTTTTATAGATTGCAGCAGGGTGATCTTTCAGTTCGGGAGTATGAGGCAAAGTTTAACGAGTTGGCTAGGTTTGCTCCATCAGTTGTGGCATCGGAGCATGAGAAATGCATCAAGTTTCAGGAAGGACTCAAGGCTCCTATTCGACGGCAGTTGGTTGCTCTATGGCTTAGGGGTTTCGGAGAGCTTGTGTCGTCGGTGATCTCCGTGGAGAATGATTACGTGCAGTATTGTGAGGACCGAGCCAAGGCTTCAGGAGGACCGCAGAGGAGTGGCAGGAAGAGCATTAGTAGTCGTCCAGCTCCGGGGAAAGGCAAGCAAGGCGGTGCGACCTGTGGCAGCAGCAGTTCGTCTGGCAGCGGGCGTAGCAACCCCTATAGCTTTCATTGTCATTTCTGTCAGCAGCCCGGACACATCAAGAGGAATTGCCCGATTAGGAGTGCTCGTCTTGGATCTCAGACCGGGGAGGATGCCAGTCGTTCATCTTAGCCTCAGCCTCAGACCCTACCTCCGCCTCCGTAGTACTCGCAGTTGCAGTATCCGCAGTTTTCTCCTCAGCAATTCTCATATCCGACACGGGGGCAGCAGCCGCAGTATTTTCAGCGCAGTGTTCCTCAGTATAGAGCTCCGAGTATAGGTAGTGTGCAGTCGTCTCCATCTCAGCAGCATCGGCCGAGTAATGCAGGACCCAGTAATGTTGGTAGAGGAAAAGGAAAGGCGCCAGTGCAGGTTCATGCAATGGCATCTAGAGGGTCAGATTCTCAGATTGGTAACGCGGTTGTCGATGGTATGATTTTGGTTTCCAGATCTTTAGCTCGCGTTTTATTTGATACCTTTGCCTCTCATTCTCTCATTTTGAGTTCTTTTGTACATGCCTTGGGATTAGAAGTAGAAGAGTTTAAGGAACCCCTAGTTGTAACTTCTCCCTTGGGGCGGGTGTGTGTAAATTGTGTGTGTAAATCTTGTAAAATAAAGATTGGGGATGAGATTTTGAAAAGTGATTTGATTGTACTCCCCATGAGTTCCTATGATGTGATTTTAGGGATGGACTGGTTGTCCAGGAATAGTGCAGTTGTGGACTGCCAACTTAGAAAAGTGACCCTAGTGTCTGATAGGGGGACGGTAATCACTTACCAGGGTGGTGGTGATTGGCTAATGAGTGAGCGTCTCATGAAGTCATGTTTAGGAGGGCGAAGGAATCTAGATTGTTTTGCTTTTCTTGCCAATCTAGATTGCGAGCCCTATGTTTCGAAAGGTAGTGCAGTGATTTCGGTGGTTGATGAGTTTGAGGATGTTTTTCCCCGATGAGTTATCAGGGTTACCACCGCATCGGGAGATTGAGTTTGGTATCGAGTTGTTTCCAGGGACATCACCGATTTCTATGGCACCTTATCGGATGGCGCCGGCAAAAATGAAGGAATTGAGGAAGCAACTTCAGGAGCTTGCTGATAAAGGATATATTCAGAATAGCACATCTCCGTGGGGAGCACCAGTTTTGTTCGCTAAGAAGCACGATGGGACTCTCAGGTTATGTGTGGATTATCGGCAGCTGAATCGTGTTACGGTGAAGAACAAGTATCCCTTGCCTAGGATTGATGAGTTGTTTGATCAGTTGGGAGGTTCGCGATACTTCTCGAAGATTGATTTGCGTTCAGGTTATCATCAGCTCAGGATCAAGGAAGAGGATATTCCCAAGACAGCTTTTAGGACTCGGTATGGGTACTTCGAGTTTCTGGTTATGTCTTTTGGGTTGACGAATGCTCCGGCAGCTTTTATGGATCTGATGAACAGGATATTTAGGCCGTATCTGGATCAGTTTGTGATCGTGTTCATCGATGATATTCTTGTGTATTCTAAGACTTGGGAGGAGCATGAGCAGCATCTTCGGATCGTGCTTCAGACTCTGCGGGAGCACCAGTTGTATGCTAAGAGGGAAAAGTGTGAGTTTTGGTTGACTGAGGTCAAATTTCTGGGTCATGTCATCTTGGAGCAAGGTATTTCAGTGGATCCATCCAAGATTGAAGCTATATTGGAGTGGGAACGACCAAGGAATGTAGCGGAGATTCGTAGCTTCTTAGGTCTTGCTGGATATTACAAGAAATTTGTAAAGGATTTTTCGAAGATTGCAGCTCCGTTGACGAGATTGATCAAGAAAAACGTCAGGTTTGAGTGGGATAAAGACTGTGAGTCTGCTTTTCAGGAATTGAAGAACCGATTGACTTCAGCTCCAGTGTTGGTTATTCCTAGTAGTGACGAACCGTATGAGGTTTATGCTGATGCTTTAGGGCGTGGACTTGGATGCGTGTTGATGCAGCATGGACGTGTAGTTGCATACGGATCGAGACAGCTACGACCTCAAGAGCGGAATTATCCTACTCATTTTAGAGCTTGCGGCGGTGATCTACGCGCTGAAGATTTGGAGGTGTTACTTGTATGGAGCATCGTTTCAGGTCTTCTCCGATCACAAGAGTTTGAGGTATTTGTTCACTCAGAGGGATCTCAATCTGAGGCAGCGCAGATGGGTGGAGTACATGGAGGATTATGATTTCGCGTTGCAGTATCATCCCGGGAAAGCTAATGTAGTGCCCGGATGAGCTTAGCAGGAAGTCTTCAGGGATTCTCACTTGTTTGATTTTTGAGGACTGGAGCAGGGATGCGACAGTGAGTGAGTATCGGCTACAGTATCATGAAGATGGTGATCGAGTTTCGTTATATCATGTGGAAGCGACTCCAGCTCTTGTTCGGATGGTGAAGCAAAATCAGTGGCAGGATCGACATTTGCAGGGGATTTGGTTGCAGATTCAGAACGGGGAGCAGTTTGAAGAATGGAGCGTGCATGCAGATGGATCGTTGTACTTCCGGGAGCGTCTTGCAGTTCCAGTTATCGCCGAGGTGACAAAATCCGTTCTAGATGAAGCTCATAGGTCTCAGTTTGCTATTCATCCGGGGAACACCAAGATGTATCGTGATTTGAAGAGGCACTATTAGTGGAGAGGCATGAAGAAAGATGTTTGCAAGTACGTGGCCAAGTGTTCGACGTGTCTTCAGGTGAAAGCTGAGCATCAGAAGCCTGCAGGTCAGCTTCAGCCTGCTTCCTATTCCAGGGTGGAAATGGGAGCATGTGACGATAGATTTTCTCACAGGTTTGTCGAGGACGGAGCAGCGGCACGATGCAGTTTGGGTTGTGGTCGACAAGTTGACGAAATCGGCGCATTTCATTCCGTTTAGGTCGACGTGTTCGAGGAAGATTCTCGGGGAGTTGTATATGCAGAACATTGTGAGGTTGCATGGAGTTCCTTTATCCATCACCTCTGATCGAGACACCAGGTTTAATGCTAAGTACTGGAGGAGTTTTCAGGAGGCTTTGGGTACGGATTTGAACTTCAGTACAGCATTTCATCCTCAGAATGATGGGTAGTCTGAGCAGGTTATCCAGGTTCTCGAGGATATGTTGCGTGCTTGTGCGTTGGACTTCGGCGGGAATTGGAAGCAATGGTTGCATTTGGCGGAGTTCGCGTACAACAACAGTTATCAGGCGAGTATCGGTATGGCACCATTTGAGGCATTGTATGGGCGACCGTGTCGGTCACCTGTGTGTTGGGCCGAGCCGGAAGATAGAGTTATTCTTGGGCCAGAAGAGATTCGTGATAGCAACGAGAAAGTCGCGGTGATTCGGGATCGGTTGAGAGCAGCTCAGAGTCGGCAGAAGAGCTACGCGGATAGGAGACGTAGATCCTTAGAGTTCGCGGTTGGAGATTTTGTTCTCTTGAGGGTGTCACCTCGTAAGGGAACTATGCGGTTCGGAGTGAGTGGGAAGCTCGCACCGAGGTATATCGGGCCGTTCGAGATCACTCAGCGAGTTGGTGTGGTCGCTTATCGGCTTAATCTTCCGCCCGAACTTTCTCATGTGCACGATGTGTTTCATGTGTCGATGCTTAGGAAATGTCCACCTGAGCAGGGTAAGATAGTATCGTTTCGCGATGTGCAGGTTCAGGAGGATACGACGTACGAAGAAGTGCCGATTCAGATTATCGACCGGAAAGTGATTAGCTTGCGTCGTCATGAGATACCGTTGGTAAAGGTCGTGTGGCAGCATCACGGGGTTGATGAAGCCACTTGGGAGTTAGAGTCGGGTATGCGGGAGCTGTATCCGCATTTGTTTTGTTTTTGAGATGGGTTATAAATTTCAAGGACGAAATTTCTTTTAAGGGTGGAGAGCTGTAACGTCCTCAAAATTTATTTAATATTAATGTAATGTAAATGATGAATTAGTGTGCCATAATTAAAGTTTTAACTTTAATTAGATTATTTGGTTGGATTTTTAATTTTTGGTTGTTTTGTTAAATTGATGTGTTCAAAAGATTTCTTATTGTTTTAAAATGATGCTTTGAGTTTTAAAACACGACAATTTGAAAAATGTTAAAAATACTCCGTTTTGCAAAACCGTGGGCGGCACATGGTTTTCGCACAGTAAAACCACCCACCGATTTTCTCTATTTATTCCCTTTCTCTCACTCTCTCTCCTCACTCTCCGGTTCCCTCTCTTTCTTCTCTCTCTCTCTCGGCAGCTCACTCTCTCTACATTTCTCTCTCAAATTTTTGAAACCACATTCGAATCCAAGCTTCGGAACAGCAAGGAGGAAGCTCGGGGACGTGATTCGGCAACCGAGATCGCGGACTGAAGCTTCGATTCGAGGTTAGATTCGAAATTTCTAAACTTTTTACAAAATTTCCAATTTTGTGTGTTTTTGAAATCTAAGTTTGTTTTGGCTTAGAAAACCGTGGATTTGTGTTAAATGAGCTTAGAACAACTAGAATCTAAGCCTAGATTGAAGAAAAATGGATTGAATTCAAGATTTTTCATTTTTCTCCTCTTTTTCTCATTTTCAGATTTTTTCAGATTTTGAGTTTAAATGTTGTTTAAATGATTCCAAACATGTTTTAGAATGTTTTTCTATCAAGTATAGTTGTTTTTCATGCCTGGGATTTGAGAAAAACAGGTTAGAAACAAGATTTGGATTTTGGGGATTGAGAAACCCGTGGCTGGGATTTCTGGGTTTTCCCAGTTCGACAGGCCAAAGTTCATGTTCGGCAGGCCGGAGTGATGATCGGCAGGCCGATGTTCTTCCGACCGGCAGCCGAATCTGGGGAAATGTTCGGCTGGCCGAACCTTGTTTCCGGCAGGCCGAACTGTGCAGTTCGGCAGGCCGAAGCAGGGCGTCCGGCAGGCCGACCGAGGCATGGAAAATTTTGTGATTTTTACCCGTTTTCACTGTTTTGAACCCTGATTTAAATCCCAACCTTATAGGATGATTTTAATGATACAAATGGCACACTAGGACATCATGAAATGATTTAGTAACATAGAATGTCTCGAACTAGATATTGATTGACTTAGTTTGTATCTAGGATCATTCGTGGTTCCGTGGAGCTAACGTATAGCGGACCGGGATTACGGTGTGGGGCACCGGCACGAGTATTGAGGTAGGACTTCTATCCTATTTCTTTGGTAGCCTAGTTTTGAAATGATTTGGCTTTGAAAATGATTTCTATCAAAATGTTTTCAACGGTTGTTTGAAAATGGTTTTATCGGTTATATTTTAATATACCGTGATTATGAAATGAATTTCATAATAAATGTAATTGACAACACTCGGTAATTGGGTTTTGAATGATAATGATAATAAACACATGGGCATGATGCCATATCAGAGATCGGGTCGTGTAGCGATCGACCTTGGGGGCAGGTCCCGAAACCCAGCTGGGCCACTACGGTGGTGATATCATGGTTTGCCTAGGTAAAAGTAAACTGGTGTTTTGATTTGACGAGTAGACTGTTCTGTGTCAGAACGGTTCTACTCAGTTTATTTATTTATTTATTCAAGTTCCCTTTTTGTATAACTCCTGATAATGCTATGTTTCTTTGTATAAAACTAATTTATAAAACATAGTCCTACTGAGCCTTTTGCTCACGTTTTATTGTTTTAAATTTTCCCCCCCTCTAGGTGGTTTCCCATTTAGGTTTGGAGAAGATTCTTCGGACCGAACTCAGGAGCAATAGGAGAATTTATTTATATTCTGTATTATTAATCAAGGCATGTAAGACTTAACTTTATTTGTACTTGGACTGTAATTGTATTTATGATATTGTCAGAACCATGTGTGTGCACAAGTTGTGGGTTGTGGAACCTATATTCGCAGTTTTTATTTAATTATTATTATTTGTTAAATATTTATAAATTCGTTTATCAAATGTGGTGGAAAATCTCTTTATCTCTTACTTAATTGGATTTTTAAACTTTTAATTTCAATTAAATCCGCTTTTAATTAATCTAAATATTCCACCACGTCACCTCCCGTACTCCGGGGCGTGACAATATCTGATAAAATCCACGTAAAAACGTATGATCTATTTATCTCTTGGTTGGCAGGCAGAACTTGCAGATCGACCTACCGAACTTACTCTATCGGCAAGCCAAACTTAAAGACCGGCCTGCCAAGCTTAAGATAAATAATCCTTGCGAATCTTTATTTTCCACCTGAGATTTTTAGGATAGAGCCTCAGTTTTAAATCAAATAACCCAATAGAGAAGTTATTTAATTGAAACAGTCATATCTAGATAATCTCTAGAAAAATAAATATTCCTAATAATTTAACAAGTTTATTTTGAATTAATTTATTCAAAAATTAATCCAACCAATAAATAGACATGAATTATTTGATCTTGATAATTCAACAAGTTTATCTTACATTAATTTTCACAAAGTTAATTTAACCAATAAGCAAACATAAATTATCTAATCTTATCAAATTTTCAGTCAATCTGATAATTTAACACAAGTCACCAATTATTGGAAAAACACACAGTATTGTTACAAGATTTTTATGAGCTAACAAAGGGGACCTAATGGACTTATATAGTTCAAGCTCTTGATAATTATGAAACCCAATATCCTAAATATACATTTCATAATTATCAACTCCAATGCTACTCTACTAAAAGCTCAGAGCTGCACTCTCAAACAATATAGAATTATGAAGCCTATATAGCTAAGTCTCTATGACATATCATAATATATCGTATCCCTGTAGGATTATCCATAATCGGCTTAAGGATAAATTTTGTTTTACCTTCTCGATTATTTTTATCTTACGTTCCATTATCTCACCATTGGAAAACTTACCATCCAAAGATGGTATACCATTCAGTTACATCTATGTATCCAAATGCTTAAGCCCTCCAGTTTTCCAATTACAGGATAACGCATATAAGAGGATATCAACTGCTTCTGAAGACAAGCTATGGACTCCATATCTTTGAATAACAAGTCTATGCTATAAAGAGTCATGCATCCAATGTATTGGCATGCATACTAACATAAAATGTGGATATCACCCTTTGATACATCAAAAGACATAAGTCAAGACAACGAGCCTACTATTCATCTCAGGACTAAGATACAATACATATGATTGTTTAAAATGAATTGATTTGCCGAGATAGAATTATTAATCTAAATCAATTCACTTGATGTCCCAATCCAACATATCGTCACCTATGACAATGTGCCAATGTTTCTATTTATGGAGTCTACCTCCGATGGTCAAGACAAACCATCTCTCGTTAGGGATATAGACAACATAACAATCTTTACATGAATAAAGCATCCAACTTTATTCTCTCGATTGCAGGTCTTATGATTTAGATCGTCACCTGAAAAATTGTGTCTTCTGTATAATATGTCCATCATTTGCTTAATTCTTAAAGGTTAGACCGACGGTCTTAGACTTTTGTTTACTTAACATACATTCAATAAATATAAACGTAAAGATGACAAAATTTGGTATATAATAATAAATAAATTCTTTATTGATAAAAATGTCTCCAAAAACATATTATATTTTTACTCCTTAGGACATACATGTTTAACAATGGTGTCTTTGAATAGAAGCATTGGGTTGCCATTCCCTTAGTGGCTTCTTCAAAGGCTTCCTCTTTGGGTTTCATGTCCATGATCTAAACAAGAGCCTCCTCTTTTTTGTGTCCAGCGCTCTTAAGTTGATTTGGAAAGGTTGAAATGCGGTCGTCCACGATGGTAAATCTTTCTTCCCCATTGAAGCCTTCTAGAGCATTACTACCTAGTTTAGTCTATATCAGCCTACTCTTACTGGTCAGATCCATCTTTAGTAGTTGAGTTGGCGAGGCCTCCCATGAGGCTGGATGAAGATAAACTCAGACGTCTTTGTTGGTGCCTTAGATGCGATCATTGCTATAGTTGTTAGGAATGAGACAGGTGTGATCATCAAACTTAAAAGCTCAAAAGGTGTCATGCCCCAAAATACGGGAGGTAACATGGCGGATTATTTGAATTAATTAAAAGAGAATTTAATTAAAATCGATGGTTTAAGGATCAAATTGAGTGAGAAATAGGAAGATTTCAATCACATTTTACAAAATAATTTATAAATATTAAATAAATAATAAAAATTAATAAAGAACCGCAAGTATGGGTTCCACAACCCACAATCTTGTGCACACACACATGGTACTGATAATATCATAAATACAATCACAGTCTAGATACAAATAAAATTAAATCTTACATGCCTTGATTAAATAATATAAAATATAAATCAATTCTCCTATTGCTCCTGAGTTCGGTCCGAAGAATCCTCTTCAAACCTAAATGGAAAACTACCTAGAGGGGAAAATTTAAAACAAATAAAACGTGAGCGAAAGGCTCAGTAGGACTATGTTTTATAAATAATTTAATTCAAAGAAACAGGTCATTTAAAAGAAACCTTAAATGAATAAATAAATAAATAAATTTGAGTAAGCCGTCCTTACCCAGAACAGTTTACTTGGACAACCAGAAATATCAGTTTCTTTTTCCTAGGCAAACCATAGTATCACCACCGTAGTGGCCCAGCTGGGTTTCGAGACCTGCCCCCCAAGGTCGATCGCTACATGACCCGATCTCTGATATGGCATCATGCCTATGTGTTTATTATCATCATCATTCAAAACCCAATTACCGAGTGTTGTCATTTACATTCATTATGAAGTTTATTTTAGATCACGGTATATTAAAATATAACCGATAAATTCATTTTCAAAGAACCGTTGAAAACATTTTAATAGAAATCCTTTTTAAAGCCAAATCATTTCAAAACCAGGCTACCAAAGAAGTGGGGTAGAAGTCCTACCTCAATACTCGTGCCGGTGCCCCACACCGTAATCCCGGTCCGCTATACGTTAGCTCCGCGGAACCACGAACGATTTTAGATACAAACTAAGTCGGTCAATATCTAGTTCAAGACATCCTATGTTACTAAATCATTTCATGATGTCCTAGTTTTTTATTTGTACCTTTAAAATCATCCTATAAGGTTGGAATTTAAATCAGGGTTCAAAACAGTGAAAACGGGTGAAAATCACAAAACTTTCTATGCCTCGTTCGGCCTGTTGGATTCCCTGCTTCGACTGGCCGAACTGCATAGTTCGGCTTGCCGGAAGCAAAGTTCGGTCGGCCGAACAATTTCTAGGTTCGGCCTGCCGGGTTGAAGAACACCGGCCTGCCGATCCCTGTTCCGGCCTGCCGAACACGTACTTCGGCCTACCGAACTGGGAAAACTCAAAAATTTCAGCCACGGGTTTCGATTTCCCCAAAACCCAAATCTTGATTCTAACCTGTTTTTCTCAAATCTCAGGCATAGAAAACATTCATAGATGATAGAAAAACATATTTAGACACTTTAAAACTCATTTAAACAAGATTCAAACACAAAAATCCCAAAAATCCAAAAATAGAAAAATAGGGAGAAAAATGAAAAATCTTGAATCAAATCCGTTTTTCTTCAATCTAAGCTTAGATTCTAGTTGTTCTAAGTTCATTTAACTCAAATCCAAGGTTTTCTAAGCTTAAACAAACCTAGATTTCAAAAATGCACAAAATTGAAAATTTTGGAAAAAGTTTAGAAATTTCAAAACTAACCTCGAATCAAAGCTTCAATCCGCGTTCTCGGTTGCTAAATCACGTCCCCAAGCTTCGTCCTTGCTAACCCGAAGCTTGGATTCGAAATGGGGTTTAAAAATTTTAAGAGAGATAGAGAGGGAGAGAGGGTGCCGAGAGAGAGATCAAGAGAGAGAGAGAGAATGCCGTGAGGGTGAGGTGAGAGAGAGAGAGGAAAGAAATAAATAGAGAAAATCGGTGGGCGGTTTTATTGTGCGAAAACCATGTGCCGCCCACGGTTTTGTAAAACGGAGTATTTTTAACATTTTACAAATTGTTGTGTTTTAAAACTCAAAACATCATTTTAAAATAATAAGAAATCATTTGGATTCACCATATTAACAAAACAACCAAAAATTTAAAATCAAACCAAAAATCTAATTAATGTTAAAACGTTAATTATGATACACTAATTCATCATTTATATTACATTAACATTAAATAAATTTCAGGGCGTTACAAAAGGTCATCCCCACAGACCCTCTAAGTCCTTGCTATCCGTTTTGGAATTATTACAGCTCAGCAGCTAAAAGCATTTGCAATCATCTATGAGTGTGATAGTCTTATGGCAGTAAAGGTGCTTTCGTCTATCATGGAGAATTGCCCTTGGCCCCTAAAGAACTTGTTCGGTAATTGTGTTTAGCTTCGCCCATCCTTTGAGCGCATGGAGTTCAATTGGATCAAAAGAGGTCAAAATTTTGCAACTCATAACCTGGCAAAGTAGTTTAGATTGGCTAGCCAGTTTAGAGATATTGATCCTCTTAAGGTCCCTGGTCCTGTTCTGCAGGATGGTATTGAATCATCTCCTCCTCCTATTGGATGATGTTGAGCGGTCTTCTTTTTCTTCTTGGGTTGTTTTTTTAGTTTGCTGTCAGTCGGTGTTTCTCCTTGTTAGTTTCTTGCTAGTTTGAGTCTGCTTTATGTTGGTTGTCTTGTGTGTTGCTTTGTTTGTGCTTCTTTGTTCTGGTGTTGTAGTCTTGTTTGCTTTGTTTTGTTGGGGCTCTGCCTGCCATGGCCTTTGTGTGATTCTTATTTAGCAAAAAAAAAAAAAAGAATTATAATTCAAACTTTTTACTACAACGTTTTCTATATATTACAAAATTTTTTTTAATTTTTGTTCAAACATATGAACCAGATGGACAATTGATCTCTCACTTGTTATTGAGGTAACTAGACACATGCTTGGGCGCCATTGCAAGGGCTTACCTGGTATTTATGTTATCTACCAAGTTACGAAAGATACATGTGCTAAACGTGTTTATTTGAAGGGGACATGACGGGCAGCATACTTCTAAGAAAAGGAAGATACTTTTCAGAAAAGATATCTGTCGTACCTCTAAAGTTTAAAGATTTTGGGGCAGGTGGTGGCAGAGAGATGCAAGGGAGGACCAACAAACTCAATCATGAAAAGTTTAAAGCTAAGTCAGTGACAGCCACGGGGGAAATAGAAAAAGGGGAAAAAAAAAGGTACAAGAGAAATGCAATTGAAGTTAAGGATGTGAGAAGATTTTTATTGATCCCTTAACTGGTAAGGATTCTAAACCCTAAGGATGATTAGCCAAGTGGTGTTAGGTTTTAAGATAAATGTCCTCTTAAATTTGTAAAGGATTCACTAAGGATACTTAGCCAACTCAAAAATAATAACGATACAGATTTAATCGTCAATTTATCAAAACACGTTCCTCGAAACCTCCCCTCAAATAAAACAGAGAAAAAAAAAGGAAAAAAAAAAGAAGTTAAAAGTAATAATTTGGAACTTTAATTGAAAGGTTTACAGAAAAGATTAAGGAAATCCCAATGAAACACTGACAGTAAGTAATTGTTATTAGCATACAAGTAAACTAACCATATATTATCCTTCCAATTTTTGGATCAGCTAATCATACGATTAATGGCGGTAGTTAATCATACGTCACTATAAATCTGTAGCAACTTCAGCATCAACTGAGCAAATATCCACATACCACAAGTTTACAACTATGGAGCTCTTTTCTCTTCAATCTTTCCTCCTCCTTGTACTCTCTCTCATCACCCTCTACGTTCAGTACTACTTGTTCTTTAAAAAAAGACAATCTAAAACAGGGTTCAAAATCTACCCTATCGTCGGATCCCTACCAGGATTCGTAGCCAACCGCCACCGATTCCTCGAATGGAGCACGGAAGTCCTCGCCAGCTGCCCCTCAAACACCGCTGTCTACAGCCGCCCGTACAATAAGTTAAACGGCATCGCCACTGCCAATCCTATAAACGTGGAACACATGCTGAAGACCAACTTCGAGAACTATCCAAAAGGCGATCGTTTCACCGCCACTCTCGCCGAACTCCTCGGAGTCGGAATCTTCAACTCCGACGGTGAGCTTTGGAGGAAGCAGAGGAAGACTGCGAGCTACGAGTTCAACACCAAATCTCTCAAGGCCTTCATCATGCGAAACGTCCAAGTCGAGATTGAGACGAGGCTTGTTCCGCTTCTGCACAAAGCCTCACAAACCAATCAGATATTGGATTTGCAGGACATTTTTGAGAGATTCGCCTTTGATAACGTTTGCAAATTGGCCTTTAATTTCGACCCGGCTTGTCTCGCCGGAGATGGATTATCCGGTGCTGGAAACAACTTCATGAGAGCTTTCGAAGAAGCGACGACGCTTAGCTGTGGAAGGTTCTTTTACGCCATTCCTTCTATGTGGAAGCTCAAGAGATTCTTCAATGTAGGATCAGAGCGACGCTTGAGAGAATCAATCTCCGCCGTCCATAAATTTGTTGATGGTATCATAGAGTCGAGAGTAGCAACAAAGGGGGAAGCGAACACAGAGGATTTGCTTTCTCGGTTTATTGAGAATGACGAGAACTCCGCCGAGTTTCTCCGAGACATCGCGATCAGCTTCATTCTGGCCGGGAGAGATACGACGTCGTCAGCTCTGACATGGTTCTTTTGGCTCTTGTCGTCACGGCCGGACGTAAAAGAAAAGATCACGGAAGAACTCGAAGAAATTCGGATGCAAACCGGGGAAAAAATCTGCGATACGTACGGCTTTGACGATATCCGAGATATGCATTATTTACAAGCTGCGATATCGGAGTCCATGAGGCTTTACCCTCCCGTGCCGGTGGATTCAAAGGAGTGTTTGAAAGAGGATATAATGCCTGACGGCACATTTGTGGGGCAACATTGGCTGGTGATGTACAGCTCTTACGCCATGGGGAGAATGGAGGGCATTTGGGGAAAGGACTGCCGAGAGTTTCAGCCTGAACGGTGGCTCGAAGGCGGCATGTGCCGGCAAGAGAGCCCGTTTAGGTTTCCTGTGTTTCATGGCGGTCCTCGGTTGTGTCTTGGAAGAGACATGGCTTATATTCAGATGAAGTCCATTGTAGCATCTGTGATTGAGAGGTTTGAGATTGACGTTTTGGATAAGGACACGTGTCCGGAGTATGTTATGGCGCTTACTCTTAGAATGAAAGGCGGATTGCCTGTCAGGGTGAGGAAAAGTTTTGCGGGTCATGAGTACTAATTGGTTTCTTTTTTTTTTTTTTTCACATGTTGACTGTTTGGTGTTTCAGCATTGCAATGGAAGAGTTTCGTTTTATATAAGCCCAATAATAATGGATTTGGTTCAAAGATTGTGTCGATACCCAAAATAATTTTTTAATTAATATTAATAAATGACACATCATGTTATAACATTTGATTTCTTCGACAAAATAAAAGGATTGATTTATCAAATCTCAAGTATGTAAGGAATGCATGGTGCTATCACGTAGCGGATAAATTTAAAGGGTGCGTCTATGGTAGAAAATACTAAAAGATCTTGTAGTTTTTTCCCGAAAAGTTTTTTTCATTTTCAAAAATATATAAAATGAAGATGATTTTTAAACTATGTTTGGTAATGTTTTGGGCCCAAAACATTTCGAAACTAATTCCAAAAATTTGAGTAAAAAGTTAACAAAAATAAATACAAAAAAAAAAAGTTTTCTGCATTTCCAATTCCCCTCTCCCTTAACTAAACCTATCCTCTCTCTCCAAGAAACGATACTGAATCCTCAAAATGAACTTGAGGAGAATTGATGTTGTTTCATATAGATGGAGGCCTATATAAAATAAGAGGATGCCAAGAACAAATGAGTTGATTGAGAGACTTTTTTAGCAACTTAATCCACCCTTCGAGCATCCTATGTCCTTTGTACTAAGACAGGAATACCAGCTAATACCACCATTGCCAATCCCTATTTCTTGAATATTCTTGAATGTGTTGGACTTATATATATTTACTAGGAGTTAGATTTGTTTGAGTATGACTATTCGAAGATTTATTATAGATTCTTAACTATATTGAGTTGTAGTAGAGCTATTAATATGAGATATTTTGTTTATTAAATTTGTCATAGTTAATTTTATTTTTATGTATATATGTATATATACTCATGAAAAATACAACATTTTGCCCCCAAATGTCCTTTTTAATTTCCAAATAATATACGGTTTTGCTACCAACAAATTGGTAGCTAGAACCTTTCGCTACCAAACATGTAGTAGAAGTTTCACATCTTTTTAGTTGACTACATGAGTATTGGTGACCGAAAACTTTGGGTGCCAAAACAAACTGCTACCATAATATTTGATGGCAACAACATTCATCTATCAAATTATTGGTAGTAAATACTCAAAGTTTTGGCTACCGAAGGATATTTAAGACTAAATATTTTAATAGTTAAAACATTTTGCTACCAAAATATATGGTAGTAAAAACATTTTGCTATCAAAATTTTGGTAGTTGATTTGTAATGCCCTCCTAACCCAGCAATTCTAGGCCTCACCAGCTCAGAAAAAACGTTATCTTTTAACATCTATCATTGAAAACTTAACAAAAATAACTTTACATAATAAAAAATAATAATCTTTATTTCAAATCAACTATCAATATATAAGATACTAAAAATCACAAAGTCACATCTAAATAACTTTAAACTCATCATGTGTCCTTGGGCTATTCTTGCCCAGTCAACTTGAAACCACTACTTGGAATCTATCTACGTTACGAATCTATATGACCTAATACTCAGTAAATATACAATATAGTTTCCACATTCAAAATTCTTTACTTCATACTCATTGCCCCCCTCTATTGGAACTTTTTTTCAGAAGAGATTTGGCCTTTATAACATGAACTTTCTTTGGTTTACAACAAGCACAAGAGTTCAGACCATATATAAAACTTTTCATAAAACATGTCAAAACATATACATATCATAATCATAGTCATAGCTATCATGATGAGTACACACCTAATACATAGAGTATGGATCCAATTCAAGTTCCAATCAGGCTGATTACAAGAGCTAGAGCTAAAAGATTCAAAGACAAACTTAATGGGCTGATTCAAAGCATTTGGACTGAGACAAATTCATGGAGGCCCAAGGAAGATGCAACACATATTCCACAAGTGTGGATTACCAAAATTCAAGCATTAGAATAATTTAGAAGGATTTCCTTAAAGAGAACTTCAAGATGACACCAATTTCAAGAAGTTCCCCTGAGTCAATTTCAACTAGTTTCCCTTTTCTGGTAGTTTTCTTTTTCAGTTAGTTTCCTTTTCCAATCTAAGAAGCTTCTTGAATTGTAAGGTTTGTTGCCATTTTAAGTACTTTCCTTTTTTAATTTTGGTTAGTTTCCCATTTATTCAGTTTTCCATTTAGTTACTTGCCTGATTGTGAAGATAGTTTCCCTTTCAATTCCATAGACAAGTAACTTAGGGAAAGATAGCAGATTAGATCATTTTGTTTCCATATTTTAATTTCCCAAATTCTGAGTAGGAATAGGCATTTTTCCAAAGGGTTGATTATCTAGATTGTTTAGTTTTTTTTTCTTAGATGGGCAACTTTAAGGCTGATTACAAGTTGCCAAATTTGTTGATTATCGTGTATTACAAATAGCCATTTGACTCAATGAAATAACGCATAACTCAGATTTTTTTCAAACTTTGTGAGATCAAAATAATCTTTATTTCTTTGAGAACTTTTTCGAACTTATCAGAATTTTCAGTGGCGTTCACCTTCTACTTATCAATCAAATGTTCATATTTGATTGTGACGTCTTTATTATACTAAGGTTCTTGCTTCACTATAAGCAACAGGTTGCAGTTTCAAACAAACTTGTTTCTAAAACGATCTTGGAGACTTAATTGATTCAAGGGTCTCGTCACTTTATTGGTGGGGTTCGTATCATATCAAAACGTAAATTTAAAACATATTTTCATAAACATATTACTATCCAAGTGATATAGTGAAAAGTATACTTATTTCAAGCTGCTTAACAAGGAACAACCGTTACCTCTCTTTCTTTCCTATCATCCTTTTTTTTTTTTTCTTTTCCTTTCTCTTCTTTCTTTAATTTTCTCACTCATATTGCCTATCTTTGGGCATGTTACAAAATGGCTCATTGATCTCCTATTTATAGGCATCTAATAAGCACGATAATGCACATCCTAAATTGTAGCTCGACACATATAATCATGTGTCATTGTGCTTGTAAAACACATGACTTCCTTCGACACTTAGCAACCACACATGTTTGCTACGTGTCAAAGTACATGATTGCCACATGATACCTAAGACACTAATCTTGCTTCAATCCCTGCCACTTAGTATCATTTGTCACTATGCATGTGTACAACTTAGCTATTGTGCATGTAAGTTATCTAGCGATTACATGTCTCATTAAGATTACTCCTCAGCCTCGTAATGATACCTCGTGCTTCTTAGAGTAATGAGTCATAACCTAGCTTTGTGTTTCGATACCTAGCTTTCTCTAATTGTCACCTCGTGATTAATTTGTTACAATCTCATTGAATCTTCTAAAAATTTTTCAATATTCAATTCATGAGTTTCTAACTCCAAGATAGAAGCTTAAAAATTCAGGTATTAGATGATTAATACCAAAGCATTTTTGCTACCAAAATTAGTTGCAAAATGACATGGTTAGTCCACTTTAAAAGACAGATATTTGAGTTTTAAATACAACCTTTTGCTAGCAGAACATTTTGCTGCCAAGAATATTTGGTAGCCAAAACTTTTTGCTACCAGCTATCAGCAACCAATTTTTCTTGGTAGCCGAAATGTTTTACTACCAAAAACATGGTATTATTCAAGGTAGTAAAAGGTCAAAATTCTTAATAATCATATATTCTCACTTGCTTGGAAAATATAATAACGGTACGCTATTTTTCAAAGTTGTGATTGCACTTGATTTTCTTAAAGTCTTATTTATTTTTAAAGTTGTATCCATTGTACATTGGAAAAATGATTGTTGATCTCTCCTTTTTCCTTTCTTTCCTTCCTTTTATTTTGTTTTTATCTTCTAATCTCTCCCACTCCCCCTTCAATGAGGGATTCTCTCTCTCTTTTAATGAGAGGCGTTCTCTCTCTTTGTGAAGGATTATCTCTAATACTTCTACCTTCTCTTTTCTCCTTATTTTTATTATGTCCATTAGAAAAAAGTTATTATGCGACTAAGACATTTTTTGTATCTATCCACCAAAAAAAGGACATGATTTGTATCTTCAGTAAAATTTTAAAAACCATTTGTCAACTTTAACCTCCTAGACTAAAATTCATGGAGTTCAAAAACTTTAGAGAGTAAGTAATAGACCCAGAAAAAGATTATGGAAACTAAATTAAAACTCTAAAGACTAACTACAATACTAGTTACTCGTCTCACGAGAAGGAAAATGTATCATATTTCCCTAGATACGAATTCTGTTTGATGCTCTCTTTTGGGCTAGTCTCAACTCTATAACGCCCCTATGTAGAGGTTAGCAGTACTGAATAAATATAAATAAATATAATTCCCAACACCATTTCAAAACAGTAAAACATTGCCTATGGGTCTTTGAAATAAAATAGAAAAGCACCAAATATTAAAAATATAGTTATCATCCTCATAATACAATTCCTAGTAACTAAACAATTTAACACAAACATTGCTACAAATTACGAATCTTACATATTCAATCGAGATACAAATAAGCTAAAATATTCTAATATGACACAAGCAATCTTGTCATCTATTCCTTGTCAGATAGGTTACACTAAACTCTACCTAAGAGATAAAAATAATAAGGATGAGCATCGACATGCCTAATAAAGAATACAATTACTCACCTTTAGGTTTTATTAATTACCACATAACACCTACATGTTTAGTTAGTTCTTAATCATTATTCATGTTATGAGATTATTATAATCATCTTCTGTGGATATCTTACGTTAATCATTACTGAGTTTCATACACATACATATATATGCAAATATTATGATTCAACAATGTTCCTAGGTATCCACATTTCAAAGGAGTATCTTGTCACATAACTCATCAAAACCCATATAGGCATGCTTTTCTACTCTTCATTCATTCCAAGAGCGTTAGTGAGGGGACATCAAGCCCCAAATCCTCACCAAGTCATTTCATGTATAGTGTGTTTGGGGACTTTTAACCCAATGGAGCGTCATCACCTCTCTCTATTTACCTTTTAGCATATTCGTCCCCAAGGACGTAATCGCTACCCTCTTCACATCTTATTATTTGCTATATATAGAGTTAGTATTTCCTAGCCATACTTCTCAATCATATCATTACATGTCAAATTAATTTGTTCCGCTGTACAATATAGGACGAGTTTCATATCATTATATCATAAGCAATATCCATATACGTTCAAAGTAGCATGTACATAACTTACAATGTAAAAAACCAATTTTAATCCATCAAAAACTCACAAAAGATGAGTAATAGAATCCCTACCTTTTTACAAATAATCCTCTAATAACTTTTAGTTTACACAACCGAGTTTACCACGTAAGCTCAAAGTATGTTGTTTTCCTAAGACACATAAAAAAATAACCATACTTAACTTAACTTCTAATCTATAATTATGTCAATTTATCATTTATTTTTATTAGTGTGTCATAATCATTAATATGCTAAAAATATGAATACCAATTTTCTAACTTAATTTTAGTAAATTATGAAATAAATAGAGTAACAATAAAATAAAAAATATGAATTTTATTTTGGTATAAAATTTGTTAGAATGAATTTTTAAAATAATTAATCCAATTTTAAAATATTTAGAAATAAAACAATTAAAAAGTTTGATATTTATTAAAATAAAATTATTTGAAATTACAAACTTTATAGTCAAATATTTATTATTTCCAAAACATAAGTTGTCAAATAGCTATCCTTATCCTAGTGGTTTGGTTTTTCTTATTCCTCCCTTAGGTTGTGGGTTCAAATCCCATATGAAGCATAAAATCCGGCCTCTACTTTTTTTTAATCTCCTTTTAGAAAAATGACATGTCATTTTTAAGAAAACGACACATAGCTTTTTCTAGGAAAAACGACATATAGTTTATAGGAAAAACAACATGTAGTTTATGTGAAAAATGACATGTAATTTATATGAAATACGACTTGGAAAAATCCTCCCAGAGAACCCATATTTTGAATTGTGAGCTTTTCTTCAAAATCTTGGTCTTCTAACAGTTTTTTAAGCATAAAACAATATATAAATAATATATAATCATTTATAAGCATCAAAAACACATTTCTCATAAATTTTATACTAAAACACAATTTTAAATCAAAGTTTAAGTTTAAAAAATCTAACCTCAAAACTTAGTTGAAAAGTGTAGTTTGATCTTGAAAATGTCCAAGCTTCCTTGATTTATAAGTTTGTAAGGTGTTGTTTATGAATTTTTGTGAGATTTGACTTGAAGATGTTGAATGCTCTTTGCCTTAGTGTCATGGAAGAAGAAGAAGAAGAAGAAGAACAAAAGAGAAAAGGAAAGGGAAAGTGGGGAAATGAGAGAGAGGTGAGTCACAGGTGAGGGAGAGAAAAGGAGACTAAATAGAGAAGAAGAAAATGATTAGGGGGTAGGGCAGGTAGAAGTAGGTGGGGCTTGTATCCTCTAGAGACTTTTGACACAAAATACCGATGTGGCATTTTTGTAAAAAATAGAAAAGCAAAAACAACTCAGTAAATTTTAGATACAACAAAATTTCAATTTGACACATTTTATACATTATGTTTTCCACAATTATACCCGTTAAAATAGCAAATGTTACAGCTCTCCCCTTCCTTTAAGAAATTTTGTTCCTGAAATTTTCATACAACTATATATGTCATTAAATCAAATGTAGGTATTTCTTCCTCATTTCTGATTCAAGTTCCCAAGTGGCTTCCTCAATATCATAATGTTGCCATGTCACTTTCACTAGACGGATTTCATGACGACATAAAATTTTTACTTCTCGATCTAATATCTAAATTGAAACTTCCTCATAAGTTGTATCTCCCTAGATTAGGACATTTGTCCACATTATAACATGTTATAACATGTGACAGGTGTTAGACATGTATGCCCAAAGCAGTAAAAATGTAATATGTTTTTGGAAACATTTTTATCAATAAAGAATTTATTTATTATTCATATACTAAATTGTTGTCCTCTTTACCTTCATATTTGTTAAATGTATGATAAGCAAATAAAAGTCTGACACTATCAGTCTAGGCCTTTAGAATCAGGCATATGATTGACAGATTATGTGAAAGACAAGATTCTAAAGGTGATAGCCTAAATCATAAGATTCACAACCGAGGGAATAAAGTTAGGCACTTTGTTCATGCAAAGATTGTTATGTTGTCTATATCCCTAATGGAAGATGGCTTGTCTTGGCCAACGGAGATAGACTCCGTGAATAGAAATATTGGTACATTGTCATAAGTGATAATGTATTAGATCAGGACATAAAGTGTAATTGATTTAAATTAATAATTCTATCTTGGCAAATCAATTCACTTTAAACAATCATATGTGTTGTATTTTAATCCTAAGATGAATAGTAGGCCTGTTGTCTTGACTTATGTCTTTTGATATACCAAAGGATGACATCCATATTTTATGATAGTATGCATGCCAGTACATTAGAGACATGACTCTTGTTAGCGTAGACTTATTATTCATAGATATAGAATCTATAGCTTCTCTTTAGAAGTGGTTGATATCCTTTTATATGCGTTATCCTGTAAATGGAAAACTAGAGCGTTCAACCATTTAGATACATAGGTGTAACCAAATGGTATACTGTCTTTAGATGATAAGTTTTCTGATGATGAGATAATGAAACGTAAGAGAAAAATAATTGGAAAGGTAAGACAGAATTTATCCGTAAGCCGGTTATGAATAATCCTATGGGGATACGATACATTGTGATATGTCATAAAGACTTAGCTATTTAGGCTTCGTAATTCTATATAGTTCGAGAGTGCAGCTTTAAGCTTTTAGTGGAGTAGCATTAGAGTTGATAATTATGAAACTCATTATGAAACTTATATTTAAGATATTGGGTTTCATAATTATCGAGAGCTTAAACTATACAGGTCCACAGATCCCCTTTGCTAGCTCATAATAAAATCTTGTAATAATACGCGTGCTTTTCTAATAAATTGGTGACTTATGTCAAATTATCAGATTGACTGAAATTCGGTAGGATCAGATAATTTATGTCTGTTTATCAGTTGAATTAATTTTGGTATAAATTAATTTAAGATAAACTTGTTGAATTATCAGAAATATTTATTTTCCTAGAGATTATTTAGATAAAGTTGTTTTAATTAGATAACTTCTTTATTAGGTTATTTGAATTAAAACTGAGGCTTTATCCTAAGAATCTCGGGTGGGAAATAAAAGATTCACAGGGATCATTTCTCATAAGTTTGACAGGTGGGTCTTCAAGTTTGACTTGTCGATAGAGTAAGTTCGGCATGCTAATCTGCTAGTTTAGCTTCCCGGCCGAACTATAATCTAATCATGCGTTTTTACTGCGATTTTATCAAATATTGATCTTGATTCTTATTTTTGAGGTAACCCCTGGGACCATCCTCTATAAATTGGGAGTAAGACTCATAAGTTATTAAGATCAGTTGAGAGATTAAGAGTGAGCACTCTATACTATGAGTCTTTAAAACTCCATTGAAGTGCTATTGTTCACAAATCACGAACCATTGCTCTAGGTATTTGTCAATTGGTTGGAAGGAGAATCACTAGGAAGAGCTATGTGAGTGTGCCCACACACACACCAGTCGTAGATAGAAAATAGTAAAGAAGGCCAGTTGGTTGAGGCTTTTCTAGAACGCCGTTCTCTTCATCGATTGCAGTGATCTCTTTAGCGAACAAAGTTAGTAAGATCTAGTTAATTTATGCATATAGCGTGTCAAACTTGTGTTTTGAAAAATACTCTGGTATAAAAATTTTTAAAATTTTGTTGCGTATTATTTTTTCAACAGTTGGTATCAGAACCAAGTTTTTACATAAATTCACGAGTTTGTGATCATGCTATATGTACAAATTATGTGATCTTGATCTTTCTTGTGCTTGAATTTAATTTTTTAAAGAGTTGGCATTCTAGGGCTTCTATATATTTATGTTTTCATGGAATTACATGGGGAATGTGTTAGTGATGTGCCCTAGGCCAATTATGTAGTGACCACATTTTGACTTCGTTACATTTGCATTTTATTAATAAAGAGGCATTTTCATTATTGTTTTTTATTCTAATTTCATGAATAGTTAATTCTGCCTAAGGTCATCAAGTATGTGACTTGATAGTAAAAGTCTTAGGTGAAAATTGTATTTTATTCTAAATTATCCCTAGTCAGTCATTATTATTGGGATAACAATGAATGAAGACTAGTACGAAGTTTAACTGATGATTATGTTCTACTAATCATGTATATGAGATACTAAGTCAACTCATAGATACATATTTGAGAAATGATGTATTGGATCGACCCGCTATGAGAATACTGTATGGATAATTGTCATAAGTGATTCTCATCACAATAGTATTATCCTAGTCCTCTGACCTAAAATCACCATTGTTTCCTACATGACAAGTTCTATATTTTGACACATTCTAATATTATCTTTAACAGGATGATGGAATGGATTGTTGTTTGATATAGAGTGAATCATGTTAGGAATGTGAGTGATTAAGAAGGAATTTGTTCTCATTTATTATGAGAAAGATATCTATGGGCCCCTTGATAAGTTAGATTGAAGAAAAATGTATGGCCATACTGGAATGAATTGATAAGGGTTATCAATATCAGTCTACTGTAGATCGAGAAATAATATGATTGATTAGTATAAGAATGACATAAACCATGCCTTATGTTCAATCAAGGTATCTAGTGACAAAAGGACTTTAATACTTATTGTGGATTAGGTTATGTTGGATTATTGAAATTCGTATAACTTGTCTTGCTAGAGGCCGCTTATGATTTATGGGCCAGAAACAAAATTTCAAGCCCACTGCCAATGTTATGTGAACCTACAGGGTCGCACACTTAGAACAGACCAAAAACGAATTTTAGGTTTACTATGTCTAGGTTCAATGAACCTGATAATGTCTAGTGTCGATGTACTAGATATGTCTAGGTTCATTGAATCTGACATTATCCAGAATCTGACAAGGAGAGGGTGCTAGCACACCAATTCGGTTTTTAAGAGACTCTATTCATGTGGATACCTACAGACAGGCGTAGCTCTAAGCAACAACGTTTGAATCCGATCCCAAATACGAAAAGTTCGAGTTAGGGTGTCATCGGAGTGAACCCGCTCTCTTCCTTCTAGAAATCTTGCCCTTTTTTGTCATCCTGATAAGATTCTATGACTTTCCTATTAATCTAATCGAATTGCATGAATCCTATGAGGGTTTTGTGGGAATTAATTTTGATTTTTCACTGCTTATTTGAATCACAAAATCGAACGAAGCCCAACAGTGGTTTTAGAGCGACTTGCGAATTTGATTAAATTGATTTTATATGGTTATTTGTATATGTGATATGCATGGATACGATTTATACATTAATTTGATTAATGTGTTTGAGGTTTTATTTGATTAAACGTTTTTATTGTCTTAATTTGATTAATACGTTTATTGTTTCTTGTAATCTATTGTTGTTAATTTGATTAATATTACAATTTAACAAGTATCTAATAATCTGTTTTAAGATGATTAAATGATATACTGTAAATCTAGTTTTGGTTTTTATTAAGGTGGCAGACTATTTAAATGTTAACAATGATAATCTGTTTTGAACAGATTAATATATATCATATGGTCTGTTTCATTGTTAAAAAAGGATGATTGGTTTAAAATAGATCAATAAATTTCATGAATCTGGTTAAGTGTTAAATAGAGATTAATTAATTATGTTATGAACAGATTAGGTTATCTGATTAATTAAAATCAATGGATTTAAGCAGCAACTCATTCAAACAAGTAAGGTAAATCTTTTACTAGGGCCCCTGAGCCCCACAAGGGATGCTACCCCCTTGACCCCCACTTGCTAACCGGCTAGCGGGACCACCACTAGGGGCGCTGCCCCTTGACCCCAAATAGATTCGTAACATATATCGTTTTGGTCATAATAAAAATTTAACTATAATGAAATTATATTATTATGTTTATGTGTTTAGTGTGAATTGCATGGTGCATAGCATGACCCTTTTATAACAATGTGATTGACAGGTTTTATTTAATTTTATTTTGGGTTTGTAATTTTAAATACGGCATGCGTGTCATTTATCAATTTGTTGTAATTTATTTATTTATTTAATGGAAATAGAATAGTTTAGATTGCAATTTGTAATGTAAAATCAGAGCCCAAGATCAAGCAAGATGGAGGCTCAAGATGGAGTCCATTCATGGCAATCTAAGGAAATCTAGGAAGATGAAGATTACCCAAGATTGACCATTAACCTTCATATTGGCTTATGAAGATCAATCTAGATTTGGGCCATGCTATGACATGCTTATTGTGTTATTATTATATTGTGTATGTGATGCAGTGTATGTGATGCGACATAATAATAAACAATTAAATAAAATAAAGTAGAACCCTCACTTAATATTAAGTCATTAAAATGCCTCCCATAATTTAACACTTGTCAAGACTTGGATTGCTAAACATAGGTTCTGCCAAAGCAGGGTGTGTTTAGCCATCTAGGTAAGACAAGATGGATAATAGTGACATCCATATGTTTGAAATGGTTAGACTTAACTAGGTTATCAAAATGGTTTTGGACCTAGGGCATTAGATGGGATTTTAATTAGCCAAGACATGTGATGTCAAATCCCATATTTATCCAAGAGTTACATAAGATGTAATTGGTAAAGTGTTACCTACCTAAATAACCATACTTTAGGTGATAAGCCAAAACTTACTTAAAGTGAGGTGAAATATGGATCTTGGCCCACTAAAATTACAATTGTTGTGATTGCCAAATTAATATTGAGGGTTATTAATTTGATAAAATTAGTGGGATTTAAATTACGCCTCGTTAAAAATTGTTTATGCTAAGTACTCTGTGTATATATTTGTTGTAGATAATGGCATCAAACATCACATCTAACTTGTCACTGTGAACGATCCTTGAGAAGGATAAGCTCAATGGGACTAACTCCTTGACTGGTATAGAAACTTGAGAATTTTTCTTAAGCAAGAAAGGAAGGAATATGTCATTGATCAACCTATCCCTAATGAACTAGCTGCTAATGCTCCTAGAGCTCAAAAGGATGCTCACAATAAGGATCCCAATGACTCTATTGATGTTACTTGCCTCATGCTTGGAAGCATGGAATCAAAGCTTTAGAAGCAACTGATGGAAATGGAGGCTTATACCATGATAGGCCATCTCAAGGAAATGTTCCAAGGGAAAGCCAGAATTGAGAGGTTTGCCACTTTAAAGGCATTACTCTTGTACAAGTTGACTGCTGGCGGTTTAGTGAGTCATCATGTTCTAAAGATGAAGGGTCATCTTGATCATTTGCAAAAACTTGGTCTTGAGATTAGCCAAGAGTTAGCTGTTGACATCATTCTCCAATCTTTGCTAGATACTTATGATGGGTTCGTTATGAATTACAACATGTATAATATGGAGAAGACTGTTTCTGAGTTGCATGGGATGCTTAATACTGCTGAACAGAACATCAAGAATACCAAAGATGTTCTGATGGTTAATAAAGGGAAAGGTATGAAAAGGAAAGGAAAGAGTAAGAGCAAGAAAAAGGCTACTAAGGACTTTAAGAAGCCCAAGCCTAACCCCAAGCCCAATCCTGAACCTAAGGCTAAACCACCAAAGGAGGGAGTATGCTTTTTCTACATTGAGCATGGTCATTGGAAAAGAAACTGCAAGCTCTATTTGGATGATCTGAAGAAGAAGAAGAGCAGTGTGACTACTCCTTCAGGTATTTATGTTATAGAAGTCAATTTGTCTACTTTTGATTCCTAGGTATTAGATACTGGATCTGGATCTCACATTTGTACTAATGTGTAGGGTCTTAAGAGGAGTAGAATCTTAGCTAAAGGCGAAGTAGACCTACAAGTTGGAAATGGAGCAAGAGTTGCTGGTTTAGCTATAGGAACATATGAGTTGACTTTGCCAAGTGGACTTGTTTTAAGATTAGAACATTGTTATTATCCACCTGCTATGAGTAGGAATTTTTGTTTCTTGTTCGGACAAGGAACATTTTGAGTTTATTATTATGAATAATAAATGCTCCATTTACCGTGATAACATTGTCTATGGATATGCTCCATGAACGAATGGTCTTTATGTTCTGAATATTGAAAACACAAACAAAAAGTCCATCTATAATGTTAATACAAAGAAGTTTAAGTCTAAAGATTTAAACAATACCTATCTTTTGCATTGTCATTTGGGCTATATAAATGAGAAACGCATTTCAAACCTCCATCAACATGGGCTTTTGAATTCATTTGATTTTGAATCATTTGAAGTATGTGAGTCTTGTTTATTAGGCAAAATGAATAAGACACCTTTTACTGGACATAGTGAAAGGGCTAATGACTTATTGGGCCTTGTACATTCTGATGTTGGTGGACCATTAAGTTCCACTGCTGAAGGAGGTTTTCAGTACTTCATTACTTTCACAGATGATTTCAGTAGATATGGCTATGTCTATCTAATGAAACAAAAATCTGAATCTTTTGAAAAGTTCAAAATTTTCAAAAATAAAGTACAAAATCAACTTGGTAAAAGTATTAAAGCACTTCAATTAGATCGAGGTGGTGAATACTTAAACCAAGAATTCATTGATCATCTTAGAGATTGTGGGATAGTCTCACAATTAACTCCACCAGGAACACCACAATGGAATGGTGTGTCTGAACGAAGAAATCAAACTTTATTGGATATGGTTCGATCTATGATGAGTCAGTCAGATCTTCCAATATCATTTTGGGGGTATGCTCTAGAAACTGTTGTGTTCATACTGAACAGAGTTCCATCAAAGGCGGTTCAAAAGACACCATATGAGATGTGGACCAAGAAGTCACCTAGTTTGTCTTTTCTTAAGATTTGGGGATGTGAGGCTTATGTGAAGCATCAAATTTCAGATAAATTGGCATCCAGATCAGACAAATGCCATTTTGTGGGATATCTTAAAGAAGCTAAAGGATATTACTTCTACAATGCTTTTGAGAACAAAGTGTTTGTTGCTCAGAATGGTGTCTTTTTAGAAAGAGAATTCATTTCTAAAGGAACAAGTGGGAGTAAAGTTCAACTTGAAGAAATTTAAGAACCATAAAATAACATTGAACTAGCTGTGGAATCTCAACTAGATCAACAAGTAGTTGTTGAGCCTACACAAGTAGCACAAGGCCCGAGGAGGTCTGGTAGGACACGTCAGAGCCCTAAGAGATATGGATTTCTCTTAACTGATAATAATGATATGATGATTGTGGATCAAAATTAGCCCACATCCTACTAAGAGGCCATGAATAGCCCTAACTGTGATAAATGGCTAGAAGCCATGAAGTCAGAGATGCAATCCATGTATGATAATCAAGTATGGACTTTAATTGATCCGCCTAATGGTTTAAAGACTATTAGGTACAAATGGATTTTCAAAAGGAAAACAAACATGGATGGCAATATGTATACCTTTAAGGCAAGACTAGTTGCAAAAGGTTTCAAGCAAACACATGGTATAGACTGTAAGACATGTATGCTCTAAGGAGTAAAAATGTAATACGTTTTTGGAGACATTTTTATCAATGAAGAATTTATTCATTTATATATACCAAATATTGTCCTCTTTACGTTCATATTTGTTGAATGTATGATAAGCAAACAATAGTCTGAGACTGTCAATCTAAACCTTAAGAATTGGGCATATGATGGGATGATTATGCGGAAGACACAATTCTTAGGGTGATGGTCTAAAACATATGATCCGCAATCGAGGGAATAAAGTTGGGCACTTTATTCATGTAAAGATTGTTATGTTGTCTATATCCCTTTTGGGAGATGGTTTGTCTTGACCATCGGAGTTGGACTCCGTGAATAGAAACATTGGCACGTTGTCATAAGTGACGATGTGTTGGATCGGGACATAAAGTGAATTGATTTGGATTAATAATTCTGTCTTGGCAAATCGATTCACTTTAGACAATCATTTGTATTGTATCTTAATCCTGAGATGAATAATGGGCCCGTTGTCTCGACTTGTGTCTTTTGATGTACCAATGGGTGACTCCCACATCTCTATAGTGGCATGCATGCCGGTACGTTGGAGGCATGACTCTTGATAGCGTAGACTAGTTATTCATAGATATGGAATCCATAGCTCCTCTTTAGGAGTAATGATATCCTCTTATATGCGTTGTCCTGTAATTGGAAAACTGGAGCGCTCAACCATTTGGAGACATAGGTGTAACTGAATGGTATACTATCTTTGGATGGTAAGTTTTCTAATGGTGAGACAATGGAACGTAAGATAAAATAATCGGGAAGGTAAGACAGAACTTGTCCTTAAGCCGATTATGGATTATCATATGGGGATACGATACACTATGATATGTCATGGAGACTTAGCTACACGAGCTTCATAATTCTATAAAGTTCGAGAGTGCAGCTCCAAGCTTTTAGTGGAGTAGCGTTGGAGTTGATAATTGTGAAATGTATATCTGGGATATTGGGTTTCATAATTATCATGAGCTTGAACTTTATAGGTCCATTTTGGTCCCCTTTGCTAGCTCACAAAATCCTGTAACGACACGGCGTGCTTTTCCAGTAATTGGTGACTTATGTCGGATTTATCAGATTGGTTTAAAATTTGTAAGAATCAAATAATTCATGTCTGTTTATTGGTTGAATTAATTATGTAAGAAATTAGTTCAAGATGAACTTGTTGAATTATGGCGTTCGGATAATTCTTGTCTGTTTATCGGTTGTTTTAATTTTGGACAATTAGAACAAGATAAACTTGTAGAATTATTGTGAATTGATTTATTTTCTTAGAGATTATCTTGATAAAGTTTGTTTTGATCAGATATCTTTTCTATTGGGCTATTTGAATCAAAACTGAGACTTTATCCTTTAGAATCTCGGGTGGAAAATAAAAGATCCGCGGAGATTTTTTCTCGGCAGTTCGGCCTGCCGGATGACGTGTTCGGCCTGCCGATCAGACAGTTCGGCCTGCTTATCAGCGCACATAAGATTACGTGTTTTTCACGCGTATCTTATCAGATATTGATCCGAACTTGATTCTGTTTCGATTTTTGAGACCTAATCTGATATGGACTGACCCCAAGGACCAATAGGTATAAAAAGGGAGTGAGTCGAATGATTTACTCAGATCAATTTGAGAGATTAAGAGTGATACTCTTCTAGTGAGTATCTGAAAACTCCCTGAGAGCTTTTGTTCACAAATCATGAACACTAGCTTTGGGTTCTCTCTATTGGTTGGAAGGAGAGTCACCGGTGGAAGAGCTGTACGTGTGAGCCCACACTCACTCCGGTTGTGGATAGAGAATAGCAAAGAAGACCAGTTGGTTGAGGCTCTTCTGGAACGTTACTTCTCTACACAGGTCGCGGAGGTTCTTCGGCACACTGAGGTTAGTAAAGATCTGTTTAATTTATACATATAACATGTCAAACTTGTATTTTGGAAAATACTCTGATGAAAATTTTTAAAATTCCGCTGCGCACTTTGTTTCCAACAATTGGTATCAGAGTGAGGTTTTTACATAAATTTGCAAGTTTGTGATCATGTTATATGCATAAATTTTGTGATCTTAATCTCTCCTATGCTTGAATTGAATTTTATAGAGAGATGGCACTCTAGGTTTCTATATAATGTATATGTTGTCATGGATTATGTGGTGAATGTTTATTAATTAATTATGGTTGATTAAATTGTTGTTTAATTATTTATTAATTAATTAATACCGGTTATGGTTCCTTAGAGGTTAGAATGTGTGTCTAGGTTTTTCATGTAATTAGATAGCGGACTATCATCTCTGTCTAGGAATTGTTATTTAATTTTTAATTTGTAAGAATTTTGTAATTAAATAATTATTTGGAGAAGACGGAACGAGAAGTCGGATCTTAAAGATTGATGATGGCGCCTCCAGGTATTTCCTGAGTCTCTAATTTTATGTTTTTGAATTGTTGAAAATAAAATTGATGAATTGCATTAAAATTGTATTTTCTGGATTAAGGTTTCTTCTGCTCGGTCGGCATGCCGGACCTCACAGTTCGGCAGGCCGAAGGTCACAAATCGACAGGCCGGACGTACGGTCCGGCAGGCTGACAGTGGGGCAGAAATTTTGGTGCTCTGCCGATAGGCCGAACCTTCATGTTCGGCAGGCCGAACCTCCATGTTCGGCAGGCCGAACCTCCATGATCGGCCGGCCGATCACCTAGATCGGCCTGCCGACCGAGAGTTGCCAGGTGTCCAGAAAAGGTGCAATTTTTCAATGCAGTTTTAATTTTATTTTTGGGACGATTCTGAGAAACATTAAATTTGGATATGACCGGAAATATGAAGTGTTCGATTCATACGGGATTGAGGACTTGCAGATGGATATTACATGAAGAAGGATACAGCTTGAGGATTCAAGGATGAAGAATCGATAAATGTCTCGATTATTCTCTTGTAATCTTATTTTTCTATTCTCTAGGGTGGAACCATAATATTACGGTTATTATTATTATGCTTGTAGCTTTGCTTGATTGCTTTGCTTGTCTGCATTATAATATGATTTACCATGTATATTGATAACATGCCATATAGAATAGGGAGTGCCGCTCATATTAAAATTGTTCATGCATAATTTTAAAATAAAACCTTGACTTCAAAAGATTGAGTGGGAGAAGGTTTTCAAAGAGAGAACCTAAGGCCTCCATCGTTGGTCCATAGGAAGAACATGGTGGTCCTGACCCCTAGGAAGGGATTTCTATCATGTATCAGATTGGATCTCTGAAAGGATAAGGTATTGTAGTATGATTTATGGTTGCACACCCCTAGGTGGTGATTATAAATCATAGATAAAATATTGAAACGGTGGTTATACACTCACGTTAATTTTATTATTAACCTCCACTAGGAGCTCTGTTAATAAAATTAATGGCCAAAGAAACGATTATTAATATATGCTGGATCATACGGGTCCTGGATGGCATATATTAATCAGGAGGGGATCCGTGTTCCTGATTGAATTTGGCATGACTCCCCTAGGAGCTTGTTGAATTCTGAGTTGGGAATTATCGTTGTAAGGTTGTGATATTTTCAAGGTTTTGACACGTAAACACATTTGTATGATTTTACATGATTGTGTTATCTTACTAAATTAATATATATGTTTGCTTATGTTTGGTATATGATTCTTTATTGTAGATTGAAAATGTCTAAAACGCTTTATCATCGATACTTGACAAAAACCAATTAACCGGTGAGAACTATAATGATTGGAAACGGAACCTGGACATCGTCCTTTCCTTTGAGAAACTGAAATATGTTCTGACAACTTCTTGTCCTCCCGAACCTACGGAAGACTCAAGTAATGAGCAATTCCAAGCGTACGACCGCTGGAAAGATGCTAATGATTAGGCCCGCTGCTATGTTATGGCTAGCATGAACAACGTGCTGCAGGCTCAACATCAGGATTATGAGACTGCGAAGCAGATCTTGGATAATCTTGAGGACATGTTTGGAGGCCATGCCATAACAAAGCGGCAAGGGGCCCTTCGGAAACTCTTAAACTGTAGACAGAGACCGGGGACATCTGTAAAGGAGCACATGATGTTGGTCATGGGTTACCTCGCTGAGGTTCAAACCAATGGAGCCGACATCGATGCTGAAACTCAGATGACTATGGTCTTTGAGACTCTGTCTAAGGAATTTATTCCGTTTAGAGCTACTTTTAATTTAAGCAATAGACGGGATATGACCTTGACAGAACTGATGAAACAGTTACAGGAGTTTGAACTGCTGATCAGGGAGTCTCCTGCTGGTGGAGAGGCCAATATGGTAGCTGCTTCTGGTTCCAATCCTAACTCTGGGAATGGAAAGAAGCAACGGGCCAAGAGTGGCAAGTCTTCTATTCCTACTGCAACCAAGAGGAAGAAAAAGAAGAAGAAGAACCCAAAGAAGCTTAAGTGCTTCTTTTGTGGTAAGGTCGGGCATATAAAGAAGCATTGCAAGGACTTCCTTTCCAAGGGAGGTAGGTGTGATCTTCTATATTTAGAAACTTGTTTGGTTGAGGAATCCAGTGACATTTGGGTCATAGATTCCGGTGCAACTAATCATGTTTGTGTTTCTCTGCAGGGATTCAAAGAAACGAGAAGTCTACTTCGTGAAGACTTAACGCTTCGGATGGGCGATGGATCCTTGGTCTCAGCGGAAGCAGTGGGAGATGTCCATCTTTATTTTGATAATTATAGGAGTTTAATTTTGCGAGATTGTTTTTATGTTCCTAAATTTAAAAGGAATTTAATTTCTGTATCTTCTTTATTTAAAGACTCCTACGTGGTATCTTTTAATGAAAAAGTGGTGATTCGTAAAAACAAATCTTTTATCTGTTCTGGATGGATGCAAAATAATCTATATTTTATCAAACCTAAGATGGACCTATTGCTTAATACTGAGATAAATGATAATAACTCAAAAAGACTTAAAACTTCTCACTCTAATAAGACTTATCTTTGGCATTTGCGCCTTGGCCATATTAACCTGAATAGGATTCAAAGGTTGGTAAGGGATGGACCTTTAAGTCACTTAAAGGTGGAATCTATACCTCAATGTGAGTCTTGTTTGGAGGGTAAAATGACCAAAAGACCATACGGGTCTAAGGGCAATAGGGCCGAAGGGGTTCTAGAACTTGTGCATAGTGATGTTTGCGGACCGATGAACATCCGGGCACGAGGAGGGTATGAGTATTTCGTCACTTTCATTGATGATCACTCAAGATATGGGTATGTGTACCTAATGCACCACAAAAGCGAAACTTATGATAAGTTCAGGGAGTTTCGGGCTGAAGTGGAAAAGCAATTGGGTAAACCCATAAAGGCACTTCGATCTGATCGAGGTGGGGAATACCTTTCTGATGAGTTCTAGGGACACATGTTAGAGAATGGGATTTTATCCCATTTGACTGCGCCGGGCACTCCGCAGCAGAATGGCGTAGCAGAGAGAAGGAATAGGACTTTGTTGGACATGATTCGGTCCATGATGAGTTATTCATCATTGCCTTTATCCTTTTGGGGATATGCACTACAAACCGCATGTTATCTTTTGAACAATGTGCCTTCAAAATTGGTCCCTAAAACTCCTCACGAGTTGTGGACAAGACGGAAGACATCCTTAAACCATATTCGCATATGGGGATGTCCAGCTCATGTCCTGTTTAAGGATCCGAATAAGTTGGAAGCACGTTCAGAAGTTTGCGTGTTTGTAGGATATCCAAAAGGGACTAAAGGGGGTTATTTTTATAACCCAAAGGAAATAAAGTCGTGGTTTCAACTAATGCAACTTTCCTTGAGGAGAGTTACATGAACGACTTTAAACCTCGAACCAAAGTGGTGCTTGAGGAGTTGAGGGGTGATCCGTTTACTCCGGAGGTTCCGAACGAAACCATTCCGATCGGTGTAGAAAAACCAAACAAACCTGAACAACAACCTCAGGGGCTTCGGCGTAGTGGGAGGATCGGGCGTCAACCTGAAAGGTATATGTTCAATGGGGAAGTCTTTTTGGCTGAACCGGATGAACATGACAGGGATCCTTATACTTACGCGGAAGCTATGGAGGATGTTGATTCAAGACTCTGGACAGAGGCCATGAACATAGAGATGAAGTCTATGGAGACTAATCGGGTCTGGGAGCTTGTGGATCTTCCCGAAGGGGTAAAACCCATAGGGTGTAAGTGGATCTACAAGAGAAAAAGGGGAGTGGATGGAAAGGTCGAAACCTTTAAGGCTAGACTGGTAGCTAAGGGTTATACGCAAAAGGAAGGAATCGATTATGAGGAAACCTTTTCGCCTGTAGCCATGCTTAAGTCCATCCGGATTCTCTTGTCCATAGCTGCCGCTCTCGACTACGAGATTTGGCAGATGGATGTCAAGACGGCTTTTCTGAATGGCTATCTTGATGAGTCCATTTATATGGAACAACCAGACGGGTTCAAGGTCACGGATCAAGAGGGTAAGGTTTGTAAGTTGCTAAAGTCTATTTATGGACTTAAGCAGGCTTCTCGTTCTTGGAACATAAGATTTGATCAAGTGATCAAGACTTATGGGTTCTCACAAAATGTGGATGAACCATGTGTTTACAAACACATTAAGAATGGGAAGGTGGTTTTTCTACTACTCTATGTAGATGACATTCTGCTAATTGGCAATGACGTTGGGGCATTGTCATCGGTCAAATTATGGTTGACCAAGCAGTTTGACATGAAGGACTTAGGTGAGGCTAATTTTGTTCTCGGTATCCAGATCTTTCGGGATAGGAAGAACAAAATGATAGCTTTGTCACAGGGCGGCTACATAGATAAAATTCTTAGGAGGTTTGCAATGCAGGATTCCAAGAAAGGTGGACAACCATCTAGGTCTGGAATTACTCTTTCTAAGAAAGACTCTCCAAAGTCTTATGAAGAAAGAGAATACATGAAGAAGGTGCCTTATGCTTCGGCAGTGGGTAGTCTCATGTATGCCATGCTTTACACTCGACCGGATATTAGCTATGCGGTCGGGATAGTGAGTCGATTTCCAGGCGGATCCAGGACCGAACCATTGGGTTGCGGTAAAGCATATTTTCAAGTACCTGAGAAGGACTCGAGGGTATATGCTTGTGTATTCGGGTGAGGATTTAACTCCTCTAGGATACACTGATTCGGATTTTCAATCCTGTCTAGATTCTAGGAAATCGACTTCGGGGTTTGTGTTTACTCTAGGTGGCGGTGCCATCAGTTGGAGAAGTGCGAAGCAAGATTGCACTTCGGATTCAACGATGGAGGCCGAGTATGTGGCGGCTAGTGATGCTTCGAAAGAAGCAGTGTGGCTCCGCAAGTTCCTTGCGGATCTTGAGGTAGTTCCTGGTATGGATAAAGCGGTATCGCTGTACTGTGATAACAATGCGGCGGTAGCTAATGCTAAGGAACCAAGATTTCACAAGAAGAGTAAACATATTGATCGGAAGTATCATGTGATAAAGGACTCGTTGAGAGCGGGCATGTCACGGTGTGCAAGATCGCGTCAGAGGACAATTTAGCTGATCCCTTCACGAAGACACTTACTGGGAGAGTCTTCGAAAGGCATGTAGAAGCTATGGGGATGCGAAATTTGCAGTATTTACTCACTTAGTGCAAGTGGGAGATTGTTAGACATGTATGCTCTAAGGAGTAAAAATGTAATACGTTTTTGGAGACATTTTTATCAATAAAGAATTTATTCATTTATATATACCATATATTGTCCTCTTTACGTTCATATTTGTTGAATGTATGATAAGCAAACAATAGTCTGAGACTGTCAATCTAAACCTTAAGAATTGGGCATATGATGGGATGATTATGCGGAAGACACAATTCTTAGGGTGATGGTCTAAAACATATGATCCGCAATCGAGGGAATAAAGTTGGGCACTTTATTCATGTAAAGATTGTTATGTTGTCTATATCCCTTTTGGGAGATGGTTTGTCTTGACCATCGGAGTTGGACTCCGTGAATAGAAACATTGGCACGTTGTCATAAGTGACGATGTGTTGGATCGGGACATAAAGTGAATTGATTTGGATTAATAATTCTGTCTTGGCAAATCGATTCACTTTAGACAATCATTTGTATTGTATCTTAATCCTGAGATGAATAATGGGCCCGTTGTCTCGACTTGTGTCTTTTGATGTACCAATGGGTGACTCCCACATCTCTATAGTGGCATGCATGCCGGTACGTTGGAGGCATGACTCTTGATAGCGTAGACTTGTTATTCATAGATATGGAATCCATAGCTCCTCTTTAGGAGTAATGATATCCTCTTATATGCGTTGTCCTGTAACTGGAAAACTGGAGCGCTCAACCATTTGGAGACATAGGTGTAACCGAATGGTATACTATCTTTGGATGGTAAGTTTTCTAATGGTGAGACAATGGAACGTAAGATAAAATAATCGGGAAGGTAAGACGGAACTTGTCCTTAAGCCGATTATGGATTATCATATGGGGATACGATACACTATGATATGTCATGGAGACTTAGCTACACGAGCTTCATAATTCTATAAAGTTCGAGAGTGCAGCTCCAAGCTTTTAGTGGAGTAGCGTTGGAGTTGATAATTGTGAAATGTATATCTGGGATATTGGGTTTCATAATTATCATGAGCTTGAACTTTATAGGTCCATTTTGGTCCCCTTTGCTAGCTCACAAAATCCTGTAACGACACGGCGTGCTTTTCCAGTAATTGGTGACTTATGTCAGATTTATCAGATTGGTTTAAAATTTGTAAGAATCAAATAATTCATGTCTGTTTATCGGTTGAATTAATTATGTAAGAAATTAGTTCAAGATGAACTTGTTGAATTATGGCGTTCGGATAATTCTTGTCTGTTTATCGGTTGTTTTAATTTTGGACAATTAGAACAAGATAAACTTGTAGAATTATTGTGAATTGATTTATTTTCTTAGAGATTATCCTGATAAAGTTTGTTTTGATCAGATATCTTTTCTATTGGACTATTTGAATCAAAACTGAGACTTTATCCTTTAGAATCTCGGGTGGAAAATAAAAGATTCGCGGAGATTTTTTCTCGGCAGTTCGGCCTGCCGGATGACGTGTTCGGCCTGCCGAACTGGCCAGTTCGGCCTGCCGATCAGACAGTTCGGCCTGCCCATCAGCGCATATAAGATTACACGTTGGCCAGTTCGGCCTGCCGATCAGACAGTTCGGCCTGCCCATCAGCGCACATAAGATTACGCGTTTTTCACGCGTATCTTATCAGATATTGATCCGAACTTGATTCTGTTTCGATTTTTGAGACCTAATCTGATATGGACTGACCCCAAGGACCAATAGGTATAAAAAGGGAGTGAGTCTAATGATTTACTCAGATCAATTTGAGAGATTAAGAGTGATACTCTTCTAGTGAGTATCTGAAAACTCCCTGAGAGCTTTTGTTCACAAATCACGAACACTAGCTTTGGGTTCTCTCTATTGGTTGGAAGGAGAGTCACCGGTGGAAGAGCTGTACGTATGAGCCCACACTCACTCCAGTTGTGGATAGAGAATAGCAAAGAAGACCAGTTGGTTGAGGCTCTTCTGGAACGTTACTTCTCTACACAGGTCGCGGAGGTTCTTCGGCACACTGAGGTTAGTAAAGATCTGTTTAATTTATACATATAACATGTCAAACTTGTATTTTGGAAAATACTCTAATGAAAATTTTTAAAATTCCGCTGCGCACTTTGTTTCCAACATAGACTATGATGAAACTTTTTCACCAGTTGCTATGCTTAAATCCATTCGGATTCTCCTCGCCATAGCTGCATACTATGATTATGAGATTTGGCGAATGGATGTCAAAATAGCATTTCTTGAAGGAAACCTACTTGAGGATGTGTATATGACACAACCTGATGGTTTTGTTAGCCTTGAGAATTATGGAAAATTTTGCAAGATTCAAAGATCCATTTATAGATTAAAGCAAGCATCTCAAAGTTGGAATCTTCGTTTGGATGAAGCAATCAAAGAGTTTGGTTTCATTAAAAATGAAGATGAGCCTTGTGTTTACAAGAAGGTTAGTGGGAGCGCAATAGTCATTCTAGTGCTATATGTTGATGACATATTACTCATTAGAAACGATATCCCTACTCTACAAAATGTTAAATCATGGTTAGGGAATTGTTTCTCAGTGAAAGACTTAGGTGAAGCTGCCTATATTCTAGGTATCAAGATCTATAGGGATAGATCTAAGAGGCTTATTGGCCTAAGTCAGAGTACATACATTGACAAGGCATTGAATAGGTTTAGTATGAAAGATTCCAAGAGGGGATTCTTGCCAATGTCACATGGAATTAGTCTTAGCAAAACTCAGTATCCAATAACACAGGATGAGCGAGACTGCAAGAATAAGATTCCATATACTTCTACCATTGGATCTATCATATATGCAATGTTATGGACTCGACCTGATGTCTCATATGCCTTAAGCATAACCAGCAGATACCAATAAGATCCAGTGAAAGTCACTGGACAGCAGTCAAGAATTTCCTTAAATATTTGAGAAGAACTAAGGATGCATTCTTACGTATGGAGGAGAGGAAGATAATCTTGTTGTAAGTGGTTACATAGATGCCAACTTCCAATCTGACAAGAATGACTTTCGATCACAGTCAGGTTATGTGTTCTTTTTGAATGGAGGTATAGTGAGCTGTAGAAGTTCAAAGCAAGATACTATTGCTAATTCTACAACATAAGCTAAGTATATAGGTGCTCAGAAGCAGCTAAGGAAGCAGTTTGAATCAAAAAGTTTATTATTGGATTAGGTGTTGTTCCTATTATATCAGATCCAGTAGACTTGTATTGTGATAATAACGGGGCCATAGCACAGGCTAAGGAACCTAGATCACATCAACGATCCAAACACATACTCAGGCATTATCATCTCATTCGAGAAATCAATGAGAGAGGAGACGTGAAGATATGCAGTGTACTTCCAAATGAAAATGTTGCTGATCCATACACTAAGCCTCTTCCATAGCCTAAGCATGAGAGTCATACTAGGTCAATAGGTATTAGATTCAATATTGATTAGGCCTAGTGCAAGTGGAACATTGTCAGTGATGTGCCCTAGGCCAATTACGTAATGACCACATTTTGATTTCATTACATTGCATTTTATTAATAAAGAAGCATTTTCATTATTGTTTTTGATTCTAATTCCATGAATAGTTAATTCTGCCTAAGGACATCATGTATGTGACTTAATAGTAAAACTTTTAGGTGAAAATTGAATTCTATTCTAAATTATTTCTACTCGGTCATCATTATTAGGATAATAATGAATGAAGACTAGTATGAAGTTTGACTAATGATTATGTTTTACTAATCATGTGTATGAGACACTAAGTCAACTCATAGATACATATTTGTGAAATGATGTATTTGATCAACCCATTATAAGAATACTGCATGGATAATTGTCATAAGTGATTCTCATCACAATAGTATTATCCTAGTCCTCTGACCTAAAATCACCATTGTATCCTACATGACAAGTTCTATATTTTGACACATTCTAATATTATCTTTAACAGGATGATAAAATAGATTGTTGTTGGATATAGAGCGAATCATGTGAGGAATGCGAGTGATTAAGAAGGAATTTGTCCCTAATTTATTATGAGAAAGATATCTATGGGCCCCTCGATAAGTTAGACTAAAGAAAAATGTATGGCCATACTGGAATGAATTGATAAGGGTTATCAATATCAGTCTACTTAAGATTGAGAAATAATATGATTGAATAGTATAAGGATGACATAAACCATGCCTTATATTCAATCAAGGTATCTAGTGACAAAAGGACTTTAATACTTATTGTGGATTAGGTTATGTCGGATTATTGACATTCGCATAACTTGGGTAATCATAATGTATTGCTAGAGGCCGCTTATGATTTACGGGCCAAAAAAAAAAATTCAAGCCCACTGCCAACGTTATGTGAACCTACAAAGCTGCACACTTAGAATAGACCAAAAACAAATTTTGGGTTTACTGTGTCAGGTTCAATGAACCTGATAATGTCCAGATTCGATGTACTAGATATGTCTAGGTTCTTTGAATCTAACATAATCATATTTGAATTATAGTTTACCCTAGTTAAAATCTGACTCTATCTCAAAGTCAATAGATATATATATATGTTTTAGGGTTTTTAGCCAGATGATATGAGAAAAGGCGTTCTCTTATTTTAAAAGGCAAAAACATTAAAACCCTAAAAATTAAAGAGAGTCATTTAACACAAGGAGAGGGTGCTAGCACTCTAATTCAGTTTTTGAGAAAGTCTATTCATGTGGATACCTACAGAGGGCATTGCTCTAAGTAACAATGTCTGAATCCAATCCTGAATACGAAAAGCTCGAGTTAGGGTGTCACTAGAGTGAACCCGCTCTCTTTCTTCCAGAAATCTTGCCCCTTTTGTTAGCCTGGTAAGATTCTATGACTTTCCTATCAATCTAATCAAATTGCGTGGATCCTGCGAGGGTTTTGTGGGAATTAATTTTGATTTTTCGCTGCTTATTTGAATCACAAAATCGAACAAAACCCAACAGAATGCTTATTAATTCAGGGTTCATTAAATTATTATTTAACTCTTTATTAATTAATTACTTTCTGTTGGTTATGGTTCCTTAGAGGTTAGAATGTGTATCTAGGTTTTTTATATAATTAGATGGCAAACTATCATCTTCATCTAGGAATTATTATTTAATTTTAAATTTGTAAGAATTTGTAATTAAATAATCATTCGAAGGAGATGGATCTGGAAGATGGATCTAAAAAAAGGATGATAGCGTTGTATAGTATTTCTTGAGTCTCTAATTTTTATGTTTTTGAATTGTTGAAAATAAGATTGAAAAATTGTATAAAAAGTGTATTTTCTAGATGTTATGATTTTTGCTCAGTCGGTAGGCTGAACCCCCAGGTTCGGCAAGCCGATGGTTACAGACCAGCAGGCTAGACCTTAGGTTCAGTAGGCTATCCGCAGGGCAAAATTCTGATGGATCTAGAGGCAGGACGAACTTTCAAGTTCGGCAGGCCAATCTATCATGACCGGCAAGCCAACCTAAAGATATCGATAAACCGGAGAGTCATGACTGACAGGCCGATTACATAGATCAACATGCCAATAGAGAGCTGTAAATTTTTCAAAAAAGGTGCATTTTTTTATATAGTTTTGATTTTATTTTTGAGACAATTTTGAGAAACATTAAATTTATATATGATAGAAAATATGGAGTATTCGATCTATACGAGATTGAAGACTTGAAGATGGAAGATACATGAAGAAGGATACAATTTGAAGATTCAAGAATGAAGAATTGATAATATGTTTCTATTTATCTCTTGTAATCTTTATTTTCTATTCTTTTGGGTGGGATCATAATATTATGGCTATTTATTATTATTTTGCTTGTGGCTTTGCATGATTGCTTTGCCATGTATATTGATAACATGCCATATAGAATAGGGAGTGCCGCTCATTAAAAATTGTTCATGCATGTTTATAAAATAAAACCTTGATGTCAAGAGAATGAGTGGGAGAAGGTTTTCCAAGAGAGGACCTACGACCTCCATCATTATTCTACAGGTAGTACATGGTGGTCCTGACCCCTAGGATGAGACTTCATCATTTATTGGGTTGGATCTCCTAAAGGATAAGGCATTTTAGCATAATTTATCATTGCACAACCCTAGGTGATGATTATAAATCATGGATAAAATATTGAAATGATGGTTATACACTAATGTTGATTTTTACTATTAACCTCCCTTAGGAGCTCTATTAATAAAATTGACTACCAAAGAAACGATTATTAATATATACTGGATCATACGAGTTCTAGGATGGCATATATTAATCAGGAGAGGATACTGTTTCTAATTGAATTTGACAAGTCTCCCGTAGGTAGCTTGTTGAATTCTGAGTTGGGAATTATCATTGTAAGGTTGTGATTTTAAGGTTTTGATACATAAACACATTTGTATGTTTTAAATGATTGTGTCATCTTACTAAATTATTATGATATGTTTATTTATGTTTATTATATGATTCTTTATTTAAAAATGTCTAAAAAGACTTTATCTTTGATACTTGACAAAAACCAATTAACCAGTGAGAACTATAATAATTGAAAACAGAACATCAACATCGTCCTGTCCTTTGAGACACTAAAGTTTGTGCTGACGACAGCATGTCCACCTGAGCCTATGAGAGATTCTACTAATGAGCAAATCCAAGCGTATGATCATTAGAAAGATGCTAATGATCAGGCCTGCTGTTATGTTATGGTCAATATGAATAACGTACTGGAGGCTCAACATGAAGATTATGAGACTACAAGGTAGATCTTGGATAATCTTGAAGACATGTTTGGAGGCCAGGCCCTAACAAAGCGACAAGGGGTGCTTCAAAAACTCTTGAACTGCAAACAAAGACCCGGGACATTTGTAAAGGAGCATATGATGTTAGTCATAGGTTACCTCATTGAGGCTCAAACCAATTGAGCTGACATTAATACTGAACTCAGATGACTATAGTCTTTGAGACTCTAGTCTAAGGAGTTTATTCTATTTACAGCTACATTTAACTTAAACAATAGAAGGGATATGACCTTGATAGAGTTGATGAATCAGTTACAGGTGTTCGAACTTCTAATCAGGGAAACTTCTATGGTGGCAAGGCCAACTTGCCAGCTGCTCCCAATTCCAATCCTAACCTCGAGATGGAAAGAAGCAACGGGCCAAGAATGAAAAGTCTTTTATTCCTGCAAACAGCAAGAACAAGAAGAAGAAAAAGAAGAACCCAAAGAAGCTCAAGTGCTTTTTCTACGAGAAGGTTGGGCACATAAAGAAGAATTGCAAGGACTTCCTTTCCCAATGAGGTAAGTGTGATCTTCTATTTTTAGAAACTTGTTTGGTTGATGAATCTAGTGACACTTGGGTCATAGATTCTGGAGCAACTAATCATGTTTGTGTTTCTCTATGGGGTTTAAAGAAACGAGAAGTCTTCTTCATGAAGACTTCACACTTCGGATGGGCGATGGATCCTTGGTCTTAGCTAAAGCAGTGGGAGAAGTCCATCTTTATTTTGATAATTATAAGAATTTATTTTTGTGAGATTGTTTTTATGTTCCTAAATTTAAAAGGAATTTAATTTCTATAGCTTGTTTATTTAAAGACTCCTATTTCATTTCTTTTAATAATAAAGTAGTGATTCGTAAAAACAAATCTTTTATCTGTGATGGATGGATGCAAAATAATCTATATTTTATCAAAACTAAGATGGACTTACCGCTTAATGTTAAGGTTAATTATAATAACTCCAAAAGACTTAAAACTTCTCAATCTAATAAGACCTATCTTTAGCATTTACGACTAGGTCACATTAACCTAAATAGAATTCAAAGGTTGGTAAGGGATGGACCTTAAGTCACTTAAAGGTGGAATATATACCACAATGTAAATCTTGTTTGGAGGGCAAAATGACCAAAAGACCATTTGGGTATAAGGGCAATAGGGCCGAAGGGGTTCTAGAACTTATGCACATTGATGTTTGCAAACCTATAAACATTCGGGCACGAGGAAGGTATGAGTATTTTGTCACTTTTATTGATGATTACTCAAGATATGGGTATGTTTACCTAATGCACCACAAAGTGAAACTTATGACAAATTCAAGAAGTTTTGAGCTAAAGTGGAAAAGCAATTAGGTAGATCCATAAAGGCACTTTGATTTGATCGAGGTATTGAATTCCTTTCTAATGAGTTCTTGGGACACTTATTAGAGAATAGGATTCTATCCTATTTGACTGCGCCAAGAACTCTACATAGAATGGCATGGCTGAGAGAAGAAATAGGACTTTGTTGGACATGTTTAGGTCCATGATGAGTTATTCATCATTGCCTTTGTCCTTTTGGGGATATGCACTATAAATCGCATGTTATCTTTTAAACAATGTGCTTTGTGGATGGGGAAAAAGACATCCTTAAACCATATTCGCATATGGGGATGTCCAGCTCATGTTCTATTGAAGGAAGCGAATAAGTTGGAAGCACGTTCAGAAGTCTGCGTATTTGTACGATATCCAAAAGAACTAGAGGGGGTTATTTCTATAACTCAAAGGAAAATAAAAGTCATGGTTTCAACTATTGAGGAAAGTTACATGGACTGTTAGTGATGTGCCCTAGGCCAATTATGTAATGACCACATTTTGACTTCGTTACATTTGCATTTTATTAAAGAGGCATTTTCATTATTGTTTTTTATTTTAATTCTATGAATATTTAATTTTGCCTAAGGTCATCAAGTATGTGACTTGATAGTAAACTCTTAGGTGAAAATTGAATTCTATTTCAAATTATCCCTAGTCGGTTATTATTATTGGGATATAATGAATGAAGACTAGCATGAAGTTTGACTGATGATTTTGTTTTACTAATCATGTGTATGAGATACAAAGTCAACTCATAGATACATATTTAAAAACTAATGTATTGGACCGACCCACTATGAGAATACTGCATGGATAATTGTCATAAGTGATTCTCATCACAATAGTATTATCCTAGTCCTCTGACCTGAAATCACCATTGTTTCCTACATGGCATGTTCTATATTTTGACACATTCTAATATTATCTTTAACAGGATGATGGAATGGATTGTTGTTGGAAATAGAGTGAATCATGTGAGGAATGTGAGTGAATAAGAAGGAATTTGTCCCTCATTTATTATGAGAAAGATATCTATGGGCCCCTAGATAAGTTAGACTGAAAAAAAAATGTATAGCCATACTGGAATGAATTGATAAGGGCTATCAATATCAGTCTACTTAAGATCGAGAAATAATATGATTGAATAGTATAAGGATGACATAAACCATGCCTTATGTTCAATCAAGGTATCTAGTGACAAAAGGACTTTAATACTTATTGTGGATTAGGTTATGTTGGATTATTGACATTTGTATAACTTGGGTAATCATAATGTCTTGCTAGAGGCCGCTTATGATTTGTGGGTCAGAAATAGAATTTCAAGCCCACTAACAATGTTATGTGAACCTACAGGGTCGCACACTTAGAACAGACTAAAAATGAATTTTGGGTTTACTGTATCTAGGTTCAATGAACTTGGTAATGTCCAGATTTGATGTATTAGATATGTCTAGGTTCATTGAATCTGACATTATCTAGATTCTCTAAATCATATTTGAATTACATATATTGTCTAGATTCTCTGAATCATATTCGAATCACAGAGATTGTCTAGATTCTCTGAATCATATTCGAATTATAATTTTCCCTAGTTAAAATTTGACTCTATCTCGAAGTTAATAGATATATATATCTGTTTTAGGGTTTTTAGCCAGATGAGATGAGAAAAGGCGTTTCTTATTCTAAAAGGCAAAAAACATTAAAACCCTAATAATTAGAGAGAGTCATTTAACGTAAAAAGAGGGGGCTAGCACACCAATTTGGTTTTTGTGAGAGTCTGTTCGTGTGGATACCTACAGAGGGCATTGCTTTAAGTAACAATGTCTAAATCCGATCCTGAATATGAAAAGCTCGAGTTAGGGTGTTATCGGAGTAAACCTGCTCTCTTCCTTCCAGAAATCTTGCCCCTTTTGTCATCCTAGTAAGGTTCTATGACTTTCTTATCAGTCTAATCAAATTGCATGGATCCTACGAGGGTTTTATTAGAATTAATTTTGATTTTTCACTGCTTATTTGAATTACAAATCCAACAAAACCCAACATGGATGACTTTAAGCCTCAAAGCAAAGTAGGGCTTGAGGAGTTGGCGAGTAATCCGATCACTTCGGGGGTTTTGAATGAAACCATTCCAATTAATATAGAAAAACCAACCAAACCTAAACAACAACCTAAAGGGCTTCGGCGTAGTGGGAGGATCAAGCGTCAACCCAAGAGGTATATGTTCAATGGTTAGGCCTTCTTAGCTGAACTGGTTAAACATGACAAGAATCCTTACACTTATGAAGAGGCTATGGAGGATGTTGATTTGAAACTCGAGATAGAGGCCATGAACACAGAGATGAAGTCTATGGAGACTAATTGGGTCTGGGAGCTTGTAGATCTTCCCAAAGGGGTGAAACCCATAGGGTGTAAATGGATATATAAGAGACAGAGAGGAGTAGATAGAAAAGTCAAAACCTATAAGCCTAGACTTCTGGCAAAGGGATACATGCAAAAAGAAGGAATCAATTATGACGAAACCTTTTTGCCTGTAGCCATGCTTAAGTCCATCCGTATTCTCTTGTCCATAGCTACTGCTCTTGACTATGAGATTTGGCAAATGGATGTCAAGATGGCTTTTTGAATGGTTATCTTGATGAGTCCATCTATATGAAGTAGCCAGATGGGCTCAAGGCTAAGGGCCAAGAGGGTAAGGTTTGTAAGCTACTAAAGTCAATTTATAGGCTAAAGCATACTTCCCGTTCTTGGAACATAAGATTTGATCAAGTGGTCAAGACTTATAGGTTCACACAAAATGTGGACGAATTGTGTGTTTACAAACACATTAAGGATGAGAAAGTGGTTTTTCTACTGCTCTATATAGATGACATTCTACTAATTGGCAATGACGTTATGGCGTTGTCATCGATCAAATTATGGTTGACCAAGTATTTTGACTTGAAAGACTTGGGTGAGGCTAATTTTATTCTCGGTATCCAGCTCTTTCAGGATAGGAAAGACGAAATGATAGCTTTATCTCAAGTTGGCTACATAGATAAAATTCTCAAAAGGTTTGCAGTGTAGGATTCCAAGAAAAGTGGACAAGCATCTAGGTCTAAAATTACTCTTCTAAGAAAGATTCTCCAAAGTCTGAGGAAGAAAGAGAACACATGTAGAAGGTGCCTTATGCTTCGATAATAGGTAGCCTCACGTATGCCATGCTTTGCAAATGACTAGATACTAGTTATGCATTTGGGATGGTGAGTCAATTCTAGTCGGATCTAGGACCGAAATAGTAGGTTGCAGTCAAGCATATTTTCAAGTACCTGAGCAGGACTCGAGGATATATGCTTGTATATTTGGGTGAGGATTTAACACCTCTAGGCTCATGTGATAAAGGACTTCGTAGAAGTCGGACATGTGACGGTATGCAAAATCGCATCAGAGGACAATTTAGCTAATCCATTTACGAAAACACTAACAGTGAGAGTCTTCGAGAAGCATGTGGAAGCTATGAGGATGTGATATTTGTCATATTTACTCACTTAGTGCAAGTGGCAAATTGTTAGACATGCATGCCCTAAGGAGTAAAAATGTAATATATTTTTAAAGACATTTTATCAATAAAGAATTTATTTATTATTCATATACCAAACTATTGTCCTCTTTACATTCATATTTGTTGAATGTATAATAAGAAAACAAAAGTTTGAGATTGTTGGTCTAGGCCTTTAGAATTAGGCATATATGATTGACAAATTATGCAGAAGACATGATTCTAAAGATGACGGTCTAAATCATAAGATCCACAATCGAGGGAATAAAGTTGGGCACTTTGTTCATGCAATGATTGTTATGTTGCCTATATCACTAACGGGAGATGGCTCATCTTGGCCATCGGAGGTGGACTTTGTGAATAGAAACATTGGTACATTGTCATAGGTGATGATGTTTTGGATCGGAACATAATGTGTAATTAATTTAGATTAATAATTCTGTCTTGACAAATCAATTCATTTTAGACAATCATATGTGTTGTATCTTAATCCTGAGATAAATAGTGGGCCTGCTATCTTGACTTATGTCTTTTGACGTACCAAAGGGTGACATCCATATTTTATGATAGTACGCATGCTTGTACATTGAAGACATGACTCTTGATAGCATAGACTTGTTATTCATAGATACAGAATCTATAGCTCCTCTTTAGAAGTCTTTGATATCCTCTTATATGTGTTATCTTATAATTGAAAAACTAGAGCACTCAACCATTTAGATACATAGGTGTAACCAAATGGTATACTGTCTTTGGATGATAAGTTTTCTGATGATGAGATAATGGAACGTAAGAGAAAAATAATTGGGAAGGTAAGACAGAATTTATCCTTAAGCTAGTTATGGATAATTCTATAGGGATACAATACATCGTGATATGTCATAGAGACTTAGCTATTCGGGCTCTATAATTCTATATAGTTCGAGAGTGCAGCTCTAAGCTTTTAGTGAAGTAGCATTAAAGTTGATAATTATGAAACGTGTATTTGGGATATTGGGTTTCATAATTATCGATAGCTTGAACTATATAGGTCCATCAGGTCCCCTTTGCAAGCTCATAATAAATCCTATAACGATACGGCGTGTTTTTCCAATAAATTGGTGATTTATGTCAAATTATCAGATTAGCTAAAATTCGATCGAATCAAATAATTCATGTCTGCTTATCGGTTGAATTAATTTTGGTATAAATTAATTCAAGATAAACTTGTTAAATTATAAGGATATTTATTTCATTAGAGATTATCTAGATAAAGTTGTTTTAATTAGATAACTTCTCTATTGGGTTATTTGAATGAAAACTGAGGCTTTATCCTAAGAATCTCAAGTGGGGAATAAAAGATTCGTAGGGATCATTTATCGTAAGTTCAATAGGCCAGTCTTCAGGTTCAGCTTGCCGATGGAGTAAGTTTGACAGGCCGATCTAACAGTTCAGCCTGCCGACCGAACGATAATCTGATCACGTATTTTTATGCAATTTTATCAGATATTGATCTAGATTCAAATTTTTGAGGTCTTATCTAATAAGAACTAACCCCTATGCCCAACCTCTATAAATAGGGAGTGAGACTCATAAGTTATTTAGATCAATTGAAAAATCAAAAGTGAGCACTTTACATTGTAAGTCTCTAAAACTCCCCTGAAGAGCTATTGTTCACAAATCATGAACCATAGTTCAGGGTATTTCTCAATTGTTGGAAGGAGAATCACGAGGAAGAGCTGTACGAGTGTGTGCAAACACATACCGGTCATGGATAGAAAATAGTAAAGAAGACCAGTTGGTTGAGGCTCTTTTAGAATGCTCTTCTCTTCATCGATTGTGTGATATCTTCAACAAACAAGCTTAGTAAGATTTGGTTACTGTATGCATATAGCGTGTCAAACTTGTGTTTTAGAAAATACTCTGGTATAAAAATTTTAAATTTCTACTGTATACTATTTTTCCAACAACAGGTCTGGTTCATACTTCCTTAACATCAACATATGGAATACATTATGCATATGGGACAATTGAGGTGGTAGGTCTAGATGGTAAACAAGCGATCCAATCTGCTCTACAATGCCCTGTATACCTTGGTGCTAGCTTTCCTCTAGCACCAAATCGAGATACACATGCTTTTGTTTCACTTTTAGAAATACATAATCTCCAACCATGAAGTCTCATAGTCGCCTCCTATTATCTGCATAGCTCTTCTATCAACTTTGAGTTGCCTTAAGACATTCACAAATAATCCAGATCATATTTATTGTTTCCATGATAAACTAAGGTCGAGATCAAGACATTCTTCTTTTTCAGCCCAACATAGTGGAGATCTATAAGACCTACCATATAAAGCCTCATATAGAGCCATTCTAATACTTACTTGATAACTGTTGTTGTATGCGAACTCAACATATGGTAACTGGGCAACCCAATTAGTTCCAAAATCTAACACATAAGCACGAAGCATAGCCTCAAAGGATCTGAATGACACATTCAGACTATCTATTTGTTTGAGGATAAAAGACAATACTGAAGTTTAGTTGAGTTCTTAAGGCTTTTTGTAATTTTCTCTAGAACGTGTATCCCTATCAGAGACTATCGACATTGGTACACCATGTAACATCACTATCCTTTCCACATATAATTGACATAGCATAGAGATATTATAGCTTGTTTTGATTAGGATGAAATAGACTGTTTTTGTTCAATGATCCACGATTACCCAAACGGCATCATGTCCTCTTTGAGTCCTAGGAAATCCAGCAACAAAATCCATCGTCACACTATCCCACTTCCATTTAAGAATAAATAGGCCCTTTAGCTCACCTCCAAGCTTTTGGTGTTGCGCTTTGACTTGTTGACACGTCATGCACTTGGAGGCAAAAGTTGCTACATTATGTTTCATTCCTCACCACCAATACTGTTGCTTTATATCCATATATATCTTAGAGTTTCTAGGATGAATAACGAACTTAGAAAGGTGTGCTTTATCCAACACTACATGCCAAAGTTAAGGGTCCTCTGGGACAACCAATCTCTCTTTATGAAGTAAGAATTCTTCTGGTTCAATCTGCCATCCATCCAGTTGTTCACCATTCTGTATTTGCTCTCGTATCACATGTAATCCTTCATCATGCCATTGTCCTTGTTTCGCTTGCTGGATTAAGATAAGGGTGGCTATCACATTGAATAAGAAGACTCTTTCATTATGAAGAAATATTGCAAGTCAAAGTTGGTGATAGTGATTGTGCGCCTTTAATCCTCCAATACTAAGCTGGTCATGATCCCCTTTTTCTTACGACTCAAGGCATCCGCCACTACATTTGCTTTACTAGGATGATATTGAATGCTAAATTTATAATCCACCATGTATTTGGTCCATCTCTGTGATGTCCAAAAAAAGTAATTAAGTAAGATTAGTATGTAAATTAGTGAATTAGGATGCCTAATTCCAAATTATGAATAACTTAATCATTATGTGAAATTTTCCCAATTAATTTCACTATTAATTATTTCATTAGTTATCACAAATTTTGAAATTCGTTAAAATTACCCAAAATGAATTTTAGCATTTTGTTAACTTATTTTAAACAATTTGATATTTACTTTTTGATTTATTTCATTTCCCAAAATCAGATTTAATAAAAAAAAAATTGAAACAGAACAATTTGTCAAATTCCAAACAGGTCCTGTAACGCCCCGGAATTTATTTAATGTTAATGTAATATAAATGATGAATTAGTGTGCCATAATTAATGTTTCAACATTAATTTGATTACTTGGTTGGATTTTGAATTTTTGGTTGTTTTGTTAATTTGATGAATTCAAATGATTTCTCATTGTTTTAAAATGATATTTTGATTTTTAAAGCATAACAATTTGTAAAATGTTAAAAATATTCCGTTTTACAAAACCGTGGGTGGCATTTGGTTTTCGCACAGTGAAAACCACCCATAAATTTTCTCTATTTATTTCCCCTTTTTCCCTCCTCTCTCTTCACTCTCCCTGATCTCTTTCTCTCCTCTCTTTCTTGATCTCTTCGGTCTCTCTTCTCTCTCAAATTCTCTCTCAAAATTTTTGAATCAAAAATTTGAATCCAAGCTTCGGATTAGCAAGGAGGAAGCTCGGGAACGTGATTTGGTAACCGAGAACGTGGATTGAAGCTTCGATTCGAGGTTAGTTTTGAAATTTCTAAACTTTTCCCAAAATTTTCAATTTTGTGCATTTTTGAAATCTAGGTTTGCTTGAGCTTAGAAAACCTTTGATTTGAGTTAAATGAACTTAGAACAACTAGAATCTAAGCTTAGATTAAAGAAAAACGGATTGGATTCAAGATTTTTCATTTTTCTCCTCATTTTCTTATTTTCAGATTTTTGAGTTTGAATCTTGTTTAAAAGAATTCAAATGTGTTCTAGTATGTTTTTCTATCAACTATGATTGTTTCCCATGCCTGGGATTTGAGAAAAACAGGTTAAAATCAAGATTTGGATTTTGGGGGAATCGAAAACCCGTGGCTGGATTTCTGGGTTTTTCCCAGTTCGGCAGGCCGAACCTGGGGAATGACTGGCCAACCGGACTTGGTTTTTGGCACAGTTCGTCCGGTCGAAGCAGGGAGTCTGGCAGGCCAGCCGAGCATGGAGAATTTTGTGATTTTTCATCCGTTTTCACCGTTTTGAACCCCGATTTAAATTCCCACCTTATAGAATAATTTTAAAGATACAAATGGCACACTAGGATATCATGAAATGATTTAGTAACATAGAATGTCTCGAATTATATATTAATCAACTTAGTTGGTATCTAGGATCGCTCGTGGTTCCGCGAAGCTACCGTATAGCGGACCGGGATTACAGTGTGGGGCACCAGCACGTGTATCGAGGTAGGACTTCTACCCCATTCTTTGGTAGCCTAGTTTCAAAATGATTTGGCTTTGAAAAGGATTTCTATTAAACTGTTTTCAACGGTTGTTTGAAATTGAATTTTATCGGTTATATTTTAATATACCGTGAATTGAAATGAACTTCATAACAAATGTAAATGACAACACTTAGTAATTGGGTTTTGTATGATAATGAAAATAACCATATAGGCATGATGCCATATCAGAGATCGGGTCGTGTAGCGATCGACCTTAGGGACAGGTCCCGAAACCCAGCTGGGCCACTACGGTGGTGATATTCTTATGGTTTGCCTAGGGAAAGAAAATGATATTCTGGTTGACCTAACAAACTGTTTTGGGTAAGAATGGTTTTATTATAAATTTATTTATTTATTCCATGTCTCTTTTAAGTAATTCTTTGAATAATGAGATTTTCCTTTAAATTAAATGATTTAATAAAATATAGTCCTACTGAGCCTTTCGCTCACATTTTTTTTTATTGTTTTTCTTAAATTTTCCCCCCCTCTAGGTGGATTCCCTTTTAGGTTTGGTGAGGATTCAACGGATAGGACCCAGGAGCAATAGAGGGACTAGTAAATTTATTTGTATCATTTAGATCAAGGCATGTAAGATTTTAACTTTATTTGTACTTGAACTGTGATTGTATTTATGATATTGTCAGTACCATGTGTGTGCACAAGTTGTGGGTCTGTGGGACCCATACTCGCAGCTCTTTAATATTTATTATTTATTTTTATTTTATGATTTCAATTGTTCAATGTAAATGAACTCTTTTATAAGGTGTTGTTGTGAAAACCTCATATTTTATCATTTAATTCAACCCCCTAAACTCGTGACTTTTAATTAAATTCTCTTTTAATTAATTTAATTAACCGCCACGTCACCTCTCGTACTCTAGGGCGTGACAGAATGGTATCAGAGCTCAAGGTTATGAACCTTGGGAATTATGCACATATAGTTTGACAATGAAATACCTCTGACAGTCCAAATTTTGTTTTCAGAAGTGAGAGAATGGCACCTAGATGTCGTTCGACAGCCAACGTCGAGTTCAGAAACGATGAGGGCATGATGAGGTCTATGTTTGCGGCTTTTCGGCAGATGGTAGCCAGGGCTAGACCGGAAGATTCTGATATTGGCCGTCTGCATATGTACTTTAAGGAATTTTGGCATGCGTCTATTCTGACTTTTGATGGTAATGGGGATCTGCAGTTAGCAGAGTATTGGCTGGATTCGATCGTGAAGCACTTGGATACCCTTGGTGTGCCTGATGAGTATCGTGTTGAGTTTGCTGCATATAAGCTCGAGGGTGGTGCTAACACTTGGTGGAAATAGGCTAAGTGTTTGGAACGCAGTGGCGATATCAGTTGGGACAGGTTCGAGGAGCTGTTTTATGATCGATATTTTCTGCAGGGATATAGAGACTAGAAGGCAGTTGAGTTCTACAGGTTGCAGTAGGGTGATCTGTCAGTCCAAGAATATGAGGTAAGGTTTAATGAGTTGGCTAGGTTTGCTCCATCAACTGTGGCATCGGAGCGTGAGAAGTGTATTAAGTTTCAGGAAGGGCTCAAGGCTCCCATTCGGTGACAGTTGGTTGCTTTACGGCTTAGCAGTTTTGGAGAGCTTGTGTCATCAGCAATATCCGTGGAAAGTGATTACGCACAGTATTGTGAGGATCGAGCGAAGGCTTTAGGAGGACTGCAGAGGAGTGGCAAGAAGAGCACAGATTTCTGGGGAGTATTGAGTTGTTTCTGGGGACAGCACAGATTTCTATGGCACCTTATTGGATGGCGCCGACAAAAATGAAAGAATTGAGGAAGCAACTTCAGGAGCTTGCTGATAAGGGGTATATTCTAAATAGCACATCTTCGTGGGGAGCATCGGTTTTGTTTGCTAAGAAGCATGATGGGACTCTCAGGTTGTGTGTGGATTATCGGCAGCTGAATCGTGTCATAGTGAAAAATAAGTATCCCTTGCCTAGGATTGATGAGTTGTTTGATCAGTTGGGAGGTTTGCGATACTTCTCAAAGATTGACTTGCGTTCAGGTTATCATCAGCTCAGGATTAAGGAAGAGGATATTCCCAAGACAGCTTTTAGGACTCGGTATGGACATTTTGAGTTTTTGGTTATGTCGTTTGGCTTGACGAACGCTCTGGCAACTTTCATGGATTTGATAAACAGGATATTTAGGCCGTATCTAGATCAGTTCGTGATCGTGTTCATCGATGATATTCTTGTGTATTCTAAGACTTAGGAGGAGCATGAGCAGCATCTCCGAATAGTGCTTTAGACTCTGCAGGAGCACCAGTTGTATACTAAGAGGGAAAAGTGCAAGTTTTGGTTGACTGAGGTCAAATTTTTAGGTCATGCCATCTCAGAGCATGGTATTTTTGTGGACCCATCCAAGATTGAATCTATAGTGGAGTACGAATGACCGAGGAATGTAGCGGAGATTCGCAGCTTCTTAGGTCTTGCTGGTTATTCAGGAAATTTGTAAAGGATTTCTCGAAGATTGCAGCTCCATTGACGAGATTGATCAAGAAAAATGTCAGGTTTGAGTAGAATGAAGATTGTGAGCTTGCTTTTCAGGAATTGAAGAACCGGTTGACTTCAGCTCCAGTGTTGGTTATTCCTAGCAGTGACAAGCCGTATGAGGTTTATGCCAATGCTTCAGGGCGTGGACTTGGGTGCGTGTTGATGCAACATGGGCGTGTGGTTGCGTACGGATCGAGACAGCTACGACCTCACGAGTGAAATTATCCTACTCATGATTTAAAGCTTGCGGTGGTGATTCACGCGCTGAAAATTTGGAGGTGTTATTTGTATGGAGCGTTGTTTCAGGTCTTCTTTGATCACAAGAGTTTGAGGTATTTGTTCACTCAGAAGGATCTTAATTTGAGGCAGCGTAGATGGATAGAGTATATGGAGGATTATGATTTTACGTTGCAGTATCATCCCGGGAAAGCTAATGTGGTCGCGGATGCGCTTAGCAGGAAGTCTTCAGGGATTCTCGCTTGTTTGGGTTTTGAGGACTGGAGCAAGGATGCGGCAGTGAGTGAGTATGGGTTACGGTATCGTGAAGACTATGATCGAGTTTCGGTATATCATGTGGAAGCAACCCCAGCTCTTGTTCAGACGATGAAGCAAAGTCATTGGCAAGATCAACATTTACAGGGGATTTGGTCGCGGATTCAGAACGGGGAACAGTTTGAAGAATGGAGCATGCATGCAGATGGATCATTGTATTTCCAGAAGCGTCTTGCAGTTCCAGCTATCGCCGAGGTGACGAAAGCCGTTTTGGACGAAGCTCATAGGTCTCAGTTTGCTATTCATTCGGGGAGCACAAAGATGTATCATGATTTGAAGAGGCAATATTGGTGGAGAGGCAAGAAGAAAGATGTTCGAGAGTACGTGGCCAAGTGTTCGACGTGTCTTCACGTGAAAGCCGATCATCAAAAGCCTGCAGGCCAGCTTCAGCCGCTTCCTTTTCCAAGGTGGAAATGGGAGCATGTGACGATGGATTTCCTCACAGGTTTGTCGAGGACGGAGCAGCGGCACGATGCAGTTTGGGTCGTGGTTGACAAGTTGATGAAATTGGCGCATTTCATTCCTTTCAGGTCGACATGTTCGAGGAAGATTCTCGGGGATTTGTATCTGTAGAACATTATGAGGTTGTATAGAGTTCCTTTGTCCATCACTTCTGATCGAGACACCAGGTTTAATGCTAAGTACTGGAGGAGTTTTCAGGAGGCTTTAGTGTTAGACATGTATGCTCTAAGGAGTAAAAATGTAATACGTTTTTGGAGACATTTTTATCAATAAAGAATTTATTCATTTATATATACCAAATATTGTCCTCTTTACGTTCATATTTGTTGAATGTATGATAAGCAAACAATAGTCTGAGACTGTCAATCTAAACCTTAAGAATTGGGCATATGATGGGATGATTATGCGGAAGACACAATTCTTAGGGTGATGGTCTAAAACATATGATCCGCAATCGAGGGAATAAAGTTGGGCACTTTATTCATGTAAAGATTGTTATGTTGTCTATATCCCTTTTGGGAGATGGTTTGTCTTGACCATCGGAGTTGGACTCCGTGAATAGAAACATTGGCACGTTGTCATAAGTGACGATGTGTTGGATCGGGACATAAAGTGAATTGATTTGGATTAATAATTCTGTCTTGGCAAATCGATTCACTTTAGACAATCATTTGTATTGTATCTTAATCCTGAGATGAATAATGGGCCCGTTGTCTCGACTTGTGTCTTTTGATGTACCAATGGGTGACTCCCACATCTCTATAGTGGCATGCATGCCGGTACGTTGGAGGCATGACTCTTGATAGCGTAGACTTGTTATTCATAGATATGGAATCCATAGCTCCTCTTTAGGAGTAATGATATCCTCTTATATGCGTTGTCCTGTAATTGGAAAACTGGAGCGCTCAACCATTTGGAGACATAGGTGTAACCAAATGGTATACTATCTTTGGATGGTAAGTTTTCTAATGGTGAGACAATGGAACGTAAGATAAAAATAATCGGGAAGGTAAGACAGAACTTGTCCTTAAGCCGATTATGGATTATCATATGGGGATACGATACACTATGATATGTCATGGAGACTTAGCTACACGAGCTTCGTAATTCTATAAAGTTCGAGAGTGCAGCTCCAAGCTTTTAGTGGAGTAGCGTTGGAGTTGATAATTGTGAAATGTATATCTGGGATATTGGGTTTCATAATTATCATGAGCTTGAACTTTATAGGTCCATTTTGGTCCCCTTTGCTAGCTCACAAAATCCTGTAACGACACGGCGTGCTTTTCTAGTAATTGGTGACTTATGTCGGATTTATCAGATTGGTTTAAAATTTGTAAGAATCAAATAATTCATGTCTGTTTATCGGTTGAATTAATTATGTAAGAAATTAGTTCAAGATGAACTTGTTGAATTGTGGCGTTTGGATAATTCTTGTCTGTTTATCGGTTGTTTTAATTTTGGACAATTAGAACAAGATAAACTTGTAGAATTATTGTGAATTGATTTATTTTCTTAGAGATTATCTTGATAAAGTTTGTTTTGATCAGATATCTTTTCTATTGGGCTATTTGAATCAAAACTGAGACTTTATCCTTTAGAATCTCGGGTGGAAAATAAAAGATTCGCGGAGATTTTTTCTCGGCAGTTCGGCCAGCCGGATGACGTGTTCGGCCTGCCGAACTGCCCAGTTCGGCCTGCCTATCAGAAAGTTCGGCCTGCCATCAGCGCACATAAGATTACGCGTTTTTCACGCGTATCTTATCAGATATTGATCCGAACTTGATTCTGTTTCGATTTTTTGAGACCTAATCTGATATGGACTGACCCCAAGGACCAATAGGTATAAAAAGGGAGTGAGTCTAATGATTTACTCAGATCAATTTGAGAGATTAAGAGTGATACTCTTCTAGTGAGCATCTGAAAACTCCCTGAGAGCTTTTGTTCACAAATCACGAACACTAGCTTTGGGTTCTCTCTAATTGGTTGGAAGGAGAGTCACCGGTGGAAGAGCTGTACGTGTGAGCCCACACTCACTCCGGTTGTGGATAGAGAATAGCAAAGAAGACCAGTTAGTTGAGGCTCTTCTGGAACGTTACTTCTCTACACAGGTCGCGAAGGTCCTTCAGCACACTGAGGTTAGTAAGATCTGTTTAATTTATACATATAACATGTCAAACTTGTGTTTTGGAAAATACTCTGATGAAAAAAAATTTTTTAAAATTCCGCTGCGCACTTTGTTTCCAACAATTGGTATCAGAGCGAGGTTTTTACATAAATTTGCAAGTTTGTGATCATGTTATATGCATAAATTTTGTGATCTTAATCTCTCCTATGCTTGAATTGAATTTTATAGAGAGATGGCACTCTAGGTTTCTATATAATATGTTGTCATGGATTATGTGGTGAATGTTTATTAATTAATTATGGTTGATTAAATTGTTGTTTAATTATTTATTAATTAATTAATACCGGTTATGGTTCCTTAGAGGTTAGAATGTGTGTCTAGGTTTTTCATGTAATTAGATGGTGGACTATCATCTCTGTCTAGGAATTGTTATTTAATTTTTAATTTGTAAGAATTTTGTAATTAAATAATTATTCGGAGAAGACGGAACGAGAAGTCGGATCTTAAAGATTGATGATGGCGCCTCCAGGTATTTCCTGAGTCTCTAATTTTATGTTTTTGAATTGTTGAAAATAAAATTGATGAATTGCATTAAAATTGTATTTTCTGGATTAAGGTTTCTTCTGCTCGGTCGGCATGCCGGACCTCACAGTTCGGCAGGCCGAAGGTCACAAATCGGCAGGCCGGACGTACGGTCCGGCAGGCCGACAGTGGGGCAGAAATTTTGGTGCTCTGCCGGTAGGCCGAACCTTCATGTTCGGCAGGCCGAACCTCCATGATCGGTAGGCCGATCACCTAGATCGGCCTGCCGACCGAGAGTTGCCAGGTGTCCAGAAATGGTGCAATTTTTTCAATGCAGTTTTAATTTTATTTTTGGGACGATTCTGAGAAACATTAAATTTGGATATGACCGGAAATATGAAGTGTTCGATTCATACGGGATTGAGGACTTGAAGATGGATATTACATGAAGAAGGATACAGCTTGAGGATTCAAGGATG